>JANKOD010000002.1:8624146-8637309 GCA_026284645.1 Erythroxylum acuminatum | reverse complement strand
ATTTGGTGAGAGTTGATATTAAGAAGAATTATTAAGGGTATATTAGGTAGTATGTATTTATTAGGTTACGTTCCATCCTAAACCCCCCAAATTGGAGGTTTCTTATTTTCACTGTTTAGGATGGAATGGAACGTAACATGAAACCCTCCGTTTCCATCCCATCCCATTCCATTCCATTATGAAACCCTCAAACAAACGATGGAAACATGTTACGTTCCATCCCCTTCCATCCCAAACCATCAAACCAAACAGGGCCTAAAGTTTCCTATTAAAGGTCAAGCCCTAAGCAAGCTCCAGTATCATGTCTAATCACCTTCTATAAATCTTCTCAGGTCTTCCTCTTCTTCTATTACAGTCCCTAAGTACAACTTTCTTGTGTCTTCTCACTGAGGCATTAGGTCTCCTCTTAACATGTTCAAATCACCTAAGGCTTATCTCTATTAACTGACCATCAATGTTAGCCACCCTAACCTATCGTTTACTACTACATTCTTGACTTTATCTCTTCTTGTAAGGTTACACTTCCAATGTAACATTCTCATCTCTGCCACCATTAACTTATAACTGTGAACTTATTTAATAGGCCAACACTCTACCTCATAAAATAGGACTGATCTAATTACTAAATGGTAGAATTTACCGTTTAACTTAAGTGATATCTATTTGTCACATAAAACTCTTAATATACCCCTCCATTTAAGTCACCTCGATTTATGAACTATATCATCATCTATTTCATATTACTTTGTATGATAGATCCAAGGTACTTAAAACAATCTTTTTATTTGTATAACTTCTAAATTAATCTTTATTTCCATGTCGATTGCAACCCTGTAACCTAAAAGTTACACTTTAATTATTCAATCTGAATCTTGCTCATTTTAAAGTCCTTCGACTCTAAAGTATCCCTCAAAAGTTCTAGCTTGACATTAACATCTTCATTTGTTTCATCCGGCTAACTTGTCATAAGAAAACAAGATCTACCAAGGCACATCCCCTTGGATATTCTTAGTGAGCTCATCCACAACTATTGCAAATAAGAAGGTGCTCAACGAGGATCTTTAATGTAGTCCGATATTGACTGAAAATGCTCTATATCTCCTCGTGTCTTCTTTACTCTAATTGTAACACTTTCATATATATCCCTAATAACTCATATATACAGGTTGTAGGAGCTCATTTAACTTCTAAACACCTCCAGTTGACTTCCATAGGTATGATGTCATGAGCCTTTTTTAAGTTAATGAAAACTATGTATAGATCTCTCTGTCTATTCTTATAATATTTTATTAATCATCTAAAGAGGTGTATAGCTTCCGTCATTGACCTCCATAATATGACAACTAAATTGGTTCTCCAAGATATGTGTACCCTTTGTCACTCTCTTATCAATTACCCTTTCTCATTACTTCATGGTGTGACTGAGTAATTTGATGTGTTTATAGTTATTACAACTTTGGAAGTCCTTTTTTTGTTCTTG
This sequence comes from Erythroxylum acuminatum, assembly GCA_026284645.1. NCBI lineage: Eukaryota > Viridiplantae > Streptophyta > Magnoliopsida > Malpighiales > Erythroxylaceae > Erythroxylum > Erythroxylum acuminatum. The sequence goes on along the minus strand of JANKOD010000002.1, from coordinate 8,635,829 downwards.
TAGAGAGAAATTAATGTGCTAAGTCTCCACTCATTTGACATCTTGACGAACTTGAGGACCATATTAAAAAGCTTGGCTAACCAAATAACACTCTCTTCTTCTAGGCTTTTCTATACCTCTATAAATAACTCAATATGTTCTACTGTTGTTCCACTCTTTATCTTCCTTAAGCTCTTTTAATTTCTTTCCTTCTGATCTTCCAGAAACAAATGAAGCTAAAATATTTTTCAGAAGTGTTAAGATCATCCAAGGAAATATTGTCATCTCCGCCTTTATTAAAGAGGCTATAGAAATATCTATATCATCTTCTCTTCATATGAGTATCAGTCCTGGTTCATCCTTTATATAAAAATTTTGATTCAAATCTCTCGCTTTCTGTTCTTTAACTCTCGTCATCTTAAATGTATCCTTTTCTCCATCATTATGTTTGATCCGAACTTTTGCATTGAACTGGCCATTTCTCATTCTCTATAGAAACTCCAGTTATCTTACTTTGCATTAAATCAACAGTACTAGCATACTCTACCAACTTTGGACTCTTAGAACTAGGATCACCCTACTTTTGGCTTATATGATCTACCACTTTAGGATACTCCCCTATATGCCTCTCAATTGGAGGAATCTGGGTAGGTTGCTCATGAACTACCCACTGAACTCCAATACCAACTTCAACTGTTGATTCTTCAATCGCCATTAACTCCTCTTGCCAACCTGTTTTATACCTCTTCCTAGTTGGAACCCATTTCTTGACAGGATTGTGTGGCTTCTATGGGTAGGATAATTGTACCTTTCACACTCTCCCCAAATTCATTAAGTTTCATAATTGGAAGACATTCTATTAGTGTAGCCTTTCGATTCACATCTATGCATATTTTTGCATATCCTATTCTATCTATACCTGATGTCTGTGCATCCATACTCAACAGTTTATCCAATGAGCTAGCAAGAAAATTTAACCCTTCCAAGGTTCACAATTCAAGCGGTAGGTTATGGAAATGTACCCAAATTGGAAAAACTTCAACACACTCCCTATTAAATGTAATCTCTGGCTTCCACTTCTGTAGGAACATGAGTTATCAACTAATATACCTAAGACCCATTCCAAGTGTCTCATTCAGATTACCATCTAAAGCAAATTTGAAAATAATCATGTCATTATCAGTGAGTAGAGCTTTCTCCAAACCTTGTTTACTTCACCGTGCACTAGCCCAGGCTTTGATAATTGGAAATGCAAGATGTTTGCTTCAGAATGATCTCACTAGTGCATTCGACCATGCTCTTTCCCCCGCTTGTAGGAGTTCAAGTAGGGGGCAAACGATATCATCCTTCATGATATCAGGGTAATGCTTCATTTGTACCTTGTGTTAGTAGAATTGAAGTTTTTTGCTTTATGCACCAGCAGTTGGGGAAGACCCATAGGGCTTAGACACTCCAGATACACCAACGCTAACACCATCTCTAGGTTCAGTTCTCAGTGCGATAATAAGGAACTCCTCCACTTGAGTAGGCAGCCCACCATCTTCAGCAGTAGAGGAACCCAACACCATAGATATTGCTATTGTCTTAACAATATGGGTCACCTTCGTCGCCAGATCTGCACCTCTAGGCGAAGAGCGACTGCAATAGCGATGGTGAGGTGGCTGGATCTGGGTAAAGAGCTAGCGACTGTGACGAATCTGGGCGTTAACCTTTTAGGTTGCCTCGGTCAAATATGGAGCTGATATGGGTGAAAAACGGTAGCGATAACAAGGTGACTCCTAGAACACAGTTGGTGAAGTGCTAGTTTCAATACAATTTATCTCCCTGAAAGATATCTTAACAGGATGAAGATGATCAGCGTCATCGTCAGGATCTGGCTAAACCAAAGATGAAACCATCTGGGTTGATTTGGTTCTCTCATATTGTTGCAAAGTCAGATCGACGTTATTGGATTCTCTCTCCCGAAGAGGTTAGTGTACAGTTCTTCACGTAACTTTTGTTTCAAAATTTGCATCATCTAATCAACTATTTTGTATTTAAAAAGCTTACTATTTATTTCAATTTTTAGGTTTCAATTTCTCTTTTATTTTTAAATTCAGTAAAAATATTCATTGAGTTTTTAATTTTTAAATTTTAGTTTTTTCAATTTTATAATTTATTATAAATTTACTTTTTTATTTTTTATGATTTGATTTACTATACAATGACAATAACATCCTAGTAGAAATCCTATTGAGATGCAAAATTTATGGAGGTCTAGTAATACACAACCTTACCTGTTTTTAGTATAATCACAGGAAAATAAATAAATGAAAAGGTCTTTTAGAAAATAAATTGAGGAAAAGAAAAAGTAAATGAGAGAAAATAACAATAGTAAGAGTCAAATACATAAATATATAAATGATTTGATTTACTATATAACGACAACAATGTCCTAGTCGAAATCCTATTGAGATGCTAAGTTTAGGGAGATCTAGTAGTACATAACCTTACCTGTTTTTAATAGACTCACAGGGAAAAAATAAATAAAAAGGTTTTTTAGAAAACGAATTTAAAAAATGAAAAAAAATGAAATGAGAGAAAATAATAATATTAAGAGTCAAATACATAAATAAATAACTGTATAAATAAAAAATAAGTAAAATATAAAGTAAATAAAATTCAAAATAGAGAACTTCAAAATAAAGATAAAAGTAAATAAATAAATAAACAAATAAGTTAGTAAAATAAATAAGCAATTGAAAGAGAAGAACTAAATAAATAAATAAAATGACTGAAAGGACAAGTACTACAAATAAAAATATTTAGGGTAAATAAGTTCAAAAGACTTGTGAAAAGATAAGGGTCTCTTTAAGAAAAGAGAATAATCTCTCTATCTAAGATCATCTACCCGAATCTTAGTTCTCTAAAGTTTCCTATTGAAGGTAATGTCCTAAGTAAGCTCCAATAGGATTGTATCATGTCTGATCACCTTCTATAATTCTTCTCAGGTCTTCCACTTTTTCTATTATAGTCTCTAAGTACAACATTCTTGCATCTTCTCACTAAGGCATTAGGATGTCTCCTCTTAACATGTTCAAATCATCTAAGTCGTATCTCTATTAACTGATCGTCAATGTTAGCCACCCTAACTTGTTTTTTATTACTACATTCCTGACTTTGTCTCTTCTTGTAAGGTTGCACTTCCAATGTAACATTAACATCTCTATTACCATTAACTTATATCCATGAACATATTTGATAGGCCAACACTTTACCCCATAAAGTAGGACTGATCTAATTACTAAATGGTAGAGTTTACCGTTTAACTTAAGTGATATCTACTTATCACATAAAACTCCTAATATACCCCTTCATTTAAGTCACCTCGATTTATGAATTATGTCATCATCTATGCCATCATTACTTTGTATGATAGATCCAAGGTACTTAAAACAATCTTTTTTTGGTATAACTTCTAAATTAATCTTTATTTTCATATCGATCGCAACCCTGTAATCCAAAAGTCACACTATAATTACTTAGTCTCAATCCTGCTCAATTTAAAGTCCTTTGACTCTAAAGTATCCCTCAAAAGTTCTAGCTTTACATTAGCATCTTTATTTGTTTCATCCACCAAAACATGTCATCAACAAACAAGAAATACAAAGGCGCATCCCCTTGGATATTCTTAATGAGCTAATCCACAACTATTGCAAATAGGAAGGTGCTCAACAAAGATCTTTGATGTAGCCCGATATTGATAGAAAATGCTCTAAATCTCCTCATGTCTTCTTTACTCTAGTTGTAACACCTTTATATATATATCCCTAATAACTCATATACAGGTTATAGGAGCTCATTTAACTTCTAAACACCTCCAGTTGACTTCCATAGGTATCATGCCATAAGCCTTTTTTAAGTTAATGAAAACTATGTATAGGTCAATCTATCTAATCTTATAATATTTTATTAATCATCTAAAAAGGTGTATAGCTTCCTTCATTGACCTCCCTAATATGAAACTAAATTGATTCTCCAAGATATGTGTACCCTTTGTCACTCTCTTCTCAATTACCCTTTTTATAACTTCATGGTATGACTGAGTAATGTGATGTGTCTTATTAGTTATTACAACTTTGGAAGTCCTTTTTCGTTCTTGTAGAGAGAAATTAATGTGCTAAGTCTCCACTCATTTGACATCTTGACGGACTTGAGGATCACATTAAAAAGCTTGGCTAATCAAATAAAACTCTCTTCTTCTGGGCTCTTCTATACCTCTATAGATAACTCAATATGTTCTACTGCCCTTCCACTCTTTATCTTCCTTAAAGCTCCTTTAATTTATTTCCCTATGATCTTCCAGAAACAAGTGAAGCTAAGATATTTCTCAAAAATGTTAAGATCACCCAAGGAAATATTGTCATCTCCGCCTTTATTAAAAGGCTATAGAATTATTTTTATCATCTTCTCTTCCGTATGAGTATTAGACCTGTTTCGTCCTTTATATAAAAATTTTGATTCAAATCTCTCGCTTTCCGTTGTTTAGCTCTTGTCATCTTAAATGTATCATTTTCTCCATCCTTAATTTCCAATCATTGATATAATTTCTTGTAGGCTTTACTTTTAACTTATGAGACTATTTTCTTTGCCTCTTTCTTTTCCAGCTTTTAATTCAGTGTATTGACTACCTTCTCTTCATCCGTATTGCTATCCAATAAAGTTTTATATATAACATTTTTAATCTTTACTTTTTATTGTATGTCTTCATTCCACCACCAAACTTCTTTTCACTATCCCTAATTATTTACTAGCATGTATCAACTAAATATATATTATTTAATTATTTAATATTAATTACAAATAAAAATTAAGAATAATTTATTTTATTTTATAATTAACTTAAATTTAAATTAAAAATATAATAATTACTTGATAAATATAACTTAAATTAAAATATTCAAAAAATTTATATTTCAAATAAATTTTTTGCAATAATTAAAAATGAATTAACAAATAAATGTTAAGTTATAAATAAAATTTTAATTATTAAATTATTTATTTTAATAAAAAGAGTTTAAAATAAATATATTTTATTTTTAAATTTTATCTAATATTTAATTATTGTCAATAACAAGAAAACCTATTACAAAAAAATCTAAATGATCCCTTAATTTCTCTTTTCCTTGAATGTATAATTAAACAATATCTTGCACCAAGGAAAATTTAATAAAAAGAACTCAAATCTTGTGCCTATGAATTTCAGAGATTTTAGTAAGCATTTGATAGTGTATCTGTCTACTATACATTGCATACTATGTTCAACCTCAAGGCAATATATTGTAGAGAAGTAGACAAAATGTAAATATATTATAGGAATTCAGGTGTAGTGCGGTATGTGTGCGCATATCTTTTGTAAGATTCAATACCCTTTAATATAATATTTACTGATTTTTTTTTCTGATAAAGGGTTAAAAAACAGCTGGATTCTAGATAGAGGACCCCTTTCCCTGAAAAGGACGTATATATAGCACCACCAAAATTTCTATTTGAATTTGAAACATCACTTTGAGCCTTTGAGGGTGATATATCTAATCTAGGGTCCGATACATCTTCAAGTTCTTTCACAAAAGTAGGAGCTATTAGGTCCACTAAAATGGGACAAACTGAAGAAAATGTGGTGCCTACCAAATGCAGAAACGCAAGCAGTCGCCAATATACTGAAGCAACAGTGAATACTTTACAGCCACGCAGAATGCAAAATTGTTATCTAGCAAGCCTTGAAGTTCACAGTCCCCTTTTTGGTTCGAATGATTAACAAAAATGGGGAGTCTGCATTCCCATTTGTTCACTTTTTCCCTGCTCTTTTGGGTTAAGGTGAAGAGATAAATATTAATCTGAATATTATGATACAAAGGATTGGTTCTATACTTTCAAAATACATAAAGACACTCGATTATTGTAGTGCTTGTTTTATTTCGTTAAAACGTTCTGAAAACAAGTACGACTTGCAATAATTTCCGAAAATAACATGTTTAAATAGCAACTACAATAACCAGCTAGTTAGAAAATGGTTTTTGCCATTTATTTCTGCAAATTGTTAAACTTAATGCACATGCCCTTTTGTTGTTAACAAAATTGTTATAGCTATCCTATATTCCTCTATATATACGTACGTCATGAATGAAGTCATGAGAGACGTACGGGAGAGATAAGAAAAGAAAAGGGTGATACTTATCTCTTTCGGCAAGGAAAATTATCCTTATGATTTAACATATTACTTGAAAATTATATTATTCATAATAAGATATCGTTTTTTATTCTTTGTTATAGTATTGACTATTGAGTGCTAGACAAAGACAGGGCTTCGATGCTTGCTCACTTCCCTATAAAATAGAAACCAACCTTTGCTCCCTTCTAAGTAAGTCATCCCTCCGCTCTTTTTTTTCTATATACACATGCATTAAACATGTATATATATTTACTACATTATGAATCATACATATAGATTATACTCCTTTAGGTTCTATAATTTTGAATCACTGCTATATATATGTGAGACATTTTCTTAGAAATCACAAATTCCATTGAGATATCCGTTAAACATTTTCGAAGAAAAGTTTAATTGAGATACTACTTTCTAGTTTTTATAAAATAACACAAGTTAATTTGTATCGAATTAGGTTTTTCTTTGCAATTAATGGTTAATATTTTTAAGATGGCAATGTTAGATGTGTATACAACCACGAGCCATATGATGTCACTTTCCAAATGACCAAATTTAGTTTTTAAAGTTTGTCACTACTCACAATCATACAATTAAAGTTCTGTATCTGACACCTGTCTAAGCAATTTAAGTTCTTGTGGTAAGAGTGAAAAGAAAAGAGCTTGTGAAATTAAACACTTCCAACTACAAAATTAACCAATCTATATAGATAGGAAAAATAATTAAGCAAACTCATATGTAGTTGTAAATTCACATGCATGGACATCTAAATGCATGTGAGAGAACCTCCGAGAGAGTTACTTACTTCAGATTTCTATATTTGGAAACGACCCATATTACCTAAACTTGCCAATTCTGAAAGCGACTTTCAACGTTTTCTACATTTTATAATGTATTAGTACCAGGCCATGTTAGGGTGATATGGAAAGGGAAGGAATCTTATCACTTTATGCCGAACTAGGGCCAAGATTAGATCTCTTGTGCATATTTTGTAAATTGTGTGTTTGCCTCGGTATCAGATAATGCTTGAAATGCCCTCCATTTCCTTTCATCAAATTTTGCACCATAAGATCACCTCTCTCTGTCTTTTCTCCATTTCAATTGAATCTCTCTGTATGCAAAGCATCATCAACCTCTCCTTTTCACTGCATTTCCATTTTCACTACAAAAGCTCGCTCTTAACACAAACTCAGCGTTTTGACCTGCTCTGTCTTCTTGTCTTAGGAAATGGATGGATGGTCTCACTTCACTTGCTGCCTTGCATGGAGGCTCAGAAAGTATATATGCAGCCAAGGATGACTTGCCGACTTCGTAATGTGAATAGCCTTCTTTTGCAGACTATTCCTACACTAAAAAATGTTGGCAAGTTGTTCTTGGCTACATGTTTCTTTTCTGGTCCTCATGTCAGGCTTACTATTAGCAAGTGATCATACACCACCCATTCATTACAATCAGCGCAGGTAAGCTATTTTTGAGTGTCTGTTACACAATGCACTTATATATAAGTAACTTTCTTCGGCCCCTCTATTAATAATTCGAACTTGGCTGATGGGTATTATATCATTCTTCATAATTTTTCTTTTGGTGTGAAAATATTAGGCAGATTGTTTCCCTTTTGGTTGCCTGGGTACAGGAAGCAATCATGCTTATCTGATTGATAGGATTTTAGACCAACATAATATAACTAAATTTATGTATATAATATGTATGAGCATGCTTGTCTATTCCATTACTTCTCTTACAACCCAGACCAAACGCTTCAAAAGAGAGGAAAGATCTAACAAGAATGGCGTGCGTGCATGACAGTGTAATGGACATGAAAAGTGGCATAAAAACTTCTGGTAGAAATGGAGGCCTTAATTGAAACCCTAGGAAATGTAGCCCAACATGTCGGTTATTATTTGCTTCCTATCTGTGTTGTTCAAAACGCTTAAAGCCCAAGATGTTAAACATGTGACGTAGTGTAGTGAATAATGCGAGGCTAGAGTCTAGAGACACCTAGAAACGGTGAAAGCCCTGTTGACTTCGTGTCTCATCACATTTGAAGTTGAATAAGGAAGTTTCTAACACAATCTGAGCCCAACATTTTTTACCCCAAAGCTTATCAAATTCAGGTTTTTCTTACCGACCTTAAGACTCAATTAAACTCAGGTTTGAATTTGCTATCCTGAGTTGGATTAGATTTCAGATATTAATTTTTTTTAATAATGACCATATTTAGTAATCAGCTGATTGTATTAGTTGTTAACTGATTCTATCAATTGATTTGATCAGCAGATTGTATTAGCTGTATTATTCAATATTTGATAAAATTAGTTGTTTATGTGTAAAATAATTAATTTATGAAGACATGACTTTAAAAAAATATAAACGTATGAATATTATATATCTTAGTGTTTTGTTTAATATTCTTATAGAAATTTAAATTTTAGATATTTAATTCTACAAAAATTAAGTTTATAGCTTTAATAAAAAACATAAAACATTTAATGAGTAATAGAATTAACTTGTGAATATTATTTAAAAATTATATGAAATTGTAATACATAAAATTTTAAAAAATTATATTATAAAAACATTTTTTTATTAAATTACTATTTGGTTATATATAATAATTTAAGATAATTATACTTCTTTTGGTAATAAAAATTATTAAATAATTAAATAATATTAGAAAAAGATAAAATAAATTTATAAATATTAAATAATTAGCATGATCAGTTAAACCCAAATACTACATTAAATTAAGTATTGAAATATAAGTATTCTATAACTATAAATTAGAGATTGAACATTAATTTCAACTATTATACAAAATGAATCAAACCATACAATGATTTATGCTCTTTCTTCGTATAATGGTTTATGTTCTTCGTCTCCCGCATCACAAACATCTGGTTCTACTTTCCTTTCGTGCATTTCTTCAAACAACTTCTCAGCATGAGCAAATTTCCCATTACTTTCAAACCAATAAGGATTGTATAGTAGGTTTAATCCCTTTAGCACTCATTTCGATCAACAAATCTTTAGCCCTTTGAACCTTTCCACTCTTGCATAACGCATCAATCACAATCGTCAAAGAATATACTGTAATCTCTACATCAGACTCGAGCATCTTTTCAAATAGATTCAAACACGCTTCCATTTTACCACATCTCTTCAAAGCAAGCAAAGAAACAATACAAGACCTCTCATCAATCTTTAATCCGTTGCTCACCATATAATTGAAGACCTCCAAACCGTATTCAAACATACTAACATCAGCATAAACTCTAAACAACATGTGACAGCTTCTCGACAAAGTTAGGCTCATCAAATCTACTTTCAACCAAAGAAACCAAATCTGCTATCGGGCACCAAAGATCATCCTCCATAACAGTAAAAGTTAAAACATTCATTTCTGCAAATTTTCTAGTCAGAGAAACTTACCAAAAACCATTAACTAAATGAACCCACCACTTGATCCCCGCGACAAACATCCAGAAACTCAACCCCCCAAATTTGAAACTCAACCCCCGCGACAAACATCCAAAAACCCACCTTTAAACAAAATCCAAAGAAAATAGTAAGAAAACCAAAAAGGGTATCACGAGAACACCAACATGTGGGTAGGAATGGACATAAGATTTGAGGTCTGCTGGGAAAGGAAACATGTGGGAAGGAAGTGGGACTCGTTCATCACTCAGGTCTATCGAGTAGTCAACATTGAATAGAACATAAACTTTATATAAAGGAAGCATGTGACTCAACCTCACGTACAGCTTGCATTGCATACTGTGGTCCAACTTTTGAGAAGATGGTAATTAAATGCAAGAAACAGCTTAGTGGTTAGACCAGGGTCGTCGGCTTCTCAACATCTGCTTATTTGGGATAATCCGATCCCAGAGATAAGACTTCTCTTACATAATCATCAGTGTTCAATTGCCTTTTTAAAGCATTAGCCGGGGTCCTTTATCTCCGTCTCTTTTTCCAACAAAAAAAAAAAAACTTAGCGGTGGCAGCGCTGACTGTTAGGAAGCCATGAGAACTTTTCCAGTTTATTTGCAGGCATATTTTGACGATTAAAAAGCACCCAAATGCTATTTTGGCACTTGGCGCATTATTGGTTCGTGTATTTTAAAATTTTTAAAATGATAATTTAACATAATTAAATTATTATTAACTAAAATCTACATATGTTATAATATATTTGATATTTTTAATATCTTTTACCGTTTATTTTATTATTAGTTTTAATTATTTTTAATTCTTAATTTTAATTAAAATATATTTTTTAAAAATATTTATTTATCAAAAGTACGTGAGAATTTTATATCACAAGTCTTATATTTTATTACACCAAAATGGTGTGCAATTTTAGTGTATTATATGAGTAAATTCAACATACCAAAACACGTTGATGTGTTGATCGGAGATGGGCAAATCGCGCCTGATCGAATAAGCCAAGCCAAAATTGACATACCACTCGAAACTTAAAATTGAATATTGCTATTTTTTAGTGGATACCATTCCACCGTTGTTTTTGTAGCAGCCCATCCTGACAAATGACAATTACCTTGGTCCTCTAATAGCTCCATTAGCTTAGCTGTCAAAGGAGCAATGCAAATGACATTACTATACCATCAATTTATGTGAGAAACATTTCTTGCATTGTATCATTCTGCATACATGAGATTGAAATTGGAAAATGAGCACAATACATGCCTTATTAAGAGGTTCAGGCTTGGGATTAAGTCTTATATGATTGTTGGCAAGTAAGAGAATCAAATGCTCCCTCTGATTCCTTACGTTGTCTCGCTGAATCAAATGATAAGCACATTGATCAGTTAAGTAAGGAATATAATTAAACTATAACCAATTATAAGTGAAGAAATCTTAATTCTTTTGGCTGGTCAAAACATGCCTGGAAACCAAACATTGCCCTTAGCCAGTCCAGAAGATCTAAATCTCCAGCTTTCTGCCTGTGTTGCTCAAATCCTGGGGGCCAGTTCAAGCCACGAGTGTTCCAGAGTGCGGCAACAGCTGCCTTCACCTGGAATGGACAAAAAAGTAAGGACAATGAACTTACTAAAGTAGGCGCCTGAGCATGAAAAACGAAGTTCACATCAGCAGGACGCAGAATATCTCTTACCTCGTCAAGCTGCATGATGGGCTGTGAAGCACCAGCAGAATCCAGGGGAAGAATGTTATATGGCGCATAACCACAAACACACACCCACACCCACACCCACACACCCACACAACCACACTAAACCCCTCAACCTCCTCAATCCAAACAACGATACACCAAAACCCAGCTCACCATCACAAAGAAAGCCACAAAAACCTAGCCTTTTCCACTCAATTCACACAAATCAACAAACAAGCATCAAAAAAATGAAAACATCAAAGACCCAGAAAAACACTGGAAAGGAAATGGAAGACCTCTTAGAGCGTGAACGGGAGCGAGACCTTGAACGATGTTCAGATCTACCACGGGAGCGGGACGTTGATCGATGT
>JANKOD010000002.1:8595848-8611776 GCA_026284645.1 Erythroxylum acuminatum | reverse complement strand
AATACATTTATTCCATATAAAACATTTAGTGTATATTTAAGATCTCCTTTGGGCGATTCTAAGACATATCATAATTATAATAATGATGCTAATTTTATATTACTTAATTGTTAATTAATTATAACCCTAACAAACATGCTAGCTAACTTTGGATATAATACTAAACACATTCATTCTAAGCATATAAATAACACTTCATGTCCACAAATTATTAAATTAATTAATTAACCTTTAGATAATCCTAAAATATTATAATTAGTGAACTTCAAATACCTATGAATTCATTATATCATTTTTCTTAATAAGCATCCATAAATCATGAGTAATTGAATTAAAATATTTTATAAATTAATATCCATTAAACATCAAAGCTTGGCCACTTTGGTGACTAACAAACTATCATAAGTATGAATATTAAAGTTATGCATATGTATAACTAGATCATACTTTAATCAACAATGCAAATGCCCACTTACATCATCTTAAAATAACAATACTAATAAAAATAATTATAATAGCTCTCATACATATGGCTTGGCAACTTTCATATATCAATAAGCTTCATCCATGCTTCATGTAGTACACATAATACAAATCTATAAACAAATAAAATTAATATGTGTATGCACAGAAATTAGTAAAATAAAATAAAAATATCAGTGCTTACATGTAGCCTTGGTAACAAACAACTTTGTGAATAATTCCAATCCATAAAGACTACATGATTTTAGGGATGTTAATTTTGGCCCCAGCTGACCGGTCACTAACAAAACGACATCATTATTGAAGCAACTCAGCCCATGACCTAGTCTAGCAAAAAAACGATGTCATTTTTGAATTTTTTAAATATATATATATAAGGTGGGTTGGGCCATAGACCACCTAGCCAGTGGTCAGGTCGGGCATTACTACATGATTTTGACCCATTTATTATTCAATGCATACATGGATATCGAAAAAAATATATTTTATAAAGTCATCTTCCTTCATAAAACAATCTCAATACTTGTAAGCGGCAAAAACACGGAAGACCAATTAAATAAACAATTTATTTCATATATATGCACAACAATCAAGCACACACACACACACACACAATGTGGGATTGTCGCATTCTCAGGGCACTGATCGAGGAAGACTCATAGCGCAACTAGCAACGAGCAGAGCTGGTCTTTGCAGGGCAAAAGGTAATAGTAGATTAGGGTCACCATCAGGTATATATATGGATTTACTACCAGTCTTTACGTATTTATTCTTTTTAACCTACATCACTATTATCCTGTCGCATATGCATGTGGGCCTACTGGAAATAGCCTCTCTACAATGTGGGGGTAAGGTTGCGTACTATTAGGCCCCTCAGATCCTGCTTCATTGCGGGACTTCGGGGTATAATGATGATGATGATAATGAATCAAGCATAAACATAGTATATCTCCCTTTTTTTAAAGTCGAAAAGAACGAGAAAATTAATGCCATAAAAATTTATCCACGCGACAAAACAAAACATAAGATATGAAGGAATTTTTAATAACCCAATAGATTCAACAAGCAATTATACATAAATAATATAAATTAAACATATTTCTAATGAAAAAATCATAGAATTTAGAACTAGGTTCTGATACTACATGTAAGCATAATGTACTGCATAGACATAATTACAATAATCCTTTAACCCAAATCTTGAAATTCTATGTTTTTACCAAAATATAAAATAGAAACTACATACCTTGATCCATGAGATTAGTTTAATCTTAATGGAGACAAACCCCTCCAAGTGATTGAATATAGAGAAACTTGGCTTCTCTTCTCTTGCTCTCAATAATCCCGCTTTCTGATGGTGAAAACGTAAAGAGAGGCATATGGGAGAGAGAGAGAACCAGTTTCTATGAAATAAGGATATCTTAACATTTCTTATCAAACGGTGAGTTAAAAAAACTTTATCTGACTTAATTAAATTGACCAATCAGAATTTAACACTTAATATTATTAGAATTATAATTATTAATGAGCCACTTATTATATATGCATTTTAGAGTTAAGAGACACATTAACGTTTTAGTAAGAAGATGTGAGAAGATTGTATTTAGAAAAGACCTAAGAAAAACTGGAGGGAACTGATTAATAATAATATGACTCTTTTGGAACTTACTAAAGACATAACTCTAAATAGAAAATTTTAGTGTCCTAAGATACGAAAAAATGATGTTACACAAAGACATCCTTCTTGTTCTTATAAGTCTTGTAGACATTTTTTTAGAGTCGTATGTCTTGTATTTTACCTAAATATTTAATATGTAGTACTTCTCTCATAGTTATTTAACCTAAATATTTCTTTACTTATCTTAAATATGTTCTTGTTTGATTTATTTATTTACTTATCTTCTTTTTTATTTGTGTATTATTTACTTATTGTATCGTTTATTTTTACTCATTATCTTGTTCTATATTTATTACATTATTTATTTTATTACTTATGTTTATATTTTTTATTTGTACATATTTATTTATTTATTTTAGTATATTATTATCTTTTATGTTTATTATTTTCATTTTATTATGTTATATATATATGTATTTTTTTAAATGAGTCTATCAAAAACAGACTCTCTATCAGTTAAGAATAAAGTTGCGTACTACTAAATTTCTCAAAATTTTGTGTATGGGCAAGACTTTCCCTTGTTGTTGATGACTAGCGACAAAAATAGATTATTCATACTAGATTTCACTGTTAAGTTTTTCGTAGGAAGAGAAATGATTTATATGCAAGATACTCGAGCATTCATCTCAAATTTTAAAATATTAATTTATGATATTCTTATATATAAATTATTCTTAATTTTAATTTATATAAAAAAATTAACATATTTAATACACCCCTTTTACGCTTAAAAAATTGAAATTTAATGTGTGAAATTTATAAAATTTGAGATATGTAAGTACTTATAAGACTGAACTTTGAAAAATATATTAGATTTTAATATTATGTTAAGTTTTTCATACTAATCTTCATTAAAGAGGAAGGAGAATAATTAATACGCAAGAAAACTCAAAATTTGGCTCAGAATTTTAAGTTATTGAATCATTTTTAATTCTTATTCCTAGTTTAAGTAGAAACTTAACAAATTAATAATGACAGAGAATAGAAATGATAATTATAATTATAATTCATATTCAAATAAATCAAGCACACCCTTAATAGTTAATACCCACTTGAATGTCTCAACTTTAAAAATCACTAACATAGCACTCCATGTAGCCTCTGACGTGAATTAAAAAATCAGTGTCCCTGTCCCCCACGAATTGAATTCAATTCCTAAATGAAACCCTATGTACTAAAAAAATCAGTCAATAATTGAACCTTAAACATCCTAAAAACGCCGTCGTAGATGATCCATCTTTACTCGGTACCTGTGAAGTGAATCTTTCAAGTCATCCACTTGTTTCATCACATTGTTAGTAATTTCTTCTTACAGAATCAGACCATTTTCACTGACCTTAGGTCTCAGAGCCACTTTGACGTCCTCGGTTAATGTGACATCATTCATTTTTTACTAGGCATAGTGGTCAACATGCACCACATTTTCAAGGGTCCAAAGAGTTCCAACCACACACGTTACCCTTGGATAAGAAATTGAAAGGATCTTTCTGGCTTTCGACACTGAAAATGTGGCATTAATATTTTAATCTACATATGGTTAAGCTCTTACATTAACATTTTAATCTACATAAGGTCACAGAGGCCATATATGCCTTATGGAGTGTTATTTTAGTGATACTAAATGAGTAATTGATGATTTAATACTCCCGTCAAAAGTGACTGATAGATAGAGATACCAACATTATGATATTCATATTCTTTGAAAACCAATAGAGATGCCAACATTATGATATTCAAACCAATCTCATTTTTTTCAAAGTTTAATCACTCAAACCTGATGTTGGGATAAAGTTTAGATACAAGGGAAATTTGCGTCTTTTACTCTTTCAATTACTTCTATACAAGTCAATCAAAGGTTTAAGCAAAGTTGGCGGGTGTACTTGAACATCCAATAATTTACTTAAATATAACAAAATGGGTATAGTTTAAGATTGAATCTGGTTCAATCAATAAAGTTGATGTTAACATATGGTATTATAATGGTCCATGATCATATGATTCAAATTAATATTTTCGGTTTGTCCACAAGAAAATTGAAAGCAAAATTAGTTTGTTTTTACTTGAATACATAGTGTAATTTTTATTTGGATTGGTTTGTATTTAAGAATTGAACGAAAAAGACGAAATGTAAGTGAAAATCATTGAAAAATAAATGCTCCTATTTATCAATTGGATGAAGGACCACATCTCTCCAACATGCGAGGAAGTTGTAGATGAGTCTGAATTCGGTTCTGACCTTAAGCAACCAGCAGTTTTTATAACAAAATTACACCGAATCCATTGTTCAGAACAAGCTATAGCCAGGAGCTTTATTGGCGTTTCTGTGATCTTTTAATTTTCTCAACCTCTCAGCATCCTGGAACCTCCCAACACCCGCAAAGATGTTATGCATAAGCACATAATCCCCTCCATATCCTCTCTCCATCTCCATTATCTTATTTGTCACCCTTTCCCCTACCTCAATGTTGCCATGAAAGCTGCATGCGCCCAAAAGTGTCCTCCAAATGACAACATTACTAATCTCACATGGAACCTCCAAAGCAATTTTCTCTGCCTCTTCCAATCTCCCTGTCCTCCCCAACATGTCTATTAGACAACCATAGTGCTTACTATTTGGCAAAAGTTGATAATCCTCTACCATTCTATGGAAAAATTGAAGCCCCTCCTCAACCAATCCTCCATGACTGCAAGCGTTCAGAACACTTAGGAATGTCACTTGATTAGGCTTGAAACCCTCTTTCTCCATCCCGCCAAAGCTTTCCACTGCCTCTTTGCCCATTCCATGCATTGCAAACCCTGAAATGATGGATGTCCATGTTACCAAATTCTTCCTCTTCATCGAAATATCCTCAAAAAATTTTGATCCACTTTGCATGCAACCACATTTTGCATAAGCATCTAGAATTGAATTAGCAACACGAACATCAGATGCAGTGAATCCTCTCTTCTCACAATAACCATGGATTAATCGGCAAGCCCTTAAATCTCCCACATTCCAAATAGCAGGTAAAATAGCAAGAACAGTTATTTCGCTAGGTTGTATACCCTCATAAGAAGCCATTCTACGAAACAAAGCTAAACCTTCATCGTGCCTGTTCAACCTAACATAGCCATCAATGATCCCGGTCCATGACACGACATTCTTTTCTGACATTTCATCAAAGAGAGAACGAGCCAATTCAAGCTCGTCCCACTTGACCAATCCAGTAATTATCACGTTCCACGTAACTAAATTCCTCTCGCGCATTCCATCGAACAGAAGCAAAGCATGGTCCAGATACCCACCAGCTAAATACATGTTCAAAAGGGAAGTTTGTACATAAACGTGACATTGAAAACCCACTTTGATTGTAAGACAGTGAAGCTGATTCCCTATAACCGGGCAACAAGAGTTGGTGCCACAGTTAACGAGGAATGTGTAAGTGAAGCTGTCAAATGGAATGGGTGGCAATGAGGAAGAGTGCAAGCAGACTTGTTGGAGTTGTTTATAGAGCAACAGAGCTTGGTTGGGGCAATCAGTTAGAGAATAGCATCTGAGCAAAGCGTTAAACAATGGCAAGGAGAATGTCAACAAGCCAGTGGTGAGAGCTAGTGAATGTGCTTGGTGGACGACTTTGTTTGTGGGTGTGTTTCTGAGCAAGAAAGAGACCAAGTGCTTGGGTACTTTCCCCCGTTTGAAAGTGGAAAACCGTCTCCTAGAACTTCGGAAGAGAGCTGCTCTTGTGACACTAAAGTAGACAACAATATGTGATCTTGTAAGCATTCGTAATATTAGTTAAAGTCTAATTTGTTTTCTTTGGTTCGATGGTCCTATTTTGTGTAGACGGTTTAGTTTTGGAGACTGCGAATTTCGGGAGGTGTCTGCGACTTTTGGGAGGTGTTTTGAGTCTTTGGATTTGAGTGAGACTGCGAATTTTGGGAGGTGTCTGCGACTTTTAGGAGGTGTTTTGAGTCTTTGGATTTGAGTGGCTAAAGGTTCGCAATGTTTCTGGTTTCTATTTTTCACAAGCACTCTGATCCCACTTGTGAGACTAAGCCCTAGTTTGCTGTAACAAAAAGAATTAGAAAGTTACTGCTTCGCATTGGTAATTGTAGAAGAGGTAATGATACAGAAGTTCATCCTTTGTCACGCGGCCTGAATAATTTCACTCGGACATAAATGTACAATTTATAGTATCTGAACGGCTATAGATACCACGCCTATTCGTCTTGTCCCCTTTTGCCATAAGCCAAAGTGATTGATCATCTTTAACTTGCAAGAAAGTGTATAAGTCACGCTCGCAACTTGGAGAGTACAAGTTCTGCAGCATATCTCTTTGATTAATGGAGAACGCATGTCAGTTCATGTTTCGCCATGGATATGGTCAAAATTTTGCAAGGCAACTCATCCTAAACATCGGATTTGATTTCAGAGCACTACGTCTTTCATTATCAGTTTCAGTGCTTATGGTTCTTGCCCCTGACCTGAAGCGCGCACCTCCAACTTCTGTTAAAGTCAATTTGCAAGTAAACGCCAGAATTCTAGATTTTGTTTTCCAATATTTGTTTGCCAGGGTTCCAAGCAGTTCAGGAGCGCCTCATAGCAATTCTTCTCCTTTCAAAGTATTTAAGCAAGTGACTTAGTTCCTTCTTGATGAAATTTCAGTTAGCCTAAGAATAAAGCACAAAGCAAGTAATTAGCTAGAGAACAAACCATGTCTTCAGCATAGAAAGATCCATCTAGGAAGGAAGAGCTATCTAATTTGCCTTCGCAGCCTGAGGATTCCGCCCAAACTGTATGATCATTGGTTTTTCTTTAAACACAAACCCGTTCACTAGATTCTGCACGCAAAAATAAATCTGAATTGGGAAAGAAGGAAATGGCATCGTCGCCATTTGAATGCAAGATAAACAATTGAACACAGAGCAATGACCTAGTAAGCGATAAATGTTTTTAAGTTACTCCTATATAAACAAAACGGGAAGGAAATGCAGAAGATCATTTCGCCACTTGAATCTAGGGTGGAGCACTTCTGTAGGATTAGGGGCTCCAAATCAAGGCAAAACAGTTAACAAGCATAAAGAACACAATTGATATTTTGGACAAGACAGGATCCACATGGTTGAAGATGGAATCATTACATCATGAACTTTTATTAACATTGACAAGCATATTGAGGATCATATAAAACGCGTACCAGTGCTTGATGGGCAAGTTCAATAGATGGAAATGTCACAAAAGCTTGGCCCCTCATTCTTCCTTCCTAAAATTTAAAGGGGGAAAAAAAGTTAGGAGTTACACATAAATAATGTCATACCTAGGGCTTGTCTTCTAATCTCACATCAATTCAGCCCTCCTACTTGCCATGAAGCACCACGATTGCACTTATGATAACAATACTATAAACAGAAAGTTAGTTTACAATCTGCAAGCATCAAATTCAACATGATCCCCAATATAAACAATATTGGTTTTTCACAGATGAACTGAAACGGTACACAAAGTCTTGTTTAAAGATTAACAGTTTGCATGAAAAGACCTTACCTGCATCAATTTCACACTGAGCCCAGTTTTCGCAGCATCAATGCTTCCAAATAATGACCCTACAAAACATCATAAGCAAGAACCGTCCACCTTATCAGAAAAGAAACCAAGTACAGGTAAAAACCTAAAATTATGCTTCCTTTGCTTCGTTTTCCAACATAAATTACAACGGAAAATCTTCTTTAACCATATTAGAGTGAAAAACAACTCCAAAACAAACAAGAAAAGAAGATGTTTCAGGAAAACTTTTGCAAGGAAATATTGTGTTTTGGACCACCAGAAAAATTTTAGCATTACATCCCATTTTTTATTTAAAAAAAATTGTAAAATGAATTTCTGATACCAAACAGTACATAAGTTTGACAAGCAGCATTTAGAGTTAATTCACAAAAACTATTCTGAATAATATATTCATGATAAGTACATAATTGAAAAGAAAAATCAATGCCAGCTGCAGAAACCCATTTTTGGCTCACCAAATATATAAAAGAAATCCTCAGCAACAACATCTTTGCTCAAGTTCTTTATGTAAAGCACAGATGCAGGATCCCCAACTGTGTAGTTCTGCGCAATTCCAAATAGTAAGCTTTCTCTTACAAGTTGGTTGGATTTAAGGTTGTTGATCACACACAAAAAGTTAATCCTCAACACAAATAATATTGATTCAGTCATACAAGAGAGAAACACACAAAGCAAATTTACCAATTTGAGTCATAATCAAAGCACAATGCCAACGGAGAAAACAATAAACCTAGAAGGCACTTAGTTATTCCTATCATATTAATTCCATTTCCACCTCCACTAATGTGCAAATATAATTTCCAAATTTAAAGTTGCAAATAATCGAAGTATCCAATCTAGTCAAAACATTATGCAAGGTTGCACAAAGGACAATAAAGTGATTGCCAAACAAATTGTAAGAGAACATGGAACACGAATAGTAACAAAAGAACACATTGTTCCTCTCAAATTATCAACTAGATTGACATTCAGAACCAGAAGGTGATTTAAGAACAAATGCCAACCATACCGCTAAATAAATTAATCACTGTTAGAAAATAAATAAATGAAATTCAAAAAAAATTTCCATGTTATTAATTTCCCAGACAGTAGGAATCCCCAAAAGTAAACATAAGTGTGACCAGAGAAGTCCCAACATGTCCATCTGAGGTACCTTAAATCTAGGAAGCGATAAAATTTCCTCTGGGCCCAGTCTTTTACTCTTTATCTCTTCCAAAGTGGCAAACGTTTTATCACATGAACCTGAAATGTCTGGTTCCTCAGATTCTTTCTCCATGATCTCATCTTTATGTTCATTCTGGATGACTTTTGGGGTAATTTTGATCTGCTACACAACTATGAAAGAATAAGAGCAATTCTTCAAGTGACAAGATAAACCAACAAATTCAATGATAAGGAAATATGACCTGTAAAACAGGATTCTTTTTCTTAATTACTGGTTTTTCTTTGGGAACCAAGAAGGCAGGTTTCACTCCTACAGCCTCGTGATCAACGTCTTTATCAACAGCAGGGCCAACAATTGTTTCTCTCCTTTTACGTTTTTTTCCAGATTTCAATGCCTGTCCTTGATCCTCCTAAAGAATTTCATCACCAGAAAAAATGCATGTGGAAAAGATTTAAAATGACTGGGAGGAAAGCAGCATCTTTAACTTGGAAGCAAACAAAAAATAACACTTAAGTTGTTTTATCTAGAGTGCAATGACATAAGTTTATGATGAGGCAGGCTAATAAAAATGGATGAAGTAGCCCCATCTTGTTCTTTTTGCATTCTGCACATTTTGAATTTAACTTTTGATGCATGATAGGATAAATGGTCTTTCTGAGGGGCTGAACTGATTTCAATCACAAACTAAAACAAAGCTCGAAAGGCATTTTGCAGATATTCTGAAATCTTATATTTTATTTTTGCCTCTCAATGGTTTCAGCTTCCAAAGGCTCAAAGGGATTTATTTCTCACCATTCAACGTGATAGAAGGCTTTCCTCCCAAAATCTTTTTCATCTAGCAGAGGATTTCCATTCACTCCACAATAAGATTTTTTTCCCCCCTATAACGGAGAGGAAATTGCAAGAGTGCAGGTGGAGGATTAGTAGCATGAACATACCTCATCTGAAGAATCCATTTCAGACTCACTACCAGTAGACTGCGCAGCTACTGAAGAGGCAGGTTGTGAGGGTGGTAGGGGTGCAGGAGTTGAAGGTGGTAATGGTGGAGTTGGGAGGGCCATTCGAAATGGAGCTGGAATGTTCATTTTGTTCATCAGATGCAACACCTACAATAGAGAGGCTAAGTCCAAAATAACTTAAAAAATAGTTAAACCACAAAAGAAAATGAACCAATTGGCTTTGAAGTGGCATAAAATTGAAGAGAACCTGTGTATAGAAGCGAGGAACAGCAATAAGGGCATTTACAATGTTAGTTAGAATATTTCCATCTGGTGGAGGATAAGCATATCTGTAACAAAACAAATGAACATATCTATCAATTTCGACGACCCATTTAGCAGAATTATTTACATGACGAATACCTAACATACAAAAGGTTAAAAATTTCTGAGATTTATGAACAGAGAGAATGCAAATAAAGAAATAATACATAAAATGGACAGGAAACGAAACATAATAATACATAAAATGGACAGGAAACGAAACATACTCCAAGTGAGGGGGAAATGGATAATCAACACCAAGTCTTGGAGCGATAGGCTCACTACCAGGTAAAGACCCCGATTTTAAACCTTCACTAAGAACTCTATTCACAGAAGCATCCTTTGCCAAGGATGAGGGAGACTTAAGATCCTTCTCTTCACTTTGCTTTTCCTGATTTCTATTAGTTGCTCTCTCCACTGATAAGACCTTACCAAGAAACCTCAGCCTGATCAACCATAGTTATAGAACAGCTTAAAGATCATTACATTTCAACTAAGATGAACGTTTCATCAAAATTAGAAAAGAAAAATAAGAAGAATAAAGAAAATTGCGTGAATGGACAGGAAAGTACCCATTTAACTGACGCAATGCTTGATAGGCTGCTGCTTCATTCTTAAAATCCAGAAATGCACAATTCTTCATTCTGCACAAGAAAACTGTGAAGAATAAATACAAATTTAAGAAGCATTCCTTCGTCATTAAATGTGTGTGTGTGAGTGTGAGTGTACGCGTAGAAATTACCTTCCGGAAGTGCAAGGGCGGACAGAGGTAGCGCCATAGTGCGTAAAGAGTCGGGTTACAGTTTCCTGAGGTATAGCCTCCGGAAGGTGTCGAATCAGAAGAGTTATGAGCCCCCCATCTCCTACTTCTGCACCAACCTGTTGGATGTCGGAGCTCATCGGAGGCTGTGACCAAGCCATTGAATCAGACACACTCGATCCAGCGGAAGCGGGTCATTTGGGTTTCGGTGGAGAATTGAAACTCGGGAGAGAATTAAGAACTTCTGAAACGGCCAATTTATGTTGTCGTTTCAGGCCCAGCAAGTTTATCTGGCCCAAATCTGTTAAGTTTACCGGTCCGTCAAGTGAATTATTAAGCCGTTTTGTATAAGTAACCTAAGGTGACTTGGACAGTGCCACTTAAAGAAGGAACAGGAGAGTTCGATTGAAAGAAAGCAGCATAGCCCCACCCCAATTACTAAACCAAGTTAGTTTGCATTAATACTCCCCCAAAAGCGGCCCAAAGTAAGCAACGGTTAAAGGTGGGGACTCTGATGGCTCAACTTTAGAGACGTACAGTTAGCTTTGGTATTTTGTCATTTGTCAAGTGGGGCGTAAAATGAACAATGATTTGATTATAGCTGTCGAGAAAGATAATCAATCGGTCATTATAGAACATGTCCTTTTCTATCAATCTGATCAGTTGGTTGCCCTAATTTCATCCACTTAAAGATACTTTAGCTGACAACGCAAATAAAGAGATTGAAAGTAGAGAGGTTATGTATATCTCAAGGATTTGCCTCTGAACTGAACTGAGGTATTATATTTCTTTGAATGTTGGCTTTTCACTTTCTAAATTACTGGTGTTTGGCTCACTCTCTCAAAGAGAATATATAGTAGTGTAAAAAATACATGATGTTGACTTACACAAAAGGGGTAACCTTTGTTCTTCCAAATTTCACCCACCACCCCACTTGTAAGATTTGAATTTGAAGGAACAAAAGGGTATCCTGGGATATCGTATTCGCATGTTACACATGTAAACATGTCGGGAATATATTCGCCTTTCTAAAATGTCACAACATTGATGTCGGCATTAGAAAATTTGAGACAGCCTCTATTCAACAGTTTCAAAATATGTTGTTAAAAATTAATATGATGCAATAATTTTTAAAGTGTTGCCTTTACTAATATTAGAAAGTAACGGTGATAATAATTGTTGCTATATATAAAAAAAAAAGAAACAAAATTAAAATAATGTTACAATAAAGTCTTATATATATAACATCTAGAATTGCTACAATGGTTTCAGTCACCTATTTACTAATGTATATCTAAAATATAAAATTTTATGTTTACTAATGAGTATTCAGAATATGTCTAACAAAAATTAAATTACCTTCTAATCAAGTTCGAACTTTATTTATTGCTTAAATGATGTTATTTTATTTAAAATGACATTATTTTACATAAAAATTTAAGTTTTGAGTCGAATAACTTAAGCTCAAGTGTCATTTGAAGTTCATATATGTTTCGTTTAAAAATTTGAACTCAAACTAAATTTTGGTTAATTCTATTTACACGAATTGATTAAGTTAAACCAGTTTGAACTATACTATTTTTGTTATCTTTAAAAAAATATTATTATTTGAAATAATATTTACCCTAGATAATATCTTTGAGACAAAAGCAAATATTATGTGTGTTATGTGCTCTACCCACTATAAACAATAAACTAGAGACAACAATTTGTAATAGATTTTTAATTAAAAATAGATTTACCATGAAACAACAACATTTTATAGAAGGGTTAAGAACATTCCCATATAGCAAGAAATGACAACGTTCTAAGGTAAAGAAAATCACGAATAGTCACTGATAGTACAAAGAGTTTACTGCTTTGATGTTTGATATACTCGTGTTAATGTAAGTTGATGCGGGTTTAGGTTTGGAGCTATTTTTATATACTCGTGTTAATGTAAGTTGATGCGGGTTTAGGTTTGGAGCTATTATTTTTTTCTCTAGGTTTCATAGTGATAAATACTTCACATATTTTACTTTTAACTGGGATTAATGATATGGATTTAGTAGAAAACTATCGAGATTCATGGTTGTTTGGTTCCATCAAGGTTACTAAGTTCTTAAGTATGTTCTTTTAAGTTTACGCTTTGGTTGGTGAAGTGTGGTGTTTTGCTTATCTGCAATTCTGAGTTTAGAAATTATAAGTTTGTATTTGAGGATGATACACTGGAATGGTTGGAAAATCTATTGACCATCTTTAGTCTCAAACAACAACTTGGAAGATGTAGCAGAAACCAACATCAAATCTGTAGCTTCCTCTATCTTTACTATGGCATAGGACGATACTCTTCAATTTTTTGCCATACCCATTTTGCAATTTTGTCCTTGTAGTGTTAACAAATTATGTTAGTATCAAATCATTTGCTCCATTTTTTGTATTTCAGATCAATTATTTTGATTTGGCATAGTTCATACCTACACACCCTACATTCATTGCCCTTAGTCATCTTAAAACTTGGAGTAATCGAATAATATGACAATTGAAATAGTTTTCAAATTGCAGTTGCAATAGGGGTGATTTTCGTCATCTCATGGTGGTTTTTCTGTCTGTTATAGTTGGAGTCTTATCCTGTCTACAATTATAATACTAGCTACCAAAATAGAAAAGAGATACAATGTAAATAGAAGCATACCTTGTTCTATTATAGTAATATGTTTCATTGTGAACTCCATTTACAAAGAAGAAGAGAGTAGGATAACCCTGAATTTTGTACCTGTAGGCCAACATGGTTTTAGTAACAATATCAACCTTGGCAATCACTACTTCACCATTGAGGATTGCAGCTACTGCCTCATATTTATGTGCCAGAAGCTTGCTCCATTGAAACCACGGAGCATAGAAGTTCAATGGCACATACTTGTTCTTGGTAATGAACTCACTAAAATTCTCCTCACTCAACACTACTGCTTTGCCATTTTCATTAAAAATTGATTGTTGTCTAGTTAGTAGAAGCTTAAACCATATTGACCATCTTCATTCTCATATGCAGTTGGCTAAAGTCTTATGCTTTCAGAAACTCCTCAGCAAGTAACTGCAAAACACAAAACAATTCAAGGTAAATTCTCTGTTTACACCATCTTTCTTATTTTAAAATTTTGTTAAAGTACTCTATAAACTGATAAAAGAAGTGAAAATAGTCAAGTAGTTACCTTAATATTTGTTAAGGTCAATTTTTTAGGATATATATACATGTTCATAATACTATCAGCCACATAGTTAGCCACAACCTGCTAAATTGTGGATATTACATTAATAAGATCATAGACATGAAATGAACAATATAGTTATACTTGTTCATGTACTTCATATGGTTGATTGAGTCGTTCAAAATTTGCTTTAAACTTGTGATTGAGCCTTATCTAAATTGACTTTATACTTGTGATGAAGTTGAGTATATTTCAATTCCTATGCTTCTAACCTTCTTACTAGATCTTGAATGATTTCATTTCCTTAATTCTTATGTTCATTCTTTCTTAATTTGTTCATAAAAAGAATTGAATTATTGTGTTATCTATTAGGAAACTAGAATGCATGTAGTACGAAAGAACAGGTACGTTATACTTTCAAAGGACTTTAAGAAAGATTATAGAGCCAATGTGAAGAAGCCTGACACCGATTTCGAATTGTATAAATGATGAAAAGTTGTTGAAGCACATTTAATTTTCCTTGCGATTGTTGAGGATTTTAGAATTCACTTTTATATTTTGCAACAATAAAAGAATATGTAATTTGCTTTTGTATTTTGAATATGTTAAATGTTGAATTTTACAAGTCCGTGTGGACTATATATTATATATATATGCAATTTTTTGGTCGCTAATATTTAATAGTACATAAGCAATTAAGACGTACATTAATATCTATATATTGCTTTCAATGTATATATGGATGTTGCTTACATAATGAAAAGAGTTTGCTTTTACGTTAAATATTATTAGTAATGAAAGAATAAACTTAAAGTGTTACAATATCTTTAACATTGTTGCTATAGTTTGAAACTAATATATTGCCTTAGTTAAAACTTAAAATAACATTTTTATTTTGTTGCTTAATCAAAAACTTTTGTTGCCTTATACTTATTGTAACGCCACTTTTTGTAACGATATGATTTTATTGCCTTAATGAAAAGACAACGATAATTGTGTTAGATCACATTGTTTTTGCCATTATAGTTAGTTCTAGTTAGTTATCTTTTATTAGCTAACTAATCATTCTTTATTTGTAATTAGGATAATTAGTTACTCCAACTAACTTTGTATATAAACACTCTGTTTCCACATTTTGAGAATGAGAAGAATCATTTCACAAATTCTACATGGTATCAGAGAGTTTTTCTTCCGCTTGTCTTCTTTGATTTTTTCTCCATTCTTTTTGAGCTGCCAATCATGGCAGATCCACTACCTTCTAGTCCCTATTATATACATCCTAATGAAAATCCTTCCCTTATTCTTGTTGACCCACCTCTTTCAAGTTCTAATTATCATACTTGGTGCCGCGCGATGAAGATGGCTCTCCTTTCTAAAAACAAGCTTAAGTTTGTTGATGGATCCATCACTGCTCCTCCAACTACAGATTCGATGTTTCCACATTGGGAACGTTGCAATAATCTAGTACTCTCTTGGCTACAACGCTCTATCTCTCCTTCGATCACTAGTTCCATTCTCTAGATAGATCATGCTTCTGATATCTGGATTGATTTGCGTGAACGGTTTTCGCAAGGGGACATTTATCGCATCTCAGATTTGTATGATGAGATTAGTTCTTTTAAGCAGAATGATCAATCCGTTCCAGATCATTTTACTGCTCTGAAAGTTTTATGGGATGAGTTGTTGCAGTTTCGCCCTCTACCTGTTTGTTCATGTGTCATTCCTTGTTCATGTGGTGCCATGGTTTAGATCAAGAAGTATCATGATCAAGATTATATCATTCGTTTTTTGAAAGGTCTTTCTCCTTCTTATGCTGCTGTTAGATCTCAGATTATGTTAATGGATCC
>JANKOD010000002.1:8574743-8589591 GCA_026284645.1 Erythroxylum acuminatum | reverse complement strand
AATAATAAATTAATAATCATAATAATAACTTATCAAAAATTAATAATAATAAGAATAACTTAATAATAATAATAAATAAATTAATTAATAAAATTAAGAATGACTTAATAACAGCAGCAGCAACAACAACAACAACAACAACAACAATAATAATAATAACCAAACATATTTTTGTTTTCAATTTTTTATTAGAAATCTCAACTAAACAGGTTTTTGTTTTCAGTTTTTATTTTGCAAATTTCAACTAAACAGGTTTTCATTTTTTAAGGAAAGAAACAGAAACTAAAAACAGGAAACAGAAACTAAAAACAATAACAGAAAAATAAAAATGAAACCAAACGGCCCCTAAGATATGTATTTTTACAATAATTTTTCTAAGAGTCCCTTTCATTTTGTTTTCAATTCAATTCCTCTTAACTACAGGCAAGACTATTATTTTTGGATAATTAAAAAAAAGGAACTAAAGGAAAAGAAAAGTATATTTGCGGACTTCATGAACATTCTAATAAACTTCAAGGTGTGAAAGCATAATAGAAAATGAAAGAAAATGTTGTTCATGAGTTAGAAAGTCCATTGGAAGAAACCGATTCACAAATTAACGCTATGATTGAAGTCAAAAAAAAGTTAATTATGTACGCGCAAGGATATATAAAAATTCACCCAAGTTGTGTGATTTTGGTCAACTTATATAAAAAGTCAATATTTAATTTTTCTTCCTAATTCAATATTATCCAATTTAAGAATGTGACAGTCATTGTAGAAGCTGCTAGTCTTATTTGATCAATCTTGCAATTCACAAGAATGTTAAAGGATTATTCTATGACAACATCTTTCATTCTTGGAATATGTTTTAGGTGAAACTACCTCACATGTATACAACTTGCTCAGCTACTTTTGTATTTTTTCTTCTTTTTGACCCTAGAGACATTCGTAGGTTAGCTTGAATGCTAGCCAAGATGATGAGGATGAAGCCCTCGATGGGCATCTGACTAAAGTGCATTTAGAGGGTTGAAAATACATATTTAACTTAGAAATAAAGGAGTCAACTTCTTTAATTTGTTCCCACTCGAATAAATCAGCATTCAAGAAATTTTAGGTCTTAAAAACTTGCAATTTGCTACCAAGTAGCTAGGCCTATTCATTTACAACTAATGGATCGCTAGCTGGTTCCATTTTCAAGAGTCAAAGCTTAATGGGATAAGAGACTAATATATTTCTAGTTTTTATTTTTTGTTTTGATTGCTTGAGCTTTTAATTATGTCCTTTAATTTTTCTAATTAATTTATATTAAAATTGTTTAACAGAAATTTCATGTGGTATCTTTTTTAGTCATATTTAAAATTTGACAAATAATAATATATAGCTAAAAATATAATAGCTGAAGAATTAAATTAAATTAAAATAATAAAAATATAATTATCTGAGTTGAATAATTTTTACAATTGAAAATGTTATACGTTTATATGTTTAACATATAATTTAAAAAGTTTCCATTATCGATCTTACCAATCAGTTTGATTTCTAATCATCAAAATTACCGAATCCGAATCTCTCAAAGTTGGAAGACAATTAAACATGTGATGAAATTGCACATATGACTCCCAACCAAGGGCAAGTAAGCATCTCGGCGCCGACAAGTAGAAAAATTATTGTTGAAGCACCAATGACCTTGTAACCCTCCAACAACAACTGCCTTAGATTTTGCATCGAACTTGTGCACTTCTTCTTCCTAACAAATCACAGTTAACTAACTCATTTCAACCTTATTACAATGCAACTATAATAAAATACTAGTTTATTTGGTATACACGGACTTCCTTCCTGATCATATTGTTTATTATTATGAAGAATTGAGAGTAGGTGTAAGGGACCAACCAAATCCTGTTCTACATATTGACATTCTCATTCTAATCTTTGCTGACTTGGATCTTACTTCCCAAATTACATCATTTTTGCTTATGTATAAGTCTCCATCTAATCACTATTTGCAATAATTCATCGATAAATACGTGTGTGTTTTTGTGTATAATCATAATCATAGATAAATCTTTTGTGTATAGACCAAACTAAACAATAATTACGTATGGCTTGTCACATATATACTCAAGAACAAATCAATCTATTGTAGGCGTTATAATGTATGGGTTGATACCTTACTTATTTTGTTTATTATGGTATTGTAACGCAAGATATGGAATGGAATCCGGCAATAAAAAACAATTATTCAGAAAGAGATAAGATTTTAATACAAAGTGTAACGTGTGGACACTTCAACATAAGTAAGAAGGCTTAAGAGAGTATTAACCCCAAACTAACTCCATATGACACAGACAAATTGAAAAGAAAAAATTGTCCAATTTCATGTATCTTCGAACTGTTGACTTTTGTGGCTAAAAACGAAACTGCAAAGCAAAGAAGGCACACATCAATTTCGGGTGACGATTGGTGACTGTACAGTACGCATCAGATCAATCTCTTTTTTGGGAAGATTTCGTTGGTCCACTCGTTGCAACTTGCATCATCAGGTTTATGCATTGCATAGGATCATATATCCCCGTCAAATTTGGGGCTGGCGGGGTTGTAATTGATCCACCTAGCTCTCAATTAGAGGCTGGCCTTCCCCTTCATTAGGTGATAATTTCTTATGGGTTCAAGAAACAAAAATATTTATTCGGATTTGAATTGGGATTTTGTAGTTTTAATTAATTACATAAAAGAAAAAGAGGTGCCATGGAACTCAAATCTTAATTTGTTGATTGGATCTCTAGGAGCATCTAGGTGCTACATTTTTAATTGTTACCAATAGGAAATTGGTTTGTGCATTTTTATCACGTTAAATGAGGAAAGATGGGTTTAGAAGACATTTCTCTTTCTTGTTGATATGGGAGATCATTTTGAGTATCTAAATAAGCTTCTAAATATTGTATGTTATGCATGCAATTTGGTAAATATTTGAGTCATGCAATATCGTTTTCATGACAATCTCATTTCAAACATGAACATAGCATATTAAAAGGAAGGATTCACACCTATCTCATTTGTTTTGTAATTCTATCACTATACTGGAAAATGAAATTTAACTGACTTCCTTTCTCCATGTAACGTGTAATTATATAGGTTCGATTGTATTTGCTTGGTATGATAAGTAAATACTTTGTGTGGTTGAGTAGTCTAATCCTTGACACTTTGCTTCTAGAATCAAGATATATTTTACTCGAATGTAAAGTCAGGTTTAACAAAAGGAAAGGTTATCTTTTATTACATAACATTATTTATTTCCCATGAAAAGTAATTAACTTTCTTTTGAGAAAAAACGTCGGTTTATACAAAATCAAAGCCAAAACAATAATATGAAATATGGATTAAGGTCGTCTACTTAATGCAAACGAAAACTTCCCTTTACTAGCTTTTCTCTTTACATTCATATTCATCTACTTCTTTTCTAACCTACTCTAATGAGCATAGTGTACAGAAACCTAACTTTAAGTTTGATCAACAAATAGTATAGCGAAACGAAAGTGGTCCCGAAATTTAGAATACATTTCACCTTAATCTGAGCCACTAGAAATGGTGACACTGATGTCATCTAACCTTGCTCACAAGTCACAGCTAGTATATATGAATACTAAATTAAAGAGAAGAGAAGGGAACGGGGGGGAAAAAAAAAGTAAAAGTAAAAGCAAAGTAGCATTATCTATACAACTTGGATTTTGACATCACTAGCTATCTTGAACTTTAATCTTCTGAAGTAATTGTTTGATTTAGTTTGTAGACTTGGATAGTCAAGTATAGGATTAAGGTTAATTATCTCAGTAATCTATATGATTCCACTTGCCCCCTTCCAAAGATTAAAGAGCCTATTGTTTCATCGGTAGCGACCGTTGGCCACTTTTGAGACAGACAAATATTATAACTAGATAACCAAAGCATGGCACATGGACCCCATGTTCTTGCTAATCCGTCCTTATACAAGAATATGCCCATTAAAGATTTATACCGATAGATGAATTATGATTTCATAATCATTAGAAGGTATTGCACGTAACCGCTAAATATGATCAGATTAATTAAAGGCCAGGGCTACCACGAAGAAGAAGTAGCATACATAAGAATCGGTATTATGTGACAGGTATGTCTCTTTCCGGTTTTTATAAAGGCAACAAGAAAGGGAAGCTACATTGTTTTGATAGTTACCACGGCAGCTAATAGTTGAAATTATAATAATCTATTAGGTTAATTGTGAAACTTGTTAATTATATATGTATTTTTAATGAAAAGATCATTATCTATATGTAAACGGCTCTTTTATTTGACATTTGAGAGAAAGTAGTTTAGTCTCTGGCTATATAAGAAGGCTCTAATAATTGTTTCTTGTAACCAATCGAGTCGACTTTATAACATTTGAGACGTTAATAAATAAAGAAGCAATCATTTAATTCAAAGAGAAAATTTAGGATTTCCACCAAATTCACTTCTAGAAATCCTCATATTCAACAAAGAGGGTGTGCTTTAACTATTATATGCAATAGTACTAATTTATGTTTTCTATTGTCCTTGGCTTTATGTCCTTAATGTAGCATAGCCATTGAGAAATAATACAAAGGTAAGTTCCCTTAGTTTGGGGGTAGAAGCTTTTAAAATAGGCGATAGTGACACTGATCTTTTTGGTGGTTTGAGCAGTCACGCAACCTCCATAATACTACAAAACAAAACGGTGTCAGAAAACTAGATAAACTTAATATATACCGCCGAGTTCCTGGACAAGAATTATGACCGGTCAAAAGACGAAACTCGATAGATATTAACTATCATGAACCGATGAAATAATTAGAAATGAAAATCGTTGGATTTGAGTTTTAAAATTTTAAAAATTACAAATTTAAACTCCTAATTAATCGAATTTAGATTAATAAATTTTAGTTCTAAATTTATTTAAATTTTTCCGAAAATTTAATCTTGCTTATAAAATGTAGATTATAATGTTCATTTTTACTTTAAATCAGAA
The DNA here is from genome assembly GCA_026284645.1 of Erythroxylum acuminatum. NCBI lineage: Eukaryota > Viridiplantae > Streptophyta > Magnoliopsida > Malpighiales > Erythroxylaceae > Erythroxylum > Erythroxylum acuminatum. The sequence goes on along the minus strand of JANKOD010000002.1, from coordinate 8,584,586 downwards.
TTTGATAAAATTAAAAAATGAGATAATATCCAAATACCCAAAGTTCTACTCAGAGTCAGACCTAAGCCCGAAAGAGGACGTTTGTGGGCTGGAGCTGAAGAAATGTCTGCGAAGCTTGCAATGAAAGCTAAGTTTGACCAGACTAACTTTTGTTAGTCCACGAAAGAACATGGGCCCCAAAGTTCGATCCGAAGAGCCTGATTTTTTTTCCCGGAATTTAAATTGTTGACTTGTGTTAAAATGACCGGAACGTTTGTTGGGATCCACATCCAGTTCGAGAACACTCCAGGGAGTATAAAATAAGAGCAAAGTTCATGAAAGAGCAACGGTGAATTCACAAGACTTTATGAACAAGTTGCTCTTCTGAGTGTGCAGTCTATAAGCAAAACTGAGATAAATCAGTCACAAACCAGAAGGAGAGATAAATCCCAAAAATTGCATAATTTTTTTAAATTATTTTTTCCTACGAGATATCTTAAAAAGATTTCAATTATAAGAAGATATCTTTAAGTCATCCATTAGTAAACTAATCCCCGTTCAAACCGGATAGATCCCTTACGAAAGGCAAAGCTCTGATCTCAAATTTTAAACGGCTGTATACATAAGGACAGTTCGAACCCACGACTGCACTTACCTCAAAAGAGTCTTTTACTAACTCTGTCCTTGGTTAAAAACCGCATGATTATTGATTCCACATCTTTTAAAAAGATGCTGACAACTATGGCAGACCAACCTAATTGGATGGACCCTAGGGGATTTATTCCTTCCACCTGTCATCAACAGCAGAAGAACACAAGGCTAGGACCAGATGGTGTATCCACAAGGCAAAAAGTACAATGGGACCTAGTTTGGTGGTTCATGACATCACTGTGTATGTTAAATCAGGGTAGGTAATGGATACTAGATAGAGGAGCTAGAAGATTCACGATTATGTAGAAAATTTCATGTTTTCCGTGAGGGGTTCACTAAAAATCCCAACAATACTATCACAAAATACATATATGTATACATATAAGTTCTTCAGAGTTCACCGCATAGGCTTGAGCAAGCTAACAATTAACATAAGATTACAGAATACTTATTCACGGATGCATTGAGAGAGAGGGAGGGAGGCACACCACACACACGTATCCATTATATAGCTTTTACCTAAGTACGTAACTAGGTAGGAGCCATTAGCCAACGTAAAGTCTCAGCCACGCAGCAGGAGTCCAAGTCCAGTGCACAAAAACGCACAAACCAAACGTAAGGAAACAACAAAAACTCCCCAGTTTTAATTAGATAAGTGGATATGGCTTCAAGCAAAGGAAGCATGATTCTCTGTCCTTCCTGCATTTGTTACCAGATGAGTATCAGGCGTGAGCAAATTTTAAAAATTGATAGCTCCAAAGCACAAAGAATCACGTTTTATCTGGTTACTCGTGGAGTTCCAAGAAAAGAAAAATCAAGAGTCAATTTAAGATAAATGTAACGTGCATTGGAAGTTCAACTCCTTTATCTGGATTATTAAAGACTTACAATTTGGAACGATTTTCCATCGCTGGTTATCTCCTTTGTTCCATTTCCAAAGCACAATTATGGTGCCTTCATGGACACCACCAGAATGCTTATCACCATGAAAAGCATCAACATTCAGGTGAATGTTATTAACCATTCTTATAGCCCTGTAACCATCACCCAAGTCCTTGCTCTCAGTCCATAATACAGACTCGTCCAGATAATCTGGATTATAGCGAACAAGTTGCACCTGCAGAAAACATTTCTTAGAAATTCTATATGCACCCGAAGCTTATGGTTGATTCACAGAAAAGGAGAGGCTTATCGTAAAGTCTACAGTACGTGCAATTATTAAAAGCTCTTCATTTTTTTTGTTTACTTGTAACAGCAATGACCAGCTAGATTACGTATGCACACACAATGTCTACAGCACTTCATCCTGGATGCAAGATCGAAAAGACCTATCATTCATTTGCCTCATGTATGTAATCAGTTCATTTAATCTGGGGGGCAATTTGTCTGTTGAATTGGAGACGTACAGTCCAATCCAAGTCCATGACTGTTCTGATGATCTTGGCCCCAAATTTTATTTTACTGCTAAGAGCATCTCTGTCTTGACACACATCAAACCTGGTGATGTTCATTCTGGGTTTGCTAATGCCAGTATTTGATGTTGATTGGGTAAGGAAATAGGAGATTGCTAGAAATGTCATTGATGCACATCTCCAAAACCAAAGTTTCAATCACTTTTTTGAGATACAGAATCAAATTCAAACTCTTTAACGGTTTATCCTCGTATGGTAAGCTAAGATGTCTCAGGTTTCAACATAACCATCCAGTCTTTATCAACAACTATTGGTCAGGTGTGTAATCCACTTCAATTACGATAAAAGGAGATCGTTAATCGATTATATGACTTGAATTCTTATTACTTGGTTCTATCAGCTTGACATTTAAATTTGAAATGGGATGTTTTATGGATCTAAAACAAACAGATATTAATAATATGACGGAATTCTTACCGGGTGAGTGTCTCCAATGGAATGTTTTATGGCCTCTCCAGTGACTTTATTAACCAAGGAAAAACAGGGGCATCCTTCTTCGTCCTTCACTCTTGTGCTGTACTTCTCATCTTTATACCATTTCTACAAGAACAATCACAAATCAGCCTCCAGAGGACAAGCACAAATCAACCTCCAGAGGCAATCAACCCAGAAAATTAACCCGTATGAAGCAGACAGATCAATCAGGTAGTCAAAATCTTTAAAGTGGGTAAAGATTTTTAAACAAGAAGTCATCAAATTTACGCAATAACTTAACCAGAAGGTTCTGACATAAACTCACTTGGAAGTCATCAGACGGATCAGATGGGGCGAGAATCACTTTCCCATCTCTGATAGTTAGGCCAAAATTGGGCTCGGCCTTAGAATAAATCCTGACAGTGGGTTTATTAGACAGACCAGTCCCAGACTCAGAGCCATATTGATGGTGTCCAAAAGATGGCAGATGAGGCTGGAAAGAATGGTGGCTCTCGCGCTGCTCATGAGAAACATGGATCACACCAACCCTTGGCGGAGGTGGGGCACCATACTCAACCTCTTCGACATACGGCGTCGGTATTGGTGGTGGCGGTGGCGGTGGCGCAAAGTTCTCATCTTGATAGTATCCAGATGGGGGAGGAACAAACTCAGATTGCGGGCGATAGGGTGGAGGTTGATCAGGATGGAAGGTGCCTGGAGGTGGGTAGTACTCCCTTTTCCGTTCCTCCTCGTAATCGTCGTCTCCTCTGTGGTGGTGATGGTGGTGGGTGTGGCGGTTGTGAGGGAACTCCATGGCTGTAAAGAAAGGACTGCACAATGTTGTGTCTGATAGATGAGTCAGTTATTTGACCTGGGACTTTGTAGCGAGAACGTGGACATACAAGAAAGGAAAATGCCGCTTTTTGGTATCTACTGGGGGCTGCAGTTGGCAGCTGCACATACCTTCATCATTAAGAAATAACATTATTAATTAATGGAACATACAAAAATATGATAAGATTACAGCATTGACATGGAACGTTATTATGACGTCTTGTTTTAAGTTATCATGGAGATTAGGTGGCATTTATGCCAAGATTTGAGGCATTTTATAATGGTGGCCACTGGCTGGAAGTGGGTTTAATATGCCCACCACAACTCATGAATGGGGAACTTTTTCCTTTGTCTACGTATATTTTGTAAATATAAAAAAATTAGTGATTAATCTTATTTGATATAATAAGTAAAATTTTAATAATCTTTTTTTTACATATATTTTTATATAAATAATTTTTAAAATTTATTCAATATGTCAGTACAATTGCTAAGAGTTTAATAAATATATAAAATTAAGTTATCACATAAAATATGGTAGTATAAAATTTTTGATAATCTTTTAAAATATAATAAATAAAATGTTAATTTACATATAAAAATCAATTACAAAGGAAATTAAATTCGCACAAGGTTAATTTATTTAATCATTAATTTTGTAATCTTTTGAGAAATATGTAAGTATGACTATTTTTATAAATCTTTGGTTGATAATTTTCGTGAAAATCATATCCTAAGTTAATACCCTCTCCATAAAGAAATCCTAATTTATTAGAAAAAAGTAAGGATGGTAATGGACCAGGCCAAACTCGAGCTTCGAGTCCAGAACTGCCAGGTCTGATTGGGCCAGACAGAGGCCCAAGCCCAAGCTCAAGCTCTAGTCCGATTTATTATTTTTAAAATTAAAAAAAACTAAGTCATTTTGTCGATAAAGTCCCAAGTCAACTCGGTCAACCTGGGCTCAGTCTGTTAATTTGGGCCAAGAAATTGTCATGCCTTAAAAAAAGGAAGAAATAAAAGGGAGCTACACTTCCTTTAAGGAATCGAAATTAATAAAAGAACAAAATAACGAAATATGAGATGCTCACAGCTTGCGGTTGAAATTGGCAAAGCACATGTATACTACTTTCATGCAATAAAAAGCAAGAAAAAACTGATAAACAGAAATTAAATCTCTAAAAATCTTATAGAGAGAATCGAAAAATCTTCGTTTTTAACCACCCGATCACGTCATTGCTCTGATACCACGTGTAATACGTAACGGTACCTTAGTTACGTATCCTGGATTGAACGTGAAAGGACAAGAAAAGAAGAAATGCGGAAATACTTGATTTCGGTTTCCTTAACTTCAAACGAACTTTCCAAAGTCATAACGAGCGCGAATCCGTCGCCGCCTTTATGAGAACTGCTCCTCGGGAGGCGGGTAAGGTCTTTTTACAATTTTTTTCAAAACGTAAGCTCTCTTAATGGGTCAAAGAATCCTTATGCTTACGATTGATATATCAACAACTACAAGAGACCTTAACCTTTATATATAACATCCATATCGGGTTCCCCATCACAAGACCGATATGGGTCTGATCCACACTGATTAGGATCTATTTTCTACACGGACTTCAACCCATTGCTTTAGATCATTTGTTGGTTCACTTTATTATCTTTTTTTGTATCAAATTACGTAACTTAGCCGATAAGTTATTAAAAAACCAAAAAAATGCAATTAATAGTTGTTTAACTTTATGAGAAAGGACAAAATCGTCCAACATTCTCCCTCTTGGACAAGTATTAATTGTAGTTTTGACTCAAGTTTAAAAACAATTTAAAAACCCGGTCAAGCCACGCTATTGTATTAGTCGACTAGGTTTAAAAACAAAAATTTGATCCAAAGATAAGGAAAGTCCATCATTCCGTCCTGCAAGGCTTTCAATATCGAAAAGTATCAAATGCACGTGTCATGAGTGACACAGATCCAATACAATCACGTATACCCTATACCTCACTAACATGAATGGGAAAATTGAGTGTGGCAAACTAGGATGATATATACCTTTATGATCTAAAATATCATCTTTGTTTGTAGGTCTCGATTTCTCCAATTTTATGTTAAACCGTATATGAACTACATTAGAGAAATCATGTTTTCTCTCACCGAATGCTAAACAACATAAGAGAAAACACTTATGTTCTCTAACTGAATGATAAACTGCATTAGAGAACCTTTACGGGATTAAAAAAATCTTATATCCCTTATGTCATGTTAAATTTATAGATATCCGTTTAAAACTGTATAAGTCAAAATGACATAGGCTCAAGGTCAATTTGTATATATGCCCAATGACCTTTAAATGCTTAAGATCGACACAAATCTTAAGACTTTTATATGTATTATGGAAATATATGATAACACGTATTACTGAGGATAAACGATGACCATCTTTATCGATGAACCATCATACTATCATAATACATCAAAATGTACATAGAGTAAACATAACGATCCATTAACTAACAGTGTCTAAGTACTTCAAAACTCCCTTACTGTATAATTGTATTTCAAACATAAGTGGGTGGAGTCTTTTGGTTAAAGGATCGACTAACTTTTTCTCAGCCTTTAAATGTTCCAAATCTTAATGTTACCTTTCTGTATCAACACTTTTAAGGTCAAATAATTGACCTCGAAATGCTAAGATCCAGTGATAGTTGTTATTAGACAACACAATAGCAAGATTATCACAGTACAACCAAATGGGTGTAGCCACTAAATCAACCATAGACAACTCATAAATCAAGTTTCTGAGTTAAACCATTTATGAAGTAGCCCCATAACGTGCACTTTGCATGCATAGTTGAGGAAGTTACCCGTGTCTACTTGACACAGTTCCACGACATTTTATCATCTGCAAACTTAAAATTGTAACCTTAAGTGGACTTTTGATCATCTGGACACATGGCTAAAATCTGAATCTGAATTCCCTATAAGGTTTAGACTGTTGACTTTTCTATATGTCAACATATAATCCTTAATTCCCTTTAGTATCTCAACATTTGCTTGACTGCTTTCTAATGGTGTACATCTGGGTTAACCAGATATTAACCAAGTAGTCAAATGGTGAATGCAATGTCCTGCCTAGACCATAATCGAGTATACATCAGGCTATCAACCATACTAGAATACGGAACATTCCTCATAACCTCTCTCTTTACTTTATTCTTTGGATACTGTGCCAAAGATTATCTCTCACTATGAGAGATAGGTGCTACGACAGGTTTACTGTTAATTGTATTAAACATTTGTACCACATACTCAATGTATGCATTCTATGAGAAGTCTGATAAGTGTTGAGATCTGTCTCAGTGAATCTGAATACTTAGGATAGAAGATGCTATACTAAGGTCCTTCATGTCAAAGTTCTTGACCAAAAGTTGCTTAACCTTATACAGCATGGTCAAATAATTTACCATGAGCATTCACATGCAGTAGTAGGAAGATAACTTTGCTCCCCCTGACCATATAGTACAAACATCTTTTTAACTTTATTTTCCATAAAGTTAAAAGAGGTCAAACCTTATCAAATGTAAGGTGTCACTTTTGGAAGGTTTGATGTAAACCATATATTGATCTGCATAACGTGCAAACCATGTCAGTTCCATTTGGATCCTGAAATCCTTCAGATGATGTAACTCTATATCATCATAAGCTACAGCTGCCTTAATTACTCAAAATGTATCCTACGAGGATACAAGAAAAAAGGTAACATAAAGTCAACCTTTCTCTCTGAGTGAACCATTAGGCAACTAAGTGAGCCCATAAATCGCTAAACTTTATCTCGAAATCCTTTAGATCTAAAAACTTCATTTACAACTGACGGGTTAGATTCATAAATTAATAAGATAATGAGTTACCTGATGGACATAGTCTTTCCTTCTAGGCCTTATATTGCTGGTTTCTTTATGTCATTCGGACCTTTAACAACACTAGTTTGACCAACATCAACATGTGGAGAAGATTTAAACTTTCTACTTTTGAATTTCGCGGGCTTCATCTTTGCCTTTCCTTTAGTTACTTTGAGGGCTATAGGAGTAGCAAACTTGAGTTTCTCCTCCTCAGCAACGTAATGGGCAATCAAAGCATTGAAGTCCCATTCCTCATCCTGCGAGTAATATGTTATCACCAGATTACTAAACTCTAGAGGGCGTGTATTTATAATCTAGTGAACTATGAAGACATCAGGAAGATGAATGTTTAACATCTTTAGTCTACTGTGAATATGGATCATTCTTGATATATACTCCATTACTCCCCCTTATCCCGTATACCTCATAGAGAATAATTCTTTCATCAAGGCACTTGTCTCAACATTAGGTAAGACTATGTACCTCTGGGAGACATTATAAGAAACTCATTCGCTATGTCTATGTCTGGAAGTCCACTAAGCAGATAGTCAGGAATAGATCTTTTAATGGTCATAAGACTTAATCAGTTAGACCGATCCCATGCTTCATAGGCTGCTTTATAAGCTTTCGAGCACATGGATGTAGGTGGAGATGGCCTGTCCTTCCGTATGGCCATATCAACCTCAGCTATCTTTATAACGTTCAATACATTCTCTGTCCACTTCTTTGTATTGAAATCGGTCAAGGTTTCAATGGTGACACTGATTTTATTGACCAAAAAGGTGACTGTAAAAAGATAATGTTTAAATCAACACAAATGTAAGATAACAGCGATATTCAAAGCCATTAAACAATATCTTTATTGAAAATCCAGTCACACATATTATGAAACACCTATGGGTTGAATGCATAATATATGCAACTAGACCTCCACATAAAAGCGATCAGAGTACAACCATCAACTCTTATGACACTACCACCTGTGGGCGAATAGATCATTCAAGCAATGACTTTCCTTTATTCAATGCCTTTATGTACATCTCAAAATCTCATGTAAGTCCAACACCTGTGGGCGGAATAACCAAACATGAGACCAGAGACATCCCTCAACGTGTAAGCAAAACAATTCAAAATACTGACTCAAAAGGTAACTGTAGTGACTGCATTCTCATCAGCACTCAAAATGTCCACAAACACAAGGGATATATCTTTACGTCATACTTACATTCTTTATGGGCATATGGTATGTGACAATGTAACATTAATAAATGCAAAAAATCTAAATGCACACTCGTTCTGAAGACATTCTCTAAAAACTTTATTTGAGAATTTCGTAAAAGAAAAATCTCAGTAGAGTGACTATTATGCATCGTCGGATACTGAACCAATCACCACAGACATGAGAACCTCATGTATCTCCCTTATGGCAAGTTCGTTGCACAAAAATTCACTCAAAAATGGCTTCAGAATATCTTATTCCTTTTCCGAGTAACTATCATGCGATCCTGAACACTAAATATGAGACCCGATACACGAAAACTTGAAGTATCTCCCTCATATGATGTCCGAAGCATGATAATTTACTCTAAATCATATTCAGAACGCCTTAATTCCTTTTCCTGGAGTTAAACTTCAATTTATTACTAATGTAATAAATCCATAAAAATGGAAAATTTTCACTTTATGAATTTTTCAGACCCAGAAACTGATCCAAAACACCTCGGAACACCCTTACGGGAAATATGAAATTTGTATGTATGTGTTTTTTTTTAAACATTGTAGAAATTTCGTATGACTGACGTCGACATTGCATCAGCGCACTGTAGCACTGACGTCATCTATGACTTCAATTGCAAGTAGAGAGTGTAGTGTGTGAATTACATGCACTGCCCAGCGACGCGCCTCAGACGAGCGCCCACGTGTGCTTATCCGAACTCATGCGCCGACATGTGGCGTGACACGGTTCATCCACGTGACGACTTGTGTCTGGTGTGCGCGTTGCACATGCCAGACATACCATCCCTCAGGGCGGTACTGTGTGCCATCAGATGCGTGTGCCACACACGCCTGACGGTCTCCATCGTTCTAATTAAAAAATGGTGATTTTTGGTGAGTTTCGAGCCATTTTTTGCCCTCCTGGGCTTGTTTTCACCCCGTTTCTCAAGGCTAAACACATGTATACTACATTTATGCAATAAAAAACTAGAAAAACTGAGAAACAGAAGTTAAATCTTCAAAAACCTTTTGGAGAGAAAACTAAAAAATCTTCGTTTTTAACCACTCAATCACATCACTGCTCTGATACCACATGTAATATGTAACGATACCTTTGTTGCGTATCCTAGATCTAACGTGAAAGGGTAAGAAATGAAGAAATGTGAAAAATACTTGATTTCGGTCTCCATAACTTCAAACCAACTTTTCGAAGCCAAAATGAGCGCGAATCCACTGCTGCCTTCACGGGAACTTCTCTCCGGGATGAGGGAAGGTCTTTCTATAGCTTTCTCAAAACGTAAGTTATCGTAACGAGTTAGAGAATCCTTATGCTTACGATTGATATATGAGCAATATTAGGGGACCTTAACCTTTATATATAGCA
>JANKOD010000002.1:8529069-8547569 GCA_026284645.1 Erythroxylum acuminatum | reverse complement strand
AATTATATCCTTTAACAAATATCTTATCTTTAAACAAAATCTTCAATTTTAACTTTGAATCAATATTTCCAACAGTTATTTGGTTTTTGATGGATTGTTAGTGGTCAGATGTTGTGGAAATGGTTCTTAGAGTTAAAGTAGCAATGAAATGATGTATAAGATTAGCGTAGAGAATTAGATATGGAAAGGTATATGCTTTGTTTCTTCACTATGCATGTATGAATATATAAGTGTTTATACGTAAGTTGATGAAAACTTAGAGATGTTCGAGAAAAAGGTTTTTGAGTTGAGGTGTATAGATAGTATGGTCTGTGAAAGGTTATATATAGGTGTATTGAGATTAATGATTACCTTGAAAGGTTAGTGGCATGGCTACCAAAATTTCACAAATATCAGGCATTATTTCAGTGTTGATTACATGTCTAGAAGTCCAATGAAGCTTATTAGGTTTCAAATCAATCTTGTATGACACAATGAACTTTAAAAAAGAAAGAAAAGATCCCAGAAGTGGTATACAGTTCTTTAGACAGCATGAACAATGTACATTTCCAGCTTGCAAATTGCTAATCAGGGAAAGGGACCAGAGCACGCAGTGTCGATAAGTGATTTGCTGTGGTCTGCCGGCCACGTGGCTCCACATCGCCATCAACGCTTCGTCTGGTGCAAGAAAGAAACTACAGTCTCTTTGGTTCAATTTGTTGAAGATAATCTCTAAGTAACCAACGGCAACGCGGATGCAAGATAAGTGCGTATTAAATGTTCCTTTGTTGTCTGTTAGCTTTATAATTAACTACTTTTGTAGACCTAACTAATGTGAAACCGAGAGATAGAGAGATATTCCTAATCCTATGATCTTCTCAGGCGCGTGTATATTGGAATCAACCACGTGCCCTCCATACTCTGCCCAATAATCCAAAAGATAAGCAAGAGGAATCTCACTCCAACTTCAAATCTTAATGGCATTTTACACTCTCACGTGTACTTTAGTATTAGTTTCCTTCTCTATGATCAGGATGAGCTGTTTGAATTACTATGGATATTTCAGTTTCCGGACAATTACTAATTTTCTGTATTTTAATGATTGTAAGAAAGTATTAATGACAGAATCCCTATGTTTCTGCACTCAATAGTTTGTTGAAGCTCTTCTAACATGGCGATGATGATTAATCTACTGCCTGAACTTCCCTATACTAATGCTTCTTTAATTTGCTGGGTTATTAATATGTCAAGTCACTTTTGATCCTTAACCAAATCCCATCTTTGTTCATTGATATTTCGTTACCTTGATGAATAACTTGTAGACAGCTCTAAATGGCCTTGGAATGGACAATTTCCTATACAGGACAAACTTTATTCCATGAAAAGGATCAAAATAGCATCATATTCAATTCACATATTAATCCAGACTAGAAGTCTGATCTTCCATTTCAATGACTACACATCCTTACTTACAAAAATCATTGTGATTCCAAATCATCTGCTCTGGTCCTTTTCTTTTTTTTTTCAATTCCAAGTACTTTTGACTATCATCAAATGGTATCTTCCTTTTGATACCATTCCAAGTTCTTCAATAAGTTTTGTCCCTTTACTAACATGAAAATCACTACAGGCGCAAACTCAAAATCCCTCCTATACACTAGTAATTGCCACTTCTTTTGTTTATATTGAACGAATTGTCTTGTCTCTTTCCATTACTTTTTCTTTCAGAATCTTTCAATTTAGCGCTGGAATTGAACTTGAGGGCCCAGCAACAACTGCTGGCTCAACAATGGCTGGTTTAGAAAGCTGTACTGGGATGTATCAGTTTGAGTAGCGGTGCTGTTAGTGAAACTGCAGAAATTCATGGGTTTCTTTGATGGGTGCAGCTCATCCTCACCAAAGTTGGAAGCCTGGCGTTTTGATTTATTTTCCATGTTTGGAAATGGGGTGTTCAACTGAGGTAGCTTCTGAAACAAGTAACTGTTGCTTCCATTGAAGCCAATATTGCAGTTGTTATGGAAGGGCTGGTCTAGAGTTGTAGTAGCAGCATTCATAATTGGAGTTGATTCATACCCACTTGTGTTGAGCTGGTTCTCTGAGAAGAGACTACTCAGGATGGTGAAGTCCATTGAATCAAATAAGTTGGAGAAGGAAGATGACTTTTGGGGCATGAGGGCACAACTGTTGTTGCTTATGGGACTATTCAATGTTGGCAAAAGGGTTTCTTGTACAAATTGTTCTTCTTCCTCTTCCTGATCATGGTCACTAGATGTGGCTGCTGCTACTGCTGATGGAGTCATGCTATGGGATTTCTTGTAGATCCGGCAAAGAACCCAATCATCTAACTGCGAAAAGAAAACGCAAAAGTCAAAACTTTCAAGCTACTTGCGTTCTGAATGATAAGTCTAAGATGACACGTTATTTTTTGGTTCATATTTTTGGACTGGTAGATAGAACCCAAATCTCAGGGCTGCAGTTGGCAAATACCATTTCCGTTATGTTACAAGGAAACATTCCTAAAAGACACGACTTGGCAGAATATTTTATAAAACAAGATATGAAAAAGAAAATCAAATACATACTATTATAATAGTCTACGCTACCAGGAAGGTTAAAAATGATATAACAGGAGCAACCATAAAGAACAATTGACTTGTGCAACATATGACCATTTTACACAAAGAACAATCCAATTTCTAGTTTAATGCACAAATAGTAATCCAAAGCTACAGTATAGCTTATATAAATAATGCTTACTCTCATAGATAAATCCTTTGGCCTCATTGGTTTGCTGTTATTGTTGGTGTAGGAGGAAGCATCTGCTAGGCGATATTCATGCATAATCCAATTAGTCTTGACACCTTTAGGTGGTCTTCCCTTGTAGAAGACAAGAGCTTTCTTGACACCAATATTCTCTGTTCCTCCTGCACCAATAGTTGCCATTGTTGATGCCATAATAACCTTATCTGTGCCAGTTGCCTTCCAATAACCCGACGCGGCCGCTCTATTAGGTCGCGCTCCATTCGGGTACTTTCGATCTCTAGGACTGAAAAAGTACCACTCTTTCTCTCCAAAGGTAGCTCTAGCTGTAACAAGATTAACATGAGCAAGACCACAAGAACCATTTCTTGGTTTCACTCTAGAATTCAACTAATATAAGCACGCATATATAACTGTGAACCTACTTGACAAGAGCATCTGTAATATCTAACTAGCATATTATATGTGGAAGTAAATAAGGCATAAGAAACGAAACCAGATATGCAGAGAGCTAACAGGCGAAAAGAAAACCAACCTGGCAAGTCCCAAGGGTCAAGCTTGTAGATATCGACATCGGCAATGATGGAAAGAGGAAAGGGTGTGGAAGTAACCTTCTTTTTGAGGTAATGGATGATTAGCTCTTCATCTGTGGGGTGGAATCTAAACCCTGGAGGCAAGGTTGATTGGGGGTTATTCATGCTATTATTATGGACCAATCTCAGAAAGATAGAAATTTGGATGATGTTTTCCGAGTAAATAATTTGCTTGAGACTTGGTTATGGGGTGATCCTCTATATGGCTGAGCTTGCACAAGAGATGTGTATATATATTTAGAAAAGGTTGGGTCTTTGATGTCAAAAATCCAACTGAAAGAGGGAAAGAAAGACAGAGAAGGGGATTGAAATTTTTGGGAGCAATGGATGGGGTGCCAATTTATGGTTGTGGGAATTTGTCCTCTTGCGGAAATTTTGGATTAGGCCTAAAGGAAAAAAGAAAGGAGAAGAATCTGCAAGTAGAAGAAATGAGTTGCCAATTAAGCTTGGACCCCATCAAAGGAGCCAGCTAAGAGGAGGCTCTGATGCTATTGGCTTCTCATTTTTCTTCGTCACAACCCTGCCCGACTTAATGGAAAAGATGACGGCTAGCAAAAGGATGAGTTTGGTGATCTCATGCCCTTCATTGATTCTTTCAAGATAAAAACCTGACACGTGCCCAGTCCCACTACACCCCACACCTTTGTCCTGTCCTTCAACCTAAAAACTCTTGTGCTTGTCCCAATCAACGCTTTGCCGTAAATTTATGCGTCTCTTGACTTCCTTCACACAATCTTTAGCTTCAAAGGATAAACACTTGTTCAATGGCTTTACATGATATGCTCCCATGGGTATAATTGTTATTGACGGGGTCCTCAGGCAGTGGACGCGCAGACAATAAGGACAAAATGTACAAGAACCAAAAGGGTCTAAACAGATAAGGCCATTCTATAGAGATATTATGGAGGAGTGGGATTTGGGTAATAGGATTGGATGGTAACTAAAGAATGCGTAAGTTTTAGTTGCATGAGTCATAGAGAGTGCTACTGTTCAGTCGTTTAGTAAAAAGCTAGCTTATGACCTAATTTTGTGAGCCGCCAATGCTGGCTGAGTAAGAATCAAGGTGATCAGAAATGGCACTTCTCCGGTATTACAATCATGTTAGTTTTGCACTCTGAACCACCAAAATAAATCGTTAAAATCACAAAGTAACATCTCACTTGACGAGGTATTAGTTTCTAATGGTGTTTAATGCAGAAAAAGAAAAGGAGCCATAGCATACAAATTACAAAGAAAATGGGATAAGGTGCGTGGAGTGTAAGGAAACGATGCTCATTCTTTCTTTTTAATGCGAGTGGCTGTAAAGAAACGCACACGCTTGTATGTTCTTCACCACAAGCTTTGCTTCCAAGTTCGTTAATACACTATAATCAATACTTAGGTTTAGTTAGGATGCGAGTTTGATTAACGTCCTACAAAAATTATTTATAAAAAGAACTGAGTCGTTTCCATTCATTGAGAACTGATTATACCAACAGTAACTATAGAAGTGTAGCCTTCCTAAACTCTTTATCAAAGTTGTGGCGATGAAGAGGTTCTTGAGATGATTGCTGAGTCATATATATCCTTCCGGTCAAAGCCTATTTATTTATTTGTATATTTTAATTTTTACATTTAGTCGAGTTTTTAATTTCAGTTATTTATATGGATCCTTTGACTTTTACTTCTATTTTTTTATTATAGTTTTATTTTATTTTATTTTTTAATATAAAAATAAAATCTTGTTTATTCGTTAATGTCAATGTAGTTATACTTTTATCATTGATAATAATTTCATATTAGATAAAATTAAAAATAAATTATTTTAATTTCTTATTTAATATTTATTAAAAATTATTAATAATATTATTTTATTTTATTAAAATAAATAATTTAAAAATCAAGTTTTGATTTATAAATTAATATTTATTTTAATTATTAAATTAAATTATATCTAAAATTTATATATTTTAAAAAATTTAAATTTAATTATATATTAATAATTATTAAATTTGCTTTAATTAAAATTTTAAGTGACATTACTAAGTAAAATTAAATATGCATAAATTTTATTAATAATTAATTTTAATTAATTAAACTTATAATGTTAATTTAAATTATTCATAATTGTTGTTAATAATCAATATATTAAATAGTTAAATGATATATAGTTAGTTAATAGTAAAACATAATATAAAAATAACGACTATAGAAAAAATTCACTTTTTAAGATTTTCATAATTTTTGAAGACTCGAAGAACCAAAACTAAAAATAAAAACAAAAAATTCAAATAAACATATTATTTTTGGGTAACAAAAAGTGATTTTTGTTTTAAGGTTATTTTCTTTTCAGAATATGATTTACTGTGAACTAAATATATATCATTTAACTATTTAATATATTAATTATTAATAAGAATTATTAATATTTTAATTAATTAAAATTAATTATTAATAAAATTATGAATAATTTATTTAATTTTTGTAATTAAATTAAATAAAACTAAGTTAATAAATATAATCAATTTAAAATATCTTCAAAATATATAAATTTCAAATTAAATTTGAATTAATAATTAAAATATATTTTAAATATTGATAATTTATAAATAAATATTATATAAGATATTAAAAGTTTTATTTGATCTAATAGATAATTATTATCAATAATAAAAATATGATAATTTTTATATTAATAAATAAATGAAAATTTGTTTTTATTTAAAAGAAAAATAAAAACTAAAAACGATCTATCACCAATTATATATATATATATGTTTGTGTTCATGTAACACGATGGGAATGGGACCACTTCGAGATATAAGATATTAATTTTATAAGCCAAAGCCTAACTCATGTGCATATATATATATATATGTTTGTGTTCCTGTACGTGTGATGGGAATGGGACCACTTGGAGATATAAAATATTAATTTTATAAGCCAAAGCCTAACTCATGGTATTAGCCTATTGGATTTGATTTGGTTATACAAATTAACAATGACGTCAGTCCTTAATGCTTCGTTCGTCTTAAACAAAAATGTATCTTCAAAGTGTAGTAAAACGCCCACGCCAATCTTGTCACCGCGAGCAAGGAACATGATATGGTAGTCCTGAATTTCAATCTTCTTCATCAGTTTTCTTCAAACATCAGTATTTTTCATATTTGTCAAGGGTTGTTGCATAAATTAGCACTTGGATATATAAAAGACTAGATAAACCCCAAAAATAGTCAACCCTTGAACAGGTAATTTCAAGCACACGTGTGATGCGAAATTGCAAACGGCATCGATTACCTGCATTTTTTGCACTAGTCGCAATTACATAGACCAACTAAGAATATCCATTATCGCTTGAAAATTTCAAAGCTTCAACCACTAAAAATGCTGCTGTCATAACAACTTTTATGACTACGTAAAACATGGTGCTAACTGCTAATCACATTTTCTAAGTTCGAATTAAATAATTAACTTGCAGAAACGTCTGATTACGTATTCTGAATAATCCACACGCGTTATTTACGCCATGTTTGAAGCTTAAGAACCAGCCTCTGATCAAGATACAGCCAGTGGAGCTTGCTTCCAAAATGAAGCCCGGAAAGTTGGACTGTAAATACTTAAAAAAGGCATATTTTTCTGCGTTGGAAAACAGCTGTTAAAGATGCTTTATCTAATTGACAAAACGGCCGGATAAAAGAGAATTTCTTTTAACAATATGATTGCCCCGTTTAACTTGTCCTCTATCCAGTTAAACAATCCAGACAAGCACGGCATGCTTAGGAGAAAGGGGAGAAAACGGAAGTTCCCAAGTATTGGGAGACTTCCCCATATAATGAAGCCAAATGAGGTGGTTGAGCAGAAATGAGGTGCCGAAATTGGACTGGAGAAGGGTAGGAGACAAAATGGGGTATTGAGTTAGGTTCTTGAGAGAGCATATGCTAAAGAATGAGTATAAAAAAAGTTGATGATTATCCACAACTCTATAGACTTGATATTTATCCTTCAAAGATGCTTTTGTTTGGCTGATGGGCTTCACGTAATGTTTGTTGTTATCATGCAAAACTAGGATTTATGCTTTGAATCTTATGTCATGTATGATGCAAAACAAAAGTGCATGCGACTTTCAAAGTTACTCTTTTTTCCATGCACCGGATAACTTGTGCAACTAAACTTCTAAAACCCACATGCCAAATTTGCGGGCTGTAATTTAATGTATTTTATATGCTGCCTTGACAAACTAGCACACATTTTTTGTCCAAGTCTCATTGTTTATCAGTTTATAGATGGAAGAGGAAACAGAACCCTTTTAAAGCCAAGGTTAGAAAGTCATTACCTCAATGTTCAAAAGCATCTCTCCACTTAATTAATTGCACGAGTGTTGACTTTTATTTTACGGGCATAACATTGCAGCATGAGCAACTGAAAGTTAAGTTACAAATAAGAGCAGCTTCCCCAAATCATTTTGTTTTCTTGTCTTGCAGTTTATCTTAGACGACAGATCATTACATCTATAAACAAATACCCTATACTGTTTGATTCTACTACTCATCCAAACTTGGTTAGTTGCGGCTTGAACAGAAAAACTATACCAACGTGTGATTGGCTGTCCGTGTTACATCAAGCTCCATAGGGGATTTGACCGAACACAAGTTCATATAACAACGAAAGCATGTGTGCTTGACTAGTCAAGAAGAGCATTTACTAGGTGGCTAATTTTCAACCATGAAGATATCTTGATTTTGACCCCTGTAGTTTTCCACGTGTAGTTCACCTAATCTAGAGGCTAGTAGATATCTCATGTCAAATGGCAATACACCAGACTTGCACACTTGAGACAACACATAATGAGTTAGGCCTAACAAAGACCTCTCTCAACTGTAGAGATTGTGAATCATTCTCCATTCCCTTGGCCACAAAAATTTCGTGATGAGAAATGGAGAGCACATCTTCAATTTTTTTTAAAAAAATGGTAGAGTTTCTGAGTAGATAAACAACGTAGGAACAAAGTACAAACAGCTAAGAGGAATGAATTCTCCTTACCCAAATTCTGAGAAACAAGTGCAGTGTCTTATCAACATATTAAAATTCACATAGGAAATGGGGAATGAACATGATTTCGGTACGGTAATTGGAGTTTTCTTAACCCTTTATATCTTAGAAAGGGTATTTATTCTCTTTACGCTAGAATCTCTTCCTAGGCAAGCCCGAACCTGAACAAGGCCGAAAAGGGTACCTATCCAGAATCTAAAATAAGGCAACAAAAAGAACTTATATTTTGTCAAATTTTATTTTTAGAACTCTTATTTTGTTCTTTACGAAGGTCCACTCCTGACTCTCATAAAGAACAAAAAAAGGCAAAATAAGGAGTATTCTTTTTTTACTTTGCATGGCCTATAAAAATTAGGAACGACCATGTTCTTAAGTAAGAGTCAACAAAGTAATTATGAATAACTCGGTATTTTTAAGGCAAGGGTGCAGAGAGACTATAAAACTATTTTCCCAGCTACATGCCCAACTCAGCTACTCCTGACATACCTTTATGGTCACTAAGCTGGAATGGAGATTTTTCAAACTATGCATGTATCAAAGCTCTTAAATTCTCACTTTCTTATTTCCTGTTATAATATTATTTGGAAAGAGTCCCTAAAATAAAAAGCTTCTTTCACTACTTGACTTGTAACTATGAAGTGGTTGAAAACTAAAGATAAAATTATGAGATCTGAAAACAAATTATGTGAACTATGTAGTAGTGAGATTGAAAGCATTGACCACCTTTACTTTAGGTGTGGTTATTCAATCTCTATTTGGGCCACTATACACATTCTTAGCCTCTGCTGTCATGAATCAGATTGAAGCAAAAATATTAGAATGAGTTGATCATAAATTCAGATCAATGGAGAAAGTAAAGTTTGCTTAAGCCTCAACTTCAAAAGTACAATCCACTCCATTTCGAGAGAAAGAAACTAGAGAATTTTTACTAAGATTAGCACAAATAAACATGTCTTAACTCACAAGTTACATTGTTGGATACGAGAAATATTGATAGCTCGTCACATGCAAGAATAACTTAGCTCTTTCTATTGAAGGCAACAGAATCTCTAAAATTAGTCTTTTCTTAAAAATGTAGTAAAAGTTTTGTTTTCATTCTTGCTTAATCTAGCTTTATAAAGACTTATTGATATTTTTACGGCTTAAAATAAAGTTTGGGTGCAAAATTCTCAATTGGCAGCCAACGTAAACAAGCAGAAAGGGAAAAGGTTCAAAAGAATAAAGGAAGAATACAATATGTTTCAAGTTCAACTGACTAGAGTGAAGAAATCTGACATACCATCGTTTTAAGTTTCATACTTTTTCTCAATTAATTTCAGAAAATTAAGGTTTAAGTACATAGAAAGCCTAGTCAACATGCTCAAGAATTTGTAAATGCATAAAATTTGACATATTAACATCATTACTGGATGCCGTGATTGTTATCTAGAGTGTAATATCTCTTTGCTTCTTATCATGCTATGCAGCTACTTGGAAGTTAAAATCAGTAATTACTTTCACAGCATCAAAATTTTGCCTTTGGAAATGTGAAGAAAACAGCGAAAGAAGATCAAGTA
Source organism: Erythroxylum acuminatum (assembly GCA_026284645.1). Classification (NCBI taxonomy): domain Eukaryota; kingdom Viridiplantae; phylum Streptophyta; class Magnoliopsida; order Malpighiales; family Erythroxylaceae; genus Erythroxylum; species Erythroxylum acuminatum. The sequence goes on along the minus strand of JANKOD010000002.1, from coordinate 8,537,653 downwards.
CTCCAACTGCATGGGAAATTGGCCATATAATCAAATATACCTGACAGCTAAACAATCGCCAAAATTTCCGATGACAACTTGCTATAGTTCCTCACTAGAAAGCTCTCAATCCAGGGTGATGCAACTAATTCAGCACAGATGTGCTAGTCTTTATGAAGGGGCGTGCAAGATACCTCAACAGTGAGATTGGTAGAAAAGAACCTGAAGTAAACTAACATCATTAAGATCAGGAACTTGTGTAGAAGTGAAGAACTAGCAGAAATTCTTTTATGATAGAGATAAATAAATGAACCTAAAACACTAGTAAGCCTTGTGAAACATACCTTTGAAGCAATTGGGTACGCGCTTCCTTAGACTGCATAGTCACCATGTCAATGCAAATCTGTACTTGGCTATTTGCTTCATCATTTTCACACATTTTTACCATAAATTCCATTAGTGCCTACTACTTTATTTCATTGTCCACATCTACATTACAGGCATGGTTTTATGACCTTCTTGCAACATGTTCAAGGCCTTTCCAAACTCCAAATGTTTTTAACAGACGTCAACTTAATCAAATCTTTATAAAAGAAGTAAAGACAAATATTATTTGAACAATTCTGCATATTTAAGAAGAGGGTATAAATGTAAGGGCATTTCGAAAGCTTAACTAACTGTTAAAAGTGTTATTTCGTATATCTAAGTATTACAAGAAGTTATTTCAGAAGACTTTATACGTTTAAGAGCAAATCAAAAGTTTAACCTCACTTTTGGAAGGTCTGTGTTGTTCCATTTTTGAGTAAAGTTTTTTATGATGAGCTAATTGAGCAACTGTAACCAGTCACCTAAAGAAATTCTGAAGAACAGTGAATTATATACACCTGTCCGATATCATGGACCTCTATGTTGATATATACACAATCACCTGCTTTTACAAATGAATGTTAAATAAGAACCTACTGCTCCCAAAGGGAAAAACTTCAAGACTCTCCCAGTTTCAGCTTGTCAGAGGAAATCCTTCTACTGATTAGTTTCTTAGAAATGGTTTATTTCAGCTTTCCAGTCTAAACGCAACCTAACTCATTTACCTTTCTTCTTTTGTTTAATAGTCCACCATTCGCTTATTAGAAAACCAAGCCTGAAGAATCTTCTCAATATTATGGTAAGAATTGTTTTTCCTCCATTTCTTTGTTAAAATTGTGTGCCTCCTATCCCATTCAAGAACAAACCATGTATTAGCACTTGATATGAACTACAATCAAGGAAATATCCCATTTTCATTCATCTCATTCTACGACCTAAAGACATTATCAAGCTGATCCAATAAACAAAATTTTCTAATCAACATGATTTAGGTTTCATAATTTGGCAAGCAGTTCATTTTTCTCAATTTCTCCAAAAATGAGAACACTTACTTCCGCTGTAGTCTGTCATCGAAGACCTCTCTAACTTCGTCAACTTTTTGAGCCCTACCTAAAGATTTGATCAGTGAATTACACGTAATAATATACTATTCTTCTCCATTGTTTTCATGAGATTGATGGCTTCCTTTACATGCCTACCCTTTGCAAAAGCATGAATGACAGCTTTTTAAATATTCTTATCTGGTTCAATCTTCATTGAATGCATTCAGTCAAATAGCTTAAGCATATTAGAAAAATACCTGTCAAACAATGGAGATATTATTCGTTGTAACAGCTTCCTGTAGATGGCAAGTTGCGTAGTACAATACTTTTTGAATCGCATGATACTCCAGCTGGTGGTCATGGAGGCTATCTCAAAACCTTGAAGCGTATCTCTCAGAGCTTTTATTGGCCCAATCTCAAACAAGATGTCAAGAAATTAAACTCAACCTGTCAACCACAATCAAAATAGTATCAAAGCCATTAGATTTTGGAAGGCCGACGATGAAGTCCATGGAAACGTCTTCCCAAATTTGATTAGGAATTGGCACCTCAACATCAAAGGTTTATACCCTTCCTCATCTCCCTCCATACTCTCTCTGTTTCAATTGGACTATCAGTCACCTTAGACCACCAATTGTGCACAAATTGCGATAAATGGGAACACATTTTTATTGACAACTTGAAGTACTCATCATTTTGCATATTCTTGTACCAGCAAAGAGCAGATAAAAGGCCCTGAAACTCTAAGTCCACCTTCCAATTTAAACCGTTCATAAGCATAAATAAGTTTTGATCATACTGCCAATGTCATGCACTGACAAACTTTCGATCTCATGCACTGACGAACTTTCTCACCTTTTCCGGATTAGAAATCCTGCTGTCATATTCATATACAGAGTGAGCGTAACCTGACTGTCTTCCAGCCAGCAAAAGAAAGTAAATCCAGCTCCCAATTGTTTCGCACCCGTGAAAGCACGTCAAGGACCAGTTCCTGAGTGACTTTAACCCCACATTGCTCAATCTTGTTTTCCACTTCCAGAGGATTGTCATCCAAACCACCCAATATACTCTTGGTTTACCTCTAGGACAAACCGATCATCTTTTGAACTGAACTTCTTAACATTACTATCATCGACACCATCAAATTTATCATCAATACTGTCACCAATGTCATCTGGACAACCTTCAGGCACTATGATGTCCTCAGAGACACAACGGCTATGGACATTGGAGAAGGTAAAAGAAAACGCAACAAAAATTTGACAACTCGAGCCTCGTAGGAGTGGCACCAATGGTTGGTTCGAACTTCAACTTGAGTAAAACATGTCTGATCTCACAATTCTGTTAGGCTCACATTACTACAAAACATGAACCGCGAAATGTTTGTGAAGATGATCAAATGAAAAAAAAGAAAGACTTCTACCTGCTTTGCAGCGATATCAGTGCGAGTTGATAAGATACTATCGTTGATTGTGTTCATGTAGCTGCTCGTCCCTTCATACACTGTTTGTCCAGAGAATTAAATTGAGACGAAATGGGCTTACATGGAAGAGGGGAATCGCTATTTCAATCTTCGTCGAAGGCGGTTGTTTGTTCCATCTATTCCAGTGACAAGTGCATCAACTCCAAAATTACTAGTTTGAATCTTAAACACTTGAATTCAACTTTCAATTCTTTGGAAATGGGTTAACTTACAATTATTGATCCATCGTTTCTTTGGAACTTAATGAAAACAAACCTTTTACTGAGCTGAACTCTCACTCAATCTTTACTGTTGTCTTAATTTTGTACCAAAAAGTGCATTGATTGATACTTGGCAGGCCGAACAAGTGAACCAATTGAATTGAATCATTTCATTCTCTCAAAAATCGTATAAATCAGAGCATGTTTACAATGTTTAATTACAAATGAAGAAAAACGGACCTCTCTTTCCTTTTTCCCCTTGCGTTATTACAATGATACAGTGCCAAAATCCTATTCTCTTTCCAACTTCTGCGTGGAGTGGAAAATCTTCAATCCTAGAGAGAGACTGCCGTGCCGTGCCTAGCCTAGCCACTGAAAATTTCCGTTATAATGAAGAAACAGCCTCGATGGCACTGCCTAATGGCCATGCTGCCTCAACAAGAGCATCATGGTACTTCACCTTCTTCACTAATGTAATCTGTTGCCAGCGGTCAAGAGCTATCCACAAGAATTTAAGTCATAAATGTCAACTTAGAAGTTAGAACAATGAGAAGCAGAAATTGACAAATAACTCAAAAAGAGTATGCCACATACCAAATCCATCTACTAGCAAGGTATACTGGTATACAAGATCCATGCACAAGTATGGCAGGTTACTTTCTTCCACATTTCGATATGTGCTCTTTGCATCTTTTAGTTTAGTCGCACAAGCACGCTTTGCTGCATCCTCAAAGTCCGAAGGACTAACTTTGGCAACAGCCACATTGGAATCAACAAAACCAGCCTATAGATAATGAATATATCCAGTTAGCATGTCAAAGTTCAATAATTTCCTGAGAGATGAATTTCAATGCTATTAGTACCTCAGCAGCCCTGTCGAAGAAGAAGGAGGCAACAAATAAATTCTTTTGTCCATCACCGCCACCACCATTCCAGACTCCACCAAATGTACAATTCATATGTGCACAAGTTGATTCATTAGCTTTCAGAGCCTTCAAAGCCACCCTCCTGCATCCTTCTAAGCTTGAACCTGAAGGAAAAGCTGATGCCCGATACTCCTGTCCTCCATATTTGTAAAATCCTTTTCCACAAGTTTATAACAAACATAATTTTAGTCGTTTAATGCATATGTAATAGCTATACTGGCAATAAAACATGGATCCAAATCATTCCAAGCCCAATGAGCCATATGATGTTAGATTGTTGGCTTCCCTCAAAGTGGTTCTGCAATCAAAATCTGGTAAAGTCTACATTGTCAATCCTCCCTCCCAATATAAGAGCAATGAATTAGAAATCAGAATGGAAAGCTTATTTATTTAAGAAGAATGTGACAGATTCGCAACTTGAAGAGTAATTGGGAGCTGTCAAGCATCAAGTGTCAACAATCACATTTGGCAATCAATTATATGTGATAGAGACACGTTAAATCACTTGCAAACTACAAAATAGGCATCTGAAACCTGATAGAATCAATGAAAAAATAAACAATTAATCACAATTCTAAGTATAAAATACTACCATAGTTCAATCACTGCAAATGCCCTTGCTCTTAGACATGACTATTGCTCCATCATATTCACAAGATAGATTGGATACTGTAGAGGAAAGATGCCACGAAAGGAAGGGCAATGTACATAGATTGTCCCACACCTCAAGGATGTCATTATACATTGTCATTTACCAAGTGGAGCATTCAAGAAAATTCAAATATATACAATTGACAGCAATAACATTTTTATATAAGCCAACAGAATCTAAACACTTTTGTCCTGCGAAGTATATCGTACAGAACCAAATTTCAACAACTTAACCAGTTTGTGTGATCACAAAAGATCAAGATAAAAAGACAACTAGATGAAGAGCAATATGCAGTTAACATTAAAGATAAAGCCCACTGAGTTGATGGATTACTACATAACTTACCATCATAACCATCCAAGATGCATGGATTGCCAGAATCTTCAGACACTTTCAACATTTCTGCTCGAGCTGCTAGCAAGCCATAGTGCAGATAACTGCATACAAAATTTAACATATCAATCAAAGTTATAAGATGTTTGGCTCCCCTCCAGTAGGCTTATCCTAAAATCAAAACCAAGCAAAGGATGTGAAGGAACCTGTGAACGTAGAGGTAATAATCAGTTCCCTTCAGATGCATTTTATTAACATAGCTATCCTCCCCATGTGTTACCCTAGGAGCACTTGCTGCATCTTTCTTCGAAATAGCATATGCCATCTGAACAGATCCTCCACCGAGATCAACTACTCCAACAGTACCTGAATAGTGCTTCCCCAGATTACCCAATAGATAGTTTATAGTCACCTGCAAATTAAAATGCAGTTAAAGAAAGGCTTAAGCATAGCAATTTTTGGTCTTCAAATGGGGCTTTTTAAGCCCTGCTGTTATTTGATAACTATTAGGCAATCCCATGCCAATAACATCAAAACATAAGCGTTCCTTCCTGCCTCTTGGAGAAAGGAATTAGCCCTATTGAGAATTCAAAGGTAAGTTTGCTAGTACAGTGCAACATAGTTTGATTCCCTAGAAATTCGGTGAATTTCTACTCTCTACTCTGTAGTTGTTGCCATGCTTTAGAAAGGACTTGAGCATAATAACTAGGGCTCGAGCACAATAACTAAGATAGCTAGAAGGACCTACCTTCTACTCAAAAGTTAAACTTCTCTATTCTTGTTCTTCTAATGTTTTCTGTTTCTATTTGTATAACTTTCAACAGGGATGCATTGCTAAATTAGATTCATAGAGAAGTCTCCTTCCAACTTCAGCACATTAAGCATCATCTGGGAAGAATGCTGCTTCATATAAATTAATGGTTGATATGTTCCTGGAATGGATGGTTTTAGCAACCAAGTGGGCCCAAATTGAATAATGAGGTATAAGCATAAGTTGTAGTCGTGGATAACCTTGAATAGGAATCATTGAGGTCAAAATACCTAGCAAAAGTATGCGACCTTTTGTAACAATATTCACAAAGCTATAGAAGCCAAATGCCGCTAATATAACGCCTACAATTTGGACCCAAAAATACAATCTGTTTACAATTCTAATCCAGGTTCATAAAAATATTACAAGAGATTAACAAGATTGTGCTAACCTGGTGGTCATCTTAAAACATTCCCAAAATGCATTATAACTATTAATTAATAGTCCATCAACATCTATTTTGAAACAGGGGCACAACCATACAATTATTCTTCTACAAGATATGTACTGTTAGAACTAATTATCCCAAACTCAAGCCATGTATATTTATTGATATTTCAATAGCTATCACATTAATTACCCTTGCTTATGAACAGATGAAATAGTGTTAATAAAATAAATTGGAAATTATTCACAGTTCAGAAACTTTAACAGGTCACACTACAAATTTAGGGCTCAAACTACAACAAAAACATAACATACCCACTGATAAGAGCCTTCTTGAGAGCCATCCAGAACAGTAACCCCATTTGCATCAGATTTCAGCGTGCTTCTATCTCTCAGAAGATCCCTAACCTTACAGGAAGAAAATCAAATGGCTATCAGAGTAGAGTGTTAAAATAAATACGTGGGGGTAGGTCAGACTTACTGCTTGCAAAATTCTATCAGATGCATCACCTTCCAATGCCCTCAGGCCAGCAGTAGCCTAAACAAAAAAGAAAAAACATAAATAATTTTGGCGGTTAAGCAAATGCCCACACACAATAAATTAGTTGGTGTGTAACTAAAAATTCATCTGAATGCACCCACCCCCACTCTGACAGGTGTCCTCCGTCGCAGTTCTTTGGGCACCACGCTTTCAGCCTTATCAAGAAGGGAAACAAGCGAGCCTGCTGCAGCCTGTGGATTCTTTGCATACGCACTAAGACCTGGTTTAATCTTTTATCAAACAATACCAGAGCAAATTAACAATCCGAACGATTTGGACAACAAAACACCGAACCTGATGCAGTTATCTAAGCACAAGGTAAAAGGAAAAAAATTGTTTTTTTTTTCCTTCAATTACTAATTTGTCAGCATTTGTAAATGGATCTAATCCTTCACGCCTTTTCCTACTTGCATTGTTCATTTCTAGAAAATACAAAAGGAACCAAGTCTCATATATTAATTTAAATTCCATTTTCCAGATCAACAAAATGCAAACGCACATTCAACCAGAAGAAAAAAATATGCGATCACACAAATTCAAAAGCCCAATTCCAAATCACAAAATATAACAATAATAAAAAAAACAACCTGGACGAAAAGCTCGAGATCCCTGCCGATGTGGACGAGATCCATATTATGATCGAAGCAAAACACATGCACTCTACTCCCCGAACTTCCCGCATCGAAAATTACAGCGTAATTTTTAGAACCTCTCAAAGTCGGCGACATCTTACGATTATTGATCTCATACTCCTCTAACACGGCCTCCGACGGAGACCGGGAGGGCATTACAAATAAAACGAACCCCATAAGAAGTACCGGGACGGAGATCACTAGAAGGACGCTCCGGTACCGGCGGATCTTGTCGGACAAAGATTCGTGGCGAGGAGGAGGAGGGCGTTTGAGCATCTTGTCGGAGTTGTTGTTGTTGGTGGTGCCGGATTCGAGAAGCTCAGCGGAGGAAGGAGAACGGAAACGGATCTGGCCGTTGACGGAGGAGGAGGCCGACGATGCCTTCAAGGACTGCGCTGGTTCCTCTGGTGGATCCAGCTCTCCTTGTTTTTTATTTTATTTTTAAAAAAATAAAACAAAATTGCTCTCTTTATTTTTATAGAAAGAGAAAAGAATAATCAGAAAGCGAAACCTTATATAGATGACATTGAAAGAATTGATGATGAGCAGCAATGGAGACGATCGATACACGTATTTATGTGAATGCGAGATTTTGGTGGAAACGTATGTTTGTTCGTGTTCGCTAAGTCTTCTTGTTTAATTTTCCTTGCGTTGCTCTTTTCTTTCCTCGCTGTCATGACTCATGAAAAGGTGCATGAATTTGATGTAGTTTAGGATTACTTCAAAGCAATGTTTTTAAAACCGAGCCGATGATTAAACCAAAAAAGTAATTGATTGAAAAGTTAATGGTCAGATCAAAATTTAACTGTGATCAAACAAGAGATTAATAAATATATAAATTTTTATTTTACATGTTATATATAAAAAAGATAATTTTTAAATATATTATTTAATTATTTATCTAATTGTAAATTTAATTTAAACTTTTAAACTTCAAAATATACAAGTTTTTTTTTAAGTTCATCAACACAATACAAAATAAGATAACAAAGCTCACTAGTTATATTTCATCAAAAAAAAATAAAAAAAGATCACTAATCGTAATATTCATTAAGTTAAAATTATCAAAATTAAGGCATTTTAAATAAATCGGCCGATTCTTTCTTTCACCGGTTCAACGATTTTTTACCAATCCAATCACAAAATGAACGGTCAATCACTCACAAGAAATAAGAGCTACACCGAACTGTTTCAAGTTTCAGGTCACCGGTTCTTCGATCTAACCAACCGG
>JANKOD010000002.1:8504469-8528969 GCA_026284645.1 Erythroxylum acuminatum | reverse complement strand
AATTGGCGATTTTTTTCTGGTCCGAAAAATTTCTTCGGAAAAATCCAGAAAAATTCCTAAAAATCCCTTAAAATATAAAATACTCAATGGCGTACTCAGAATAAATTTTCAAACCCATTAACCTCGTTAATCACAATAAAATGTCTTCGGCACAAAACCGAGAATGTCATGTATGCATGCCAAAATATTTATGCCAATATGCACATAGCAAGTATAATCGTACTAAATGTTCGTAATCATCTAACCCCTAATTTGGGCCGTTACAAATATGACCATGATGATAGACTCCAATGTAGTGTAAAATTCCTACAAGTTGTATCTTATATGTCCAATTAAAATGCCAAAACTAAATAAAAGATATATACAATAGATCTTAACAATATCTTTAATAGACTACCTCATAAGAAATTACAAAATACCTCATTTAAGTTGTGGAAAGGCTATACACCGTACTTAAAATATTTGAGAGTGTGTGTGTCTGTAGGGGGGTTTAGCTAAGGTAGGTTTGCCTTCTTTTCAGTGTGAGAATGTTGGATCTAAGACTGAAGATGTTGTCTTTATTGGTTATGTTGAAAATAGTGTTACTTATAGATTCATGCATTTGAAAGATCGTACTTTATTTGAATATAGAAATGCTAAGTTCTTTGAAAATGTGTTTTCTTTGAAGAGATGTGATACATCCCAAGATATGCATCCTTACATCTACTTTTACATATGCATCTTCTTCATATATGCCTTTACTTGCTCCTAATACGTTAAATGATGGTGTGAATCTAGAACCAAAGAGAAGTAAAAGAAGTAGAACAGAAACTAGTTTTGGTCTTGATTTTATTACTACCTTCCTTGGTCAACTGAATGAGAAAGATAGGTTGGATGGAGTTGATGAGTTAGTAGTTTGTCTTCCTATTACTGAGGATGAACCTAAGACCTATGACGAGGTTGTGAAATCTGTAGATGCTAGTTTTTGGAAAGATGCCATAAAGAGTGAGCTAGATTCTATTAAGTCTAACCATACTTGGGAATTAGTATACTTACCCAAAGGGGCTAAGGCTATTTGGTGTAAATGGATCTTTAAAAGGAAACTTATAACTAATGGTACTGTTGAAAGGTTTAAGGCTAGGCTTGTGATTATGGGTTATACTCAAAAGGTGGTATAGACTTCTTTTGTACTTATTCTCTTGTCACTAAAATTGCCACTATACATGCATTGTTTGCGTTAGCTTCTATTCATAAGTTGATTGTGCATCAAATGGATATGAAAACTGCTTTCTTGAATGGCGTTTTGAATGAGGAAATCTATATGGAACATCCTCCTGGTTGTGTAGTTCCTAGACAAGAGAATAAGGTATGTAGGCTTAAGAAGTTCTTATATGGCCTTAAACAAGAACCTATTTAGTGGTGTTTGAAATTTCGTGAAACCATACTTAGTTTTGGTTTTAAAGTTAATGGATCTGATGCATGTGTGTACTCAAAGATGTTTGGATCTAATTGTGTGATAATATGTCTTTATGTTGATGACATGTTAATCTTTGGTACATGTATTGATGTTGTGAATGAAACTAAACGTTTTTTATCCTCTCAGTTTGAAATGAAAGATATAGGTGAGGTTGATGTGATTTTGGGTGTAAAAGTCACAAAAACTAGTTATAGTTTTATCTTGTCTCAACCTCACTATGTGGAGAAAATCCTAAAGAAATTCAATAGTTATAATGTTGTACCAGTAGGAACCCCTTATGATCCTAGTATACACTTGTGTAAGAATTTGGGTAAAAATGTGTCTCAAACTGAATATACTAAGATTATTAGGAGTTTGATGTTCTTTATGAACTATACTCGACCTGATATTGCTTATGTTATTGGTAGACTTAATCGGTACACCCATAATCCTAATGGTGAGCATTGGAATGCTCTTACACATTTGATGAGATACCTTAGAGGTACAATGGACTAGGGTTTGCACTTTGTGGGATATCTTGCCGTGTTAGACGGATATAGTGATGCCAATTGGGTAACTAATAATGATGAGATGAGCTCTACTAGTAGATATTTATTCACATTAGGAGAAGCTGCTATATCTTGGAAATCTACTAAGCAGACTGTGATTGCATGATCCACTATGGAGTCTGAGTTTATTGCGATAGACTTAGCGGGTGAGGAGCCCGAGTAGTTGAGGTCTTTACTATCTGATATACCTTTGGTAGGGAAACCCACTCTTACACTTTCTCTACATTATGATTCTCAAACTGCCATTAATGTTGCTAAAAACACTGATTACAATGGTAAGAAGAGGCATATGCGCATTAGGCATAAAGTTGTGAGAAAGTTGATTACCAATGGAGTAATTTCTATGGATTATGTTCGATCCGAGAGGAACTTGGCTGATCATTTGACTAAAGGACTAAGTAGAAAACTAGTCCTAGATTTGTCGAGGGGAATGGGACTTAAGCCCTGTTAGGTGAGGAACTCATGGTGGATACCCATTTGTAGGTCAAACGAAGCTATGAAATACTCACACTTGTACACATCTTTCCGATTCCTATGACCCGTGTACATTGAGGTTGAGCTATGTGCTCTTAATGGATCCATAGCCCAAATTGATGGGTGGTCTTTGTGAGACGGACTTGGTGTTTCCACCACTTGACGAATATAAAGATGAGCTTGCGAGCTCTTAATGATTCCATAGCCCTTGAGGGTGGTCTATGTGGAGATAGATTTGAAGGAATCACCTACGTGAGTGTGAAGGATTGGCCTCCTTCTATGAAAGACATAGGCAGTCTTTTTAGAGCACTCATGAGTGTCCTGAGGTTACTATTGGCCAATATGTTGTTGTATTAATCGCGGAACTCATTTTATTATGAGGTAAGATGCGTGTCTTTAGTTCAATCCTTAAGCCTATAGGTTTAAGACTTGTTCACCTACTAGGTAAGGGGAGTGCCTAAATTCACTATGTGTTAGTTCAATCGAAAGACACTAGCACTTAAGTGTCAAACCTCGCTATAAGCTCATAACTATGTTTTATTTCCACCATTGCGTTAGTAAGGGATTGCTGGTAATACAATAGCTTTGAGACTTAGTTTTTATCTTTTTTTCTTATTGAGCTTGTCCCACATTGCTAGTTTATACTTGCTCACCTGAGTTTATATACTACTATGTTTATTGGAATGTGTAAGCTAGTGTCTTCACTAGTTTTATGTTGAGAGGAATGAGAGTATCTCTACACGCGTGCCGTCAGTCTGTTTGTCTGGCTCAGCTTGTGCACGTGGTATATTTGGGCCTCCTACATTTGTTTTTTCAGTAAATGAAAATGTCTAATGCACATTCTGACTCTTGATCTTATTTGTAACATCTCTTTTTAATTCTCCTAATTTTACTGCTTCGGTTATGAATGTAGGGTTGAGTGGAGTCGTTTATCTTCTCCACGATATGGTCCTCTCTTCTATATTATCAAATATTCAAAACCTATCGACTTCTTTTCTCTCAATTATCTTTGATTTTGAGCATACAATTTTGGGCTCCAACTCTCTTCTCTTGAGTGCACGAGGGAGGCGTGTCACCGTGTAAACCTTGGAGGCGACATCCAAGCATCCGATTGCACCATAGTCAAGGACGAAATCGCTTCTAAGTCATTGGTCCTTCTCCACTACACAGTTTTCTTCCTACTTTCATTCTTTCATTTCGATTTCGGCCCTATATTTGATTACTTTGCTGTGATCCTTTGATAACAGTGAATTATTTATATCTTCTAGATTTTCTTATTTACAGGAATTCTATTATAAGATGCTGAACGTGGGAAGGGCGAAGTGAATGAAACCAGATCCTCTGTCCAATTTTACTCTGTCTTATTTTGTTTCATGGAATCTCAGCCATTTATTTTGCGAGCTCCATGCGGACCCCACATAAATAAATGGCTGAGATTTATTGGATACAATAAGACACTATAATATTGAAAAAATGATTTGAACTCGAAGTGAATTAGCAACGGCGGTACCTAGTATGGAGTAGTTGTTTCTTGCTTTATAATCTTATGCACCAAAGTTTGTGGACATGTGAAGTCATTTCAGCGGGACGTAGCTAATGCTCCTCCGGTTTCTGATTTAGTGACGCTGATTTTTGAAATGCAAAACATTTATGACGGCTATTTCGCTCGCTCTAAGACCTTTATCGTATTATCTCACACGTCTTAAATGTTTTCTTTTTGAAATCCGCATGAATGAAATGTGACGGAACTGCAGAAAATGATATTCTTTTGAAAAATCTGCTCACACAAGGGAATTTCACATTGCATCTGACAAAGATTGATATCCTGTAAGGTTTCTTTCTGTACTATCTGTCAAAAGTCCCACTAAGTTAAATTTCCTTCACTTTGCAGGCACTGGAAAAACCAAAATGTGAGCAATCGCTAGAGTCCGGTTTCGGAGAAGGAACTGGAACTCTACAAGAGATCAAATAACTCATTATATGGTTGTTAGAATAACAATGATCCGCTTTCTTCTCAAACTGTCCAACTGAAGAGTTCAAGGAATCAGGGAAATCTAAAAGGGAAAGTAACGTTAAGATTCAAGATGCCATTTCCCTACATCTTTTGAAAGTGGAAACAGATTCCATTGATGAAGAAGTGTGAGAAACTAAAGATGATTCTAAAGATGAGTGCCTGGCCATATCCACGAGTGAATCAAATTCTGAAGATACATTAAATCAGGAAGATGCGGAATTCGAAGGTTGCCCTTCAACAGATGTAAGGTCCTCAACAGTCTTACTCCACAACTTATTGTATGTTTGATAGCCCAAGTGTGAAGTGCACAATTATTTATCTACCATCCAGGTATGGTATCCTCCCTTTGAAGGTAAGATAAGGAAGCTATTCCAGGAGATTATGTTTTTTTCCCTATTTTTTCTTATAAAACACCGACATGCAGGCTCGAGAATTACAAGAACAGTACTTGTGTGGAGTGTCCATCGCAAAAAGCTGGCGTTGCTTAGCTGCCAGTCTGACAAGTTACAGGTGTTTCTGTAGTATATGGCATGCGTGATTGATCCCACTGTTCTCTTGGTTTCATCCTCCCCCGTATCCAATGTGAATGCGTCATAAAAGAACTGATTATACGGGTGTGACCATGTAATATTAAGCGTTAGGTGGTCACTCGTAGAATATGAACCTTTAACATTTTATCATTTTGTGCGTTTAAACTAATGTTTTAAAAACTGAACCCATGATTGAACCAGAGAAGTAACTTATTTAAAGATTAATGGTTCAATCGAAATTAAACAGTGATCGAAACTGTAACTAATAAATGTATAAATTTTTATTTTATATATTATATATATATAAGATAATTTTTAAATATATTATTTAATTATTTATCTAATTGTAAATTTAACTTAAACTTTCAAATTTCAAAATATACAAGTTTTTTTTTAAGTTCATTAACACAACACAAAATAAGATAACAAAGCTCACTAGTTATATTTCATCAAAAAGATTTAAAAAAATCACTAATTATAATATTCATTAAGTTAAAATCATCAAAATTAAGACATTTTAAATGAACCGGTCGGTTCTTTCTTTCACTGGTTCAACGATTTTTTACCAGTTCAATCACAAAATGAACGAGTCAATCACTCACAAGAATTAAGAGCTAAATTGAACCGTTTCAAGCTTCAGGTCACCAGTTCTTCGATCTAACCAATCGGTTTGGTCAGATTTTTAAAACACTAACTTAAAGTTTAAACAAATGGGATGTTTTAGCCGATATGATATTAATATAGAGTTGCTTTGCTTGTGAACCCAACATAGACAGAGTTGATTGCATGATCACTAGTTCTCAAAATCAAGAAGATATCCAAATTTCTTTTTTAATAAGAGCATTAGGAAAGGAATTGGTTTTTTTTTTTCACGCGATGGTAGTTGGGACAAACAAACTAGCTACACTTGCAAGGTTTGTTGATTGCAAAAACATAGTGACAAAGCCACCTCAAGTCTGGCTTAGGGATCACTATTGTGCAGACTACACTTCCAGAGTACCTTTCTATCTTTCCCGAGAATATGTCGATACAAGATGCCTCTCTATCTTTCTATAGATATATCGAGGATCTGTCTCTCTAGACTAGTCATGTAATTTGTCTCGTTTTTTCTTTCCTTTTATATATAAAAAAAAGTCACCTCAAGTTTTCTTGTCGGCGGTTTTATTTTGTATTTGATCATTTCACCACACAAGCAATGGGGGAAATAAATAGACAGTTAGTGAAAAGGTCCATGGAAGTTGCTTTATTACATTTAAGAACCAAAGCGACCAATATAATTTGCTGCTAGCAGCCTAGCAATGGAATGGATTTGGCGGCTACTTCAGATCAGGCCTTCTTCTGTTTGGGCTTGGGTGGTGGGAAAATCATGCGGAAGAGCCTAGCCGCAAACACCGCCCCTATGAAGGGGCAGATCCAGTAAACATAAAACTGCTCCCAAGTGTTGTGCCAATTGTTCAGATACGCCCACCCGAATGCCTGCAGAATCACACACACACAACGCAAACGCAAGACTCTCTCAATCTTTCATTAAACTCCATCAACGAAGCAAGTTAACTTGACCAACATGAAACACATAAAGCTATTCACCATGGAATTCCAACTTCTTTCTTTTTTCAGGAATCCAAAATCATGAATACCCAACACTTGCTCATCTGCTATAACTCCTAACCTGCTGTCCAACCTAATCATAGCTCTCTTTTAAGTTTTCGTCAAATACTTTTTGGACGTCCACAAACCACTCCCACTAAAAAGTTTTTGATGCTCTTGTCGAAATAATAGACATTTACTTCAAAGACTCTTTCGCCAACTTTTGAAGACAGAATCAAATCTTTATTCATGTTGATAAATAAATCCCACCTACTATTATCTCTTTTTGTCAAGCACCTTACTTTTGTTTGGATGCTCCTTTTCAATTTTATTCTGCCTTGTTTTTATTCAGCAGAAATCTAGGAACTAGTTTTGCCTTTCTTCCAACTAGCAAAATCAAGAAACCGCCTCGGTTCTCGTATTTCTGGACTAATATGTTTATGGAAATGTTCTTCATTGACATTGACAAACTGGAAACGACAGGTGCAGTATCGATGGCAACAGTAACACCTTTGTAATCGACAGCACCAGCATCCTTACCCAGCAAAGGTGAAGGATCTTAAAAATGGTATGATAACAATCCATATTGCTTTAAGATTCCCAAGTGAACTTCTTAGAAGAATGACCAAGTTGTTGGGAATGAGGGTTTTGTTACCACTAAAAGGTTCGAACTTCACACACTGTCTTGTCATTTAGAAACCAAAAAGAATAATAATATGCACGTTCACACGCACATATGTATGTACATATTAGAGCCCCCTTCCCTCACCTCCCTAAATTGCTTGTCTACAAAGTCAATCAGAGCCAGGGAAAAAGAAAGACAATTCAGGAATTTATTAAGTCAATCTGATAGAATGGAGCATATCAAGATTCTTACCGGTAATGCATATTCCCAATAACTCCACATAAACCAAATATATAGTTCCATCAAATTGGTGCTAATGAAGGAATTCCAGACATGTACCAAAAACATAAACAGGAACCACAAAACAGTTTGAATACAAAGGATCGACAAAACTGACTAGAAGAAGAATACAGATATCTAAACAGGTGACGACTGTTATTAAAGAGTTGGGTTTGAAGAGAAATTGGATGAGACGTAAGTGAGAACACATATAATTAGACATATCATATTTCAACTCAAATTCTTAAGAGTATGTATTATGAGTTATAGTTTTATACACAACTTATTTCATCCTTGTGTCTTTTCTTAATGTTGGACAACTTCATTCGTAAATTTTATCTTTCCTTCATAAGTGATCTCATCAACATCAAGAGTAACTTCTTATTAGTCTATAGCTAGCGCAAAACTATTTGATTCACTCAACAAATTATCATTCATTAGATCCAAATTCATAATTTCTACTCATCGGACTTCGTCAACCTAATTATGATAGTAATGATAGAAATGAATGATAATCAAGATAAAATAAAATGTCAGAATTAATATATTTATAAGAAAACACAATTTTCACGTGAATAATATTATCCAAATAATTAACACGTATGTATCACAGCTAAATACTTCCATGTTTCGATACCATGAAGGGCTCTGTGGCATTTTAAGGAGAAACTGGATCAAGTCCAAGCAAAGACTTATATAATTATACAAAACCTTAAAACTGTAAATTATAAGCTCTATTTTTATATATAGCCCAATTCATCTTTCTATCCTTTTTCAATGTGGAACTATTCTACTAATGAATTTCTCACATCTCTATCACAAGTGATTTCATTCACATCATTCACATCATATTAGTTCCCCCCTCAACCCATAACTAATGCGGAGTCATTTGAACCACTCATGAATCACTATTTATCGTGCCCAAATCTAACTCTCATACCTATGATAGGAATTAATGATAATCAAGATAAAGTAAGGGGCTGAAACAATTCATGTATAAGAAAAAACATATTTTTAAATATGAATTATATAACCCAAATAATATAACAAGTATGTATCATTGATCATATAAGTATTTAGATAGAAATACTTACATATAATTCACAGATTAAAAACTCATTTTGAAACAACTTATTGATAAGTTTTCCATCTCCTCAAGAAGACATCTTGTATCTTTCTCCAAATTATAAATCTTTTTCTATGGTGTTCTTAACTTCTCTAATAGCAATGTTATGAATATATGAGTACATGAGTGAAAGATGTTAGGAACTCAAAAGCACACACATCGTCAAGACTGAAGACAGAGATGACTGAAAATACGAAGATGCAGAGAGAGATTGACAACTCACATTGACAGGATTCATGGAGGGCCCGGTATACTCAGCACCCGCAACAACCACCAAAACAGTGGCAACAGCAATAAGCCATGTCTGAGACAGTGGGTTACGAGGACCCTTAAGGAGAATCACAAGAACTGCAAAGGTAATTAAGAAGGTCAAAATGCCTTCGGCAATAGCTCCAGTTTGCAAGTCAACTTTCAGAGTAGGTCCAGCAAGCATGTGTTTATATTGTGGTGGCATAACCTCCATTATAGCCAACACACCACCCACAGCACCTGCTGCCTGTAAAAAAGACATTCCATGCTCCACGTTATTCGCCCACATTCTAACATCTTTTGCTCTAATAAAGTTTTTATTTCACAAAGTTAAAAGCACAGAATTTATTCATCCCCCTTAAAGGGTATTGGTATTTCTTCTCAAAGTCTTGTCGAATTAAATGTTAAATTCAAAAGAGATGGAGATGGATCTGGAGATGGAGTAAGTAAAGTCCAGTCAAATCCTTTGACCCTCTTTTATAACAAACCAAAATATTCCAAATCCATAAAGGTGATCCAATCAAAAGGAGGGAAATCCCCATCCCATGACCAATCAATCAAAACGCACGTCATTGATCTTCACAACTTTAGCCGATTCGATTAGGATATCAACGCATTTACAAACACGAAAAGAGAACAAAGCACAAGCATCTAAGTACAGGTATATAAAGGAGCGTGCATATATGTATACCTGAGCAGGAAATCTAAGTGCCATGGAGAACAGACTATCTCCACCAATTCCAGCAGCATAGAAGGCAGCATTACCGGTTGGATTGAAGCTTGCCCCACCCAAGGCCTCGGCGATCAGATTAAACAAGAAAACAGACAAAAAAATAAGAAGGGTAGTCACAACCAAAGGAGCCCAAACCAGTTTCTGAATCCCAAGCGCAGTGACTATCAGGTGAGTGAACAGCCCAAACATGGAAGTGATAAACACCCATATAAAAGTCATCAGTGTATCACCAATCGCCGCCTTTAGCGGTCCCATTCCTGATCATACGAATTTCTGCGAGAACCCTTCTGTAATAGCCAATTATGCTATTAAAAAATAACCCGAAAAATCAAGGCAGCAAGCAATTGGGTTTTCGAGAAAGATGGTGTATTTTGTGTGCAGTGCTCGAACGTAAGATTTTTACTGGAATTGGGTGTCAAAGACTGTAACTTTGGGATTGGATATACACAGACACAGACAATGGAGTTATTTGCCTAACTCAGGATAGAGTTAGTTGCTGCGGCGGTGGTAGAAGTGAAGAAGAGTTGGGGAATAATTTTTGCTGCCGCTTGCCACCAAATATTTGACCAAACTTGTTGTTTCTCTAGTTAGTTCATGTGTTTGTATGGTTGTTGGTGTGTCGTTCCACTTGGACTCTCCTCTTCTCTCTCACTATCTATTAGTATTTTAGATTTTCCATCACAGCCTAATTTATTATATATTTTCTTTATTTTTGTTTGAGGTAGCCTTGTTATGACTTTGCTTGGAATGCTGTGTGTGTTTGTCTCTAAGATCCTCTCGTTTTACTGACTTTGAAGAATTAAAAATAAAAGAAGGAAAAGAAATTGACTGTATGAAGTGTGATGAGTTTTCAGTTTTATTTTATCACTTGATTTTAATTATTAATTTATTTAAAACACATAATTTAAAAGATATTTATTTGATATATATATTGGAAGAATTTTATTTTTTGTATTATTGTAATTTTTAATTTGAGCTTTTATTCTCGTATTATAAACAACAAATAGATTGGGCCAGAGATATGAAACTAATGGGCCCTAACAGAGGATTGAATTCAGATTGACGTAACGGCAGCGGGTGGAGAAAATATAGCCGTTGGGAGCCTGCAACGGCTACTTTTGGTCTCTAACAGGGGAATTTTAGTATCCTTTTTAATAAAGTGTTCCCTTTAAATCACTCTTCCCTTTAAATCACACTCAAACTGCAGCTCCGGATTTCCATATCAAAAACACAAGATCATCTTCTACTTTCCATCTTCAAATACATTCCCATTACGAAACCCATTTGCTCACTTCATCTCCTTGTTTCCATAACTTACCTCTTCCAACCTGTTGCTGCTTTTGTTGTGTTGTCATCTCTACTGAAGTAATTTTATACAGCTGCCACAGAGGTTCCCTCTTCCTTCTCTTTTAGTTACCATTTCTTTTTACATTGTGTTATGCTTGTGATTTGAAGATGGATTACCTCTCTCTTTATTTTTCCTTAATTATTATTGGTTTTCAATTTGGTTGTATTTGTAAGAGAAAATTAATGAAAGTAACTTATGTAAATAGCAGAGGTGAAGTGAACATATTCATCAATTTCATTTTCGGTTCCCTTTGCTGATCAAAGTTAATATTAAAGCAACATTTTGCAAATTTGGATCCATCCCAGATAGATTTTCAGTTATCTTCGATCCATTGACAATTTAAGTTATGCAATCCAAACTCATAAACAAAGCTGAGATTTTATCCTGAAAAACTTTTGATTCTGCGCACAATATATGTTGTGTCTTGTTTGCATCAAAACTGGGACTGATTGGCCATGTTTCTTTTACTCAGGTTTCATCACACAGATTGTAAAGATGAATGACTTGATGACCAAATCGTTCATGAGCTATGTGGATCTAAAGAAAGAGGCCATGAGAGATCTTGAAGCTGGTCCAGACCATGATCTAGAGATGGCAAATGCATCAAATACAATCGACCAGAACCTTGGCTTGTTCCTTGAAGAAGCTGAGCATGTCAAGAAAGAAATGGGATCCATCCGGGAAATCCTTGAGAGGCTCCAAGAGTCCAATGAGGAGAGCAAATCCCTGCACAAACCTGAGGCCTTGAAAGCCCTGCGCATCAAAATCAACGCAGACATTGTTACTGTCCTCAAAAAGGTAAGAGCTATCAGATCTCAGCTTGAAGAAATGGATCGCGCCAACGCGGCTAACAGGCGCCTCTCAGGGTTCAAAGAAGGAACCCCGATATACCGAACAAGGGTTGCTGTCACCAATGGTCTGCGCAAGAAGTTGAAGGAGCTTATGATGGATTTCCAAGGTCTGAGGCAGAAAATGATGACTGAGTACAAAGAAACTGTTGGGAGGAGATACTTCACAGTGACTGGTGAGTACCCGGATGAAGAAATAATTGATAAGATAATCTCCGATGGCAGTGGTGGTGAGGAGTTCTTGAAACGAGCAATTCAGGAACACGGGAAAGGAAAGGTGTTGGAGACGGTGGTGGAGATTCAGGATAGGCATGATGCTGCAAAAGAGATCGAGAAGAGCTTGTTGGAGTTGCATCAGGTGTTTCTGGACATGGCTGTTATGGTGGAGGCACAAGGAGAGCAGCTGGATGATATTGAACACCATGTGTTGAATGCTAATCACTATGTCAAAGACGGTACCAAAGAGCTCAAGAGTGCGAAAGAGTATCAAAGAAGCAGCAGGAAATGCATGTGTATTGGGATAATTCTTCTGCTTTTGATCATTCTTGTGATTGTTATACCTATTGCTACCAGTTTCAGTCACTCTTGAATGAGGGGTCCGATGGAGGATTTAATACCCTGTTATTCCTTCTGCTTTTCTGTTTGTGTTTCTATTATTAATTCATTCAGTCCTTGTTTTGGGACTTTATTTGTTCATGTAAGTAGCTTTTTATGTAACCAGTGTGTATCAGGTTAGAATCGTACACAACAAATTCTCCTGGGATAAATTGAACATTATGTTGCATATGATATGGTTTATAATTTATAAGGTGAAAGTATATGCCACTCTTGTTCGTTTATCTTTCAACTTCTCAAATTAGCTTAATTGAACCCTAACATAAGCTGTCGGCTTCGTTTTGGTATGACAATTAGATATTTATAATGATAATAAAGCTGTACAAGCCACGTTGACTAGGCTTGGGTTGTGGATTTCTTAACCTGATTAGGAGAGAAAAAAAATAAACTGGGCTGAAACTGTTTGACCTATGGCCCGGCCCGAGCGGACCATGGACCAGCCCGGGCCCAACACGTCATGGGTCCGGCCAGGCCCATTGCTATACCTAATTCCAGTTCAAGTCAAGGTGAATAGATTCAACATGCTTGAGACACTTTCTCTAGCAACAGAACACTTGCATTCTACGTGGAATGGTAACTGAAAATTTGTATGTAACTTCTTAAATATAATATGGAAACAAGTTAAAGACATATTGAGTTGAAGTTCTGATGTGGAGTGTTTTTTGGAAATTATACTGTGGTCGTTAGACAAGTATAGCTTAATTTCAAATGGAGATCTTCTTGCTTACCTTATTGTTCTAGCTTCCTATTTATGTATAGTTTGGAACGAGAGAAATTCTAGATGGTTCAAATAAGTGAGGCAAGTTGAACTTCTACTAAATTTGAAAGAAGTTATGAAAGATGTATGTTGTTTTTCATTATTTTTGTGAAAAAATCGTAAGCCTTAACATATAAGTGAAAACACAATCAAAAGAAGATTTATAGGGATTATAATACAGCTAATAATCTTATCTGTAAAGATTAAATTGTTGAGACACAAATATCAAATACTATCGATCTCCTCAAGCTTATAATGGTATGCAATCGTGGGCTTATGAGGCGTTTATTGATAATGGATACTAGGTTCTGAATTGGTGTGTAATGAGGTGTTGACAGATTTATGAGTTGGTTTCAGTGGGTGTGCTGAGTTGTTCTGAATTTGTGTATGTGCAGACTAGTGTAGTGTGTTCTGACTCAAAAAATGCCTAGATGTTGAAAGAATTACACCTTGTGTATGTGCAGACTAGGGTAGTGTGTTCTGACCCAAAAAATGCCTAGATGTTGAAAGAATTGGGTGTAGGCTCTGATACCATGAAAAAAGTTATGAAAGATGTATGTTGTTTTTCATTATTTTTGTGAAAAGCTTATAAGCCTCAATATATAAGTGAAAACGCAATCAGAAGAAGATTTATAGTAAATTATCTGCAAAGATTAAATTGTTGAGGTATATATATCAAATGTTATCAAAATTAAGCCTAACTAGCATAGAGGGTAACTAGTTCTTTATAATCTTAAGCAACTTCAACAATCAGGACTATATTCATATAACTCCATACACTAAAGCTTACAGATGCAGAGATCAATGAAGGTAGAAATAGTCCACGTTTGGCGTTTAAATGGGTTATCTTTAATGCATGCATATCCCTAACAAGTTTCAAACATGAAGCTACCTTTTTTATTTTCTTTTTTTATTACATTAGGTATCCCAGCTTAGCCGGACTAATCCTAAGCCCGTAAGACCCCACCTTAAGAGCCTTAGAGGAGGTAAATCTGGAACTACAAGATACCTCAGGTTCCTACGTAGCCTGTACACTTCTGCGTACAAGAAGTCGCCACATACTTGATTGGTCAACTATTGACTGATTGCTGGCCTTGCTCAGCATCAGGTTCCCAGCAGCCCTCGGATTCCCTAGTAGCTTCAACTCCCACACTGCCGCTGGAAGCGAGGCGTCTGTAATTGATCCGATCAAGGAGCTTAGCCTAGAGGGCTAGAGGATCATCAACAGGGAATATTTCCCATTTCCCCTTCTTTTGCGTGATTTGAACTCAAGACCTCTTATGAGGGAGTGCCTCAAGTGAGGAGTTTACACCATTTAAGCCATTCCTTATTGTTTCCATAGGGTCGCTAGATTTTCTAGGAATAGAACTCATATATCTAAATGTAGCTTACTTCTCTTTAGATTATGACTGTGAGGTTGATAGCTAAAAGATGTTCTAATGGTGGAGTTTATGCTAATGAGCTAAGCTAAGATGATATTTACATTGGAAGTCTTGTATGCATTACACGTATAAGGGGCTCTTCCATAAACATGTTTAGTTATCAAGTCTCCCAGTATATCTAATATAATGTATTGAACCATGCTGATAGGTGTATATCTCTAAATATTTTTCTTCCTTTTCAATGACGAATTTTTAATTTAAAAAAGAAATGGTTTATAATTAATATAAATTGAAATTAAGGACTTTTTAAGAGTTAAAATGGTTTTCACTTTAATAAATGAAAATATAGAATTTATATGGTTGATTTACATTCACAAATATGGATCTCTGTATTAAAACGATATAAAAGTGCAGAGTATGACATATTTTACCGAATATATAGAAGCACACAAGATTTTGAGTCGAATTATAATCCCAGTTGAGCCGGTATAAAGTTTAAGGCACATCTTACAATTCAAGTTGTATAAACATTTATTAGGTCTAAGTTATGCTTCAACTTTTTTATCTATTAGGTTATTAATTGTGACCATCTTATGTATGAAAGATACCTTATTCTTAAAGGTGTATCTAATGAAGTCTAGTATGATAGACTTGATTTTTAACAGTAAATGATAGAGTTTTGCACATTCACACTACAACTATCAATAAGACTATGCAATTATATATCTTCTTTAACCCTTTACATCAATGAAATGTATTATGCTTTTATTATAAACAAAGCAATTATAAACTAAAGTATCACTTTCCAATTGATTACACAACCAAATAGGGTAAAGATTAATATATCAAAGATTGCATTATCAAGAGATCTTTGTCATAATGAGAATCAGTATAACCAATAATACCATCACTAGAATCACCAGAATCATAAGCCAAACAAATATTACTCGTAACTTTCAAGTATGATATAACTCACTTCACGGATTTACAGTGGCCTTTCTCAGGATTACTCATAAGCATGTTTACCTCACCAGCAACATGTGCTAAATCTGGTCTTGTGCATATTAGGATATACATCAAACTCTTGTATGCACTTGAGTAAAAAACTTATTTCATGTAATCTTTCTTTGCATCTAAATTGATAATATGCTGGCATCAAGCTTGGACTAATCCATTCAAAAAGACTATGACACTTGTTAAATATATTTTTATTACAATAAGTATAATAAGTTTGCTCTTTTGTCCTTTCAAATATCTTTATCCAAAATGTTCTTAATTGCACTCAAATCTTTTATCTTAAACTCATTGTTAACAAAGTATTATATTATTAATTTTAGCTTTATTATTATCTACAGTTAATATGTCATTGACATATAACAACAAATAGATATATGAACCTTTTGACACCTTCAAAAAATAAATGCATTTATCAAACTAAGTTATTAATACAACTATAAGAAACTATAAATACATCAAACCTCTTATACTACTGTCTCGATAATTGTTTCGACCTATATAAGGATTTATTCAATAAACAAATATTGTCCTTCTTCTTAAAGTTAAGAAAACCCTCTGACAATCTTTGTGATTTTAAATTCACATGCAAAAGTATGTTTTTACATCAAATTGCTCTAACTCTAGTTTAAATGCAATTACTATGATTAAAAGAAGTTGTATGGTCTTATACTTCACAACTTATGAGAATACCTCATGATAATCTATTTGTTCTATTGAAATAATGGAGGTTTAAATTGATGCTTTGATGATAGAAACTATAAGTACTACTAGTAATTTTATTATTTTGATTAGAAGAAATATGAGAACAAGATGTAGTTATAAGCTTAAGAAGACAATTCATGTATCTGATAAAAGAAGAGATTAAGTTTGTAACTTACAAAGTGAAGACCAAGTTAAGAACAAAGAATATCGAGAGTCATTCTTTAAATTTTAATGTTTTAAAGGCTCACCATGCATAAACATTTCATATCAATTTATTGTATGAATCTTTTCATTCATCAAGAGACACTGAAGATTTTGGTTTTAATAAAAAAATCCTCTTAATCTTTCAAGAACTCTTGATGGAATATTTTAGGAAGTGCTTAAATCATAATTGCATTAAACAAATTAAATTTAAGCATTTGAAGTTATTAAAATCATGTCTTTTGGGGATTAACCAACCTATATGGGTTAATGGTTGACCTATATAAGTTAAATTATCAAATTTGATATACTGAGAGTTTGTAGTAATATTGGTTGATGTATTAGAAGACTAACATATCATATTGGTTGACCAATATGCCTCCCAATTGATCATTATCTCAACGACTAGTGAATCTGTACATCAATGCACACTGGTTGACCAATATGCTATATTAGTCAACCAGTGCTCTACAATCAGTCATTGTAACAACTAATTATTGGTTCTAACTACTAGTAAGGGTCCCAAAACTTTATAAATATATGTTTTCTAATTGTTTTTAACGTTAAAAAGTACTTGGATGTGTTTTACACATATTTCTAAGTGTTTTTTTAATCATTTGAGCATCATTATCTCATATTTATGTTAGCAAGCCTTTTTGAAGTCATCAAGTGATAATATAAGGTATTTTAAGTTGTAAGATTTATTTTGAGGCATGATATTATTGTATTTGAGGGTAATTTAAATGAGATTGAGGTTCCTCTTCACTTTGGAATAAGATTGTAAAAGAATTCCTCTTTGTCGAGAAAAATTTATGCAATGGTTATTCTTCACCTTAGAAGAACAATTATAGTGTAATTATAAGAAGCGTCCTAGGAGTGGACGTAGCAGAACTACCATACGTCGGTTTGCATTATTTCTTCCATATTCTTTTTAAATTATTGTTCAATTGTCTGATTGATTTACATTAAACAATTCCTTTTATTCTTTTTTTATAACTCAGGTTCCGAGCTTTGCCCGACTATCCTAGGACCTATGAGCCACCCACTCAGACTCATAGATAGGTAAATCCGGGTCTGATCCTAGGTAGTATCAGAGGTACCTGCTCCTGAAAGATGAGCTACCACCAGGGCGATTACATCACCTTAAATAAAGGCTGCTCCTCCCAAGGTTCGAGCTCACAACCTTCTCACAATCCTCTCCCCTTTTCTATCGCTAGGCTATCCCGTGAGGGGCACAATTCCCTTTATTCTTATATATACTAGCTGTTGTTAATTAAGTACATTTGTTATAAAAATTATCAAAAATTTTAAACATCCAATTCACCTCCCCTTTTGGGTGCTATTATGGACTAACACCCTCCTTTTGTAAAAGATCATGTGCCACTATTCATGCTTTGAACCTAACTGAATTCATTTTAGGAATACTTTATTCTTAAAGATTCATTTGCATCCTATTGGCTTTACACCCATTGTTAATGGTGTAAGTTCTCATGTCTCATTTTTATAAAAATATTACATCTCCTTATTCATGGAAATTATCCATACTTACATCTCCTTATTCATGGAAATTATCCATACTGATGCTTCTTTAAAATCCATTACCTCTCTATAATTCTATGGTTCTACAGTCTATAGACTCAGTTACTATAAAAAAAATATGCAATATGATCAGTTTCAATAATATGAACATAAACTAAATACTTTAAATGTTTTCTGATTTTTCTCCTTTTTCTTTTTTCTACTATACTTTGCAATTATTCCCACTGTATATTCATTAATTGATTTTTAACTATCTTGTTTGGAATTTCAATTTAAAACTTTACCTTCTAATTAACATCATGATATTTTTTACTTACAAGATCATCAAGCTCATCCCTTTGGTCAAACATAATAGATTCCTGAAAAGTAGGATTTGATCTCATGAGAAATTTGATTCGCCAATCGTTATTAAAGAAAATAATTAATATAGGGGATTATGAAATCTTGTATTAAGAAAAGTAAAGACAATAATAACATGAAGGTATTTAATAAACTAGACCTTGATTTATAGTTGCTTCCACCCTTTGGAACTACAATTGATCATTGATACAAAAATAATTATTTTATTAATCATATATTCAATGTGATACTAAATATCCATCTTTTCTTAAGATTAATTAATCAAAAACACATAATTTAGTTTACCCTTATTGTTTAACAACCTTAGATACGATCCAAAATTTAATTAAATAATAGCTTTAAGAAAAGAAAGACCATTGAAGCAAAATAACAAAACATCCGCAGTTGTATTTAATCTGGTTGAACACTTTTCCTGAGAGTAATAATTTCTAATGTAACAAATTAGAACTTATAATTGCTACAAATGATTAAATAAATTGAACTTTTATGTATTCAATACTTAATCTAGCAAATGATCATTCTAATTAATAATCTAATTATGCACATTAGAAATTAATAAAAAAATCATACATGTAAAGCACAAAAAGACAATTCAACATATGAATAAATGAATTACTACCATTGTAAGACCTAAATGCCTCCTAATCTTCAAGGTTCCAAAAGGAGATTCCACTTCCTTTAACCAAGAATAAAATAACTAGTCAATTGTGGCCATTTTTACCATTAGAAACTAAAGAGAATCTATTATAATATCTCCTATAGACAGAAGAAAACAAGAAGACTTTGAGAAGTTGAAAAATGTAGTTGGAAGATGGGATGATCCACTCCTTCACTTCTTAGCTCTATTTATAGCCACTTGACTTTATGTGGAGATCTCACTATTATGATTCTTTAGATCTTCCTCACTATAACTTTATTAATTTCCACTTAGATTTGATTAAGATAAGTATTTCAACAACTTTAAATACATATTTCTTTTGCATATGTAAAGTCTAGAACTTGCAATGCCTACTGGACGTGCCCACGCTCAAGATCACACCATATTTCTTTTCAGATTTTAATAATTTGATCCAAATCTACAAAAATAAAATATTTTGTTAACTCAAATCTTCTTGATTCACCCTAGATCATTGTTGAGACTCTTCCTTCATTTAAAATTTTAAAATTGGATTGAAGCTTAATCCTTTTTCCAATAAAAACAATACTTAAAGCTTATCTTGTAAAAATAGACAAAATATTAAGTTTGAACATATTAAGATAACAAAATATGAAAAATTTTGAATGCTAAAAATAAGGCAAAATTATGACACATCAAATTCCCTTATACCTAATTCTTACTTGTCCCTAAGCAATTTAAAAATATGATAGCCAAATAGTTTTTATCAAAGTACTTCTCATAAGGTCAAACCATATACACTCCTTAAAACTTTGACCAAAAAAGAGTTAAGCATCAAAACACATCAAAGTTGATTTTCTCCAAAAATATGAGTGCAGACAATTAAAGGCAATCTCAATCAAAGTATGCCCAAGCCTTGGTGAATTTTCTCACGATGTTCATTGTTTCACAAAAGTGTTTAGGTTCAAGCATTTACTCTCAAACTCATGTCACAAGGAATATATTACTATAAACTTACACTTATACCAAATATCTCTCACTATGAACACATGAAGGCATAAATTGAAAGGACTTTTATGAAATGTTTGTAATAAGGTTTAGATTAAAGATTGAAAAAGGGAGCATTATAAGCTAAAACAACACATATTAATAAGACATTCAAAGAAAGTGCAAGGCTAAAAATGGAATGTCATCAAGTACTCCTCTATTGATGTAAATATACTATGTTGCAATTAATTTTTTTAAATCCTTGATACAAAAGTAAGTAACCATCATACAAAATTAATACTAAATGAGTAAATTGGAAAATAAACTTTAAAGCGAAATCCTTCTCATTCCTCAACTAACTTTATAAATTCCTTATTAGGATGTGTGGTTAGGTGATAGGGTGTATGCTAGGTTAAGTTTGTGATGTAGGTTTAGCTAAAAAATAAAGAGATTATAATTGGCTTAAATAGCTGAACTAAGCATAACTAAGGTGGCTTTTAAGTTAAATGGTTTAAACAAGTAGGCCTTTATCATATTCAATTCTTATGTAATTATAGCAATTCAAGCTAGTTTAATGCAAAATCTAGAGGAATCCAAATGACAAAGAAGCATACATTAAAGAAAAATGGATATACATAAGATGTTTCTATACTTGAAGGCTTACGTACTCACAGGTTTTAACTTATCAACCTTGGTCTTGATCAATTTAGGTCTCATTTTCCATATATAGATTAATTCATTCAGAACAATTTGGTGAAAACCTCTTTAGAAAATATTACTTCATTAATTTCCAAAAGCATTACGTAGAAATAAGAATTTAAAGGAGAATGTTCAGAACATTCTTAAAAGTCAAAAGTACCAAAAAATTAGAAAAAGCATTCCACTTCCAAACATATCTAAAATATTGTCCTCAATGTTTAAATTAAAACACAAAAATGGGAAGTAAAAGATGATAAAAGAAGAGACTATCGTATTTTTCTTTGTGTTTGGGGTTGTGAAGAAGAACAGGAAACTCATGGAGAAGGTGGAAAAAAGGGACTTGAGCCATTAGTCTAAGAAGAAAATCATCAAATTGTGCACAATTCGTTACAATTTGCTCTCAATCCTTCTTAATCGAACTAAACTAGTTATTTGAGTTAAGGAAAAGGAAGCAACTTCTTCTTGTGGATTGGTAGCAAGATGTTTTGCAGCTAAAAGTCTGTTGTATTGGAATGTCTTAGAAGACACTATGGCTAGACCGGGCAGAATAAAATCAAAACTGTCATCAGACTATTGTGTGATGATTCCCATCTTGGCTAAACAATTTAGATCCAAAGGTTCCATCACATAAGCAATATGCATAT
Source organism: Erythroxylum acuminatum (assembly GCA_026284645.1). NCBI lineage: Eukaryota > Viridiplantae > Streptophyta > Magnoliopsida > Malpighiales > Erythroxylaceae > Erythroxylum > Erythroxylum acuminatum. The sequence continues at coordinate 8,507,633 of JANKOD010000002.1, read as the reverse complement.
TATTACTAAACAAATCAAGTAAATCCAAATTAACGACTAGCTGAGTGATGTATGAACTTAGGATTAAAGTTTTATTTTTCTTTTAAATCACATAACCAATAACCTAAGTTTACTATAATATTTTGTTCTATACACGACAGAAAGTTAAAGTCAACTTTAACTAATATCCCTACACTAACTCGTCATGCTGAAAAGTTGTAGGCTAAGAAATGTCACAAATATTTCAAAACATGTTTTTTTAGATAAAAACTTTTCGAGGAACTTGGGTTATAAGATTTTCATCAAAACATTCACTCTATAACTTGATCGGTTGAAAGTCAGAAGAGTAATCACATTTTGAATTTATAAACAAATCTTTCTTGTAGGGCATTGGTTGATTTCTTACCTAATATATTACCAACTACTATTATTCCGCTAAAGCCAAGAAAGCATCTAATGAAAAGTGGAAAAATCGTCTGCTAAAGCTGATGTCCGAAAATCGTCTTTTGTTTAAGCTGGACGTGTATCCTTCCTTTAAAAAATCAAAAGGTTAATAATCGGCTTTGTCGCATGGATTTTCCCATACCTTGCTCATTTTATTTTTATACGATTTAATCAATTCAACTGACTTCCTTCCACCAAAGTGGAATCATAAGCCAAAAAAATGAAATGAAAAAAAGAAGCGGTGAATAGGAACCCAATCCATTTAGCTATTTAACCTATATGCTTAACACATGTGAGTTGAACATTATCTTCGGGAAAAATTAACGCTCTATAAACAAAGGTTGACCCTTCTATGTTGTCTAATTGAAAGGATGATAGATGAGTGGGCAAGATGGAAATGGGGGTCGTCATCGTGGAAAATTACGGTTTGACTCCCATAGCTCCGATGTGGCGAAAAAAACTGATTCAATAAGATATGTCTATCGAACGCATCTCTCAGATAGACTTGTTTTTTCCTGTAGGTGTAGTAAAGTAATCAATCGGACTAACCTTCAGTTCTTGTAACCAAGTTTTCCTTTTTGCATTTTCCTTCCTAGGCGAAAATTCAAATCCATTTTTTTAGAAAACCCAGTATTTTTGGTATAAAGTCAATTTCCTTTCCTAAGTAAGAGTTCAATCGTGCCATTCTTTCATTTTCTCCATATTTTTTTTTCCATTTTTTAGAGAAAAATTCCCTACATTGAGCCTCAACACAACTAGAAGCCAAGTCTCGGGCAACTTTCCTCGGAACTGTTCAATAGCTGCGGGAAGCCCAAAACATCATAATTGGTTCTTTTGGCGGAGTATCTAGTTTTTTTTTCGGATGTAAACTCTTAGGCCATAGGAAGAGCATTTTTCTATGTACCATTTCTGAAGTCCAAGGAAAGTCATTTCCCGCGCCTTTCAAAGAAAGCAAAGCCGCCTTCCCACTTTGGAAATCCGATCTCGTCTGTAAAGACTGATTCATCAGGAAGGTCCATGTTTAAGGGTCTAGAACTGGATGCGTATCAGTCTGAGTTCCTATTAAAAGTAGTCATCCCATCTAGCTTGATTCCTGGTTCCTTTGCTTCTTTGTCTGTACATCTTTAAACTAAAGATTGAGACTGAGGAAATAAAGGCAGGGGGGTCATCCATTTCAATTGAAGAATCAAACATCGAATCTGATGTTTTCAAAGGGATTTTTTTCAATGTGCATTCCTGGAATAGTGTCTCATTTTGAGATCCGATTTTGGGGCATGCTTTCAAAACAGGAGTCTTTCTTTCGCTTCTTTCTAAGAGCCGGAGACCTGCCAGTTAGTCTCTTTACTTAAGATAAAAGTTTGGAATTCGACCTCTCCTTATAGCGAGATTTTCAGGTTTCACCCTAAAAATCCGTATTCTAAAAAGACAATTTTGAAAAAAATCAAATAGGTAGGCGAGAAGCGAATCCACAAATATTGCCTCAGTTCGGATTGTTCTTTGTAACTCGGGAACATGAAGTTGGAATCGCCATTAATCACACTTTGAATTTATAAACAAATCTTTCTTGACATCATACTTTTTAAAGAATCACATTGAAATATTGAATACAACAATTTAAAAAGTGAATCCCTTCCTATCATCCGATATTTGATAAAAAAAATTAAGGTCAAACCGTCAGTCAACTAAAAGGTTGTATATAACTCTCATGTCAATTCAATAAATGCAGGTAATTACACATTGACATAAGTATGCCAGCCTATTTGATTGACCAAAGTTTCAAATTTTTCTTTGATATTTAATTTATGGATATGAATGTACTTACAAGCATAAGTTTTTCATTCACAAAGTTCTTAATATGTTTTTTCATCTTGGAAAGTATTGAAACCTCCAATTTTGAGATTTAAACTGCTGGCCAGTTCTACTTATGGCTTTGAGTGGTGTTAGCCAGTACGATGTGTTGGTGGAAAATGGTGCTTCAGTTGTAGTGACTTTTGGGTGGTGGTATGGCTGTTATATATTGTTTGTGAGATATATTGATGAAATAAGATTTTAGGGTTTTATATATCGAACATGGTCGTGTATGTGGATGAGTCTTAGATTGTGTCCCTTAATTTTCCTCAATATTCACGTAGACATATGATTTTAGGAATAAGGGCATGTACAAATTTATATGGGCTTATCAATTGTTCATAAAATCATGTCCTTTTGCAAATCAACTCCTCTATCTCTATATGTTTACAGACAGTTACATACTCCAGGGGACACTAGTGTGTTTAGTACTTATATGGTTGTGTACAATTCCACACAGGCATGTCAATTCATGTTTGGGTTTATACAGGCATGCCCATTTTCACAAGACCATGTCCTTCTAGACATCTTAAATCCCTTGATTTTCTTTCATGATTTCATCTAAATTCTGCCCCTTTTTAGTTTTAAAGGCAAGTGAAACTTAAGAACTAAGAGAAAATCCAAAATATGAATTAAATTGTTGGACCCCGAACTTTTCTTGGAAATTAGAAATCATTAAATGAAATTTAATGAGGAAATATGGTATGATTCCTTGTAATGAATGAAAAGTATGAATGAATCTATGAGCATTTGATGAAATGAAAGACATTTGAGTTTTCTTGTGTTTTGCATATGTTTAATAAAAAGGTGATGTAGTATGGTTTTGAACATGGCCTTGTCTAATGAGTAGAATGGTGTTTGTTGTATTTTTGAGACAATTTCTGGATTTGGTG
>JANKOD010000002.1:8476983-8504369 GCA_026284645.1 Erythroxylum acuminatum | reverse complement strand
TGATGATATGAATGTGATTGATTGCGTTTGGATTCCGGACAGGAGGTCCGATGATTGTGATGGTTGGTCTGAATTATCGAAGTGCTTTTTGTGTATGAATTGATGGTATTTAAACATGTATGGGATTTTATGGCAAAGGAGAAATAAGATTTTTTTTAAAATGATGAGTTATGAGATATGATAGAATTTGAAGAAATACATAGATTGAGGAATTGGAATTGATGAATTTCAAATGGGACATTGAATTGTTTTGAATGATATTGAATGAAAAAAATATATACCGGAATGGAATTGGGTTTAGACCCAATTGTCTAAGCGGATTGAGATAGATTGGTTCGCCTTTATAGTTTTTCAACGTGTTTATTTCTTTTTCTAAAGTATATGTTTTCGGATGTAGGAGTTAAGAGTTTGTCCTTAAGCATTTTGTTTTCTTTTATCCCGAACCTTTCGATTTCTTTAGTTTCCGCACGCGTTTTCGATTCCTTCGCTTTTTGATCCGATTTGATTTGCTCGCTTTGACTTTCGCTTTTGATTTCCGTCCGTTCATTCGTTTTGCTGTTTGACCCACTTTCGCTTTGTGATTCGTTCTTTTGCTTTCACCCCTTTTTTTGTTTTTCAATTTTTGTTTCCGAGGTTGGGTTCCGGAAACGGGTCCCAATATAAATAATATAAAGATAAACTTAGGGTGCCTCCTAAGAGTGCTTTTATTTAATGTTTATAGCTCGATGATGTTGTCATTCATTCTTCATAATAAATCAAGTTAGTTAAATCTATATCCTTAACTATTATAATGTTTACATTCTCATAGCATGGTCTGAGCCGAAGACCATTAACCTTCAAAACTTTGGAGGTAGACATGCTTTGGATTTTCATTACACTATATGGAAATACATTAGTTATGATGAAGGGTCCAACCAATCAAGATCATAACTTTCTTAAAAATAGTCGAATCTTAGAATGATAAAGGAGGAAGTTTTACCCAATGAATTTTTTTACCAAGTAATGAGTTTATCATGTAAAGCTTTTGTTTTCTCTTTATAGATTCTTACATTTTCATGGGACTCCTTACATATCTCCTCAAGTACTTATAGCTGCAATGTTCTACGATTCCCACTTTCATAAAAGCTTATATTACAATGCTTAACAACCTAAAATGCTTTGTATTATAATTCAACAGGGGGAATGACAAGCCCCATTTATTAACTTATAAGGGGACATATTAGTTGGTGTCTCCTAAGTTGTTCGGTAAGCCTAAAGTGAGTCTTTAGGTCTCAATCTCCAGTCTTTTCTGATTAGTCCAACCATTTTTTAATGATTGATTTGATTTCTCTATTTGAAACTTTGACTTGCCTACTTATTTATGGGCGGTATAAGGTATAGATCTTATAATTCATTCCATATTTCTTTAAAACAAAAATGTTTCCCTTAATTACTCATTAAGGATTATGGAATATCAAACCTACATAAAATATTAGTTTTAAGGAAACTTGCAACCATTTTCGAATTATTAGTTTGAGTGGCGTTTACTTTAACCCACTTGAAGATATTAACTGATAGTTAAAAAAATGTAGAAAAAATTAAAGGAAGAGGGAAAAAGTCTTATGAAATCAATGCCCCAAAAGTAAAAAATTTCACAAACTAATATCGATGTTTGTGGCATCTCACTCCTTTAAGTGATATAACCTATTCTTTAACATGGCTATAAGCTTTACAAAATAGGTAAGGGTCTAGAAACAACAAAGACGAAAAAAACCACATTCTAAAATCTCTCTTGCTTTTCGTTTCGCGCCAAAATGTCCTCTACAAGCACATAAATGGCAAAACATGATAATAGATGAGATTTTGTTTTCATGTACGCATCTTTGTATTACTTGATCAAAGCAATACTTCCAAAAATACAGATCGTCCCATACATAATGCTTAGCATCACTCCTGATTTAATCCTTTTGAGCTTTTGATAGATAAGTAGGTAATATATTTGTAGCCAAATAATTAACTATATTTGCATATTATGGAAATTAAACACTCATAAAGAATAGTTGCTCATTTGGGAATTCCTCTTGTAAATTAAAGTTTGTACGAACATGAGACAAGTATCGTATAAAGGATCTACCACTTATTTTTTACACCTTGCTTCTCTTTGATTTCTAAATCAAACCATCTTAGCAATAAGATATATCTCACCAATTTAGGCTTTGCCTCCTTCTTTGATAACAAGAATTTAAGAGCTACATGATCAAAGAAAAACAACTTTAGTACCTAACAAGGAAGATCAATTTTTTTCAGAGCAAAAAGTACGACTAACAACTCTTTTTTAGTTGTTAAGTAATATCTTTGGGCATTATTAAAGTTATAGATGCATTGTAAAAAACTCAAGGCACTTTCTCCATTCTTTGTCCCAAGATAGCTCTTATAGCTTTGTCACTTGTGTCACGTATGAGTTCGAACGACAACTCCTATTTAGATGGTTTAATAATTGGAGCTGAAATTGGTAACTTGTTCAAATTATCAAAGGCTTCTTTACTATCATCATTAAGTTTAAAAATAAAATCTTTCTAAAGTAACTTACTGAATGGGGATGTTATTTTCAAAAAAATATTTGATGAACCTCTGATAGAAACATGTATGACAAAGAAACAAATAAACTTCATGCATACTAGCAAGATAAGAACAATAATTAATAATATTTACTTTAGCCTTATCTAATTCAATCCTTCTAAAAGAAACAACATGCCCTAAGATTATACCTTGTTCTACTATAAAATGACATTTTTTAAAATTAAAAATCATGTTAGTTTCCCTACATCTTCATAAAATCAAAGTCAAATTATGCAAGAGCTCATTAAAAGAGTCTTTATGAATAGAAAAATCATGCATAAAAACTTCAATGATCTACTTTACATAATTTGAGAATATGCTTATCATACATCTTTGAAAAGTAGCTAGTTCATTGTAAGTGTCGAAAGAGATTTGTTTATATGCAAAATTTTCAAAAGGATAAGTGAAAGTTGTTTTTCCCCTAATCTTAATTGCAATCTAGAAGTATCCTAAAAAACCATCATTAAAACTATAAAATGTTTTACCGACTAATCTTTCCAACATCTTATTAATAAATGGGAGAGGGAAATGGTCTTTTTGAGTCACTAAAATTAATTTGTTATAGTCAATACAAATTTGCCATTAGTTTTGGACCCTAGTAGGAACTAAGTGTCCCTTCTTAATGGTAACAATTATAATTTCTATCTTTTTTAGAACTACTTGTACAAGGTTAACTCATTTACTATAAGAAATTAGGTAGATTATAGTAGCTTGAAGGAGCTTCAAAACCTCTTTCTTCTAAGTGGATTATATGCATATAAGTAGAAGGGTCAATACCTTTGACGTCTGCTATCATCCATCCGATGGTTGTTTTAAATTTTTTTAGAACCTCTACTAATCTTTCCTTTTCCATGAAATTCAGCTTACTTGATATTATTATTGGTAGGGTGTCTCCTTCTCCCAAGAACACATATTTTCAGTATTTTAATAATGGTTTAAACACCAATTTTAGTGCTTGTACTATTAAAGGGATAAGCTGGTCACTTAGTATAGGCAAGCCTAACTTTAGATAATTTACTGTGGGCATATGTTTTACTTCTACAAAATAGTTCAAGGTTGTCATATACTCCTGCAAACAAAAATTAAATGAAATATCAGTATCTTCATCATTAAAAAGACTTCCCTTTATAATTGTCTCTAGCTCATCCTTCCCACTAATTTTAAACCAAATTTGCGCTAATGAATCCAAAACATCAATTGCAAAGACAAGAAAATTATCATCATGATAATTCATTGAATTTTTTATATTAAATCACACAGTATACTTAATGAATTCCATTCAATTTTTGTTTTAGCAAACTTTAAAAGTGATATTCCTAACAAAATGGGTGCTAATTGGTATCATTTTTCATATCCAAGATATAAAAGTCAACAGAAAAAATTAATTTGTCTTTAACATACGCAAAACGTCCTTTACTAACACTTAGTGATATGCATTGGACCTATTTGCTAATTGAATCACCACTCTTGTCTTTTTTTATAGTCCTAAGTTAAGAGTTGAATAAATAGAATAAGGCATGTCATTCATGGATGAACCTAAATCTAGCATTGACTTTTACACCTTAGAAATATATGGTATGGAAAACATACTTGATTTTTTACATTTTTCTAGGAAGATTTTTCGAATGACAATGGATACATTCCTTTACAGCCTTACGTTTTAATCCTTTGTGTCTTTTGTCTTCTTTTCATTGTACAAATTTCTTTCAAGAATTTAGCATATATAATTACTTGTTTAATTGCATCGAAAAGAGGAATATTTACCTTATATATTTGGAATGTCTCATATAAATCAACATCATGTTTCCATCTCTAGTTTAGTTGGAGGAGTATGTGACTCATCCTTAGATGTGGGCATGATTTTCTCTATGTTAACATGTTCAATGTCCTTTATATGGGATTCATTGAAGGTGGGGCTTTCACGAGCTGCTCTACTTACATCCCACTTTGTAATGTATTAACATTGTTACTTTCCTTAAGATTCACTATGGTTTGTGATTATTTTAAGCAATTGACCGTAATGGCTAATTAACCCATATAATTTTCCAAATTCTAAATACTAGTTTTCATTTCCTATTGGAATTTAACAAGATTAGCAACCAATGCTTTAATAATGTCTTTAAAAGATATACATGAATCAGAAGATTGGGCTTGTTATAGTTATTTTAGAGTATGTGATTATCAATATTGTTAAAATTTGGTTGTAAGTTAATTTACTGGTGTATTATTGAATCAAAAATTCGTATAATCTCTCTAACCAAGATTATACGTTTTTGAATCTATTGTATTAACATTGAGGTTATCCTGAAAAGCTTCATGCTACATTTGCTTCTATCATCAAATCTTCTTGCAATGTGGGATACATATCGATTGGGTGTCTTCCTACCGAGCATATTTTGCAAGCTTTTGCTAGTTTTATTTTTCCTACATTTGATTGATGGATAAATGTATTAAAGATCTTACATACATTTTTTGGGACAAGAGATGTGTACCTCACTAACTCATTGAGTTAAGTAATTCATCCTAGCATTAAGTTGCTGGGAATTGGATTCCATATTAGCAATCAATGTTTAAGATATATCTGGTGTTTTATCAACAAGTGCTCCTCTACTCGTAATGTTAATAATACTTCTATTGGTTGGTAGAAGTCCTTCATTAAAATACTGAATCGAGAGCTACTTACTGATTTTGAGATGTGGATAACTGACACAGTTTTTTTAAAAACTTCCAATACTCATATAGTGATTTGATGTTGTGTTGCTCAATACCATAAATTTCCTTTCTAATTTCAACAATCCTTGAAGCTAGACATTTTTTTTTCCAAAAATTGCTTCTTCATTTGGTTCCACATTGTAATGCTTCTATGGAGCCTCATCTACAATACCATAAAAAGTTGGCAACAAATGAATTAAACTAGATTTTAATTCAACAGTAGCATTTTCATCAAAATTGGGAAAAGTTATGAAACAAGGTTTTTGGTTCAAATTTGGTCAGTGAGTTTTTATAGAGTTCAGTTGTTCTCTAAAGTTTTTGTCGTTTCATCAATTATAGCACGACACTATTTTTGAATCATTGTTTCTTTACTTAGTTTTTTTTGCAGTCTTTTTGATCTCTAGATTATATTATAAATTATCTTCATTTGAATATCTCATATCGAACATACAAACTTAGAATTCCCCAACAATGCCACCAATTTTTAATGGAACTGTCATCTGTATCAGAAATTAATTCTTGAATTCATACAATCAACAAATGTAATATAAGGAAGTAGGAGTCAGACCCATGGGGAATTTTCATTCGCTAATCGTTATAGAAGAACATAAATAATTAAGAGGGGGTTTGTGAAATTTTGTATTAAGAAAAATAAAGGCAATACTAAAGTGAGGGTATTAAATAAAACAGACATTGATTTACGATTGCTTCTACCCTTTGGAGCTGCAATTGATCATTGGCATAAAAATAATTATTTCGCTAATTATATATTCAATGTGACACTAAATATCCTTCTTTCCTTAAGATTAGTTAATCGAAGACACATAACGATTAACTCTTATTGCTTAACAACCTTAGATACCATCTAAAATTTAATTAAATAATATCTTTAAGAAAAGAAAGACTAATAAAGTAATATAACACAATATTTGTGGTTGTATTTAATCTAATTGAATATTTTTCCTAAGAGTAATAATTTTTAAAGCAGTAAATTAAAACTTCTAATTACTATAAATGATTAAATAAATTGAACTTTTACGTATTCAATATTTAATCTAGCAAATGATCATTTTAATTAATAATCTAATTGTGTGCCTTAGAAATTAATAAAAATAATTGTAAAAAGAACACAAAAAAGCAATTCAATATATAAACAAATGAAATACTTCCATAATAGGACCAGTCACCTCCCAATCTTTAAGGTTCTAAAAGTACTTCCACTTCTTTTAACCAAACATAAAAGACTTGGCCAAAAATGGCCATTTCTACCACTTGAAACCAAAAAAAACTATTATGATATATACTAAAGATAGGAGAAAAAAAAAGGACATTGAGAAGCTGTAATACGTAGCTGGAAGATGGGACCATTTGCTTCTTCACTCCTTATCTCTATTTATAGCCATTTGAATCAATATAAAAATCTTATTGTTGCTATCCTTTGGATCTCTCAGATAATAAATTCATTATTTTTCACTAAAACATGGCCAGGATAAGTATTTCAACAACTTTAATCATGTTTTTCTCTTGCAAATGTGAAGTTTAAAACTTGAAATGTTTACTGCCTAAGATCATGCAAAACTATTTTTCTAGATTTTAATAGTCTAATCCAAATATGCAAAATAAAACATTTTATTACTTCAAATCTTCTTGATTCACTCTTGATCATTATTGAGATTCCTCTTCTATTTAAATTTTCGAAATTGGATTAAAGCTTAATTTATTTTCTAATAAAATAGCATCTTCAACCCTTATCTTGCAAAGATAGATAACATATTGAGCTTGAACATATTAAGATAAGATTATGAAATATTTTTAATGCTAAAAACAAGGCAAAATTATGACACGCCATACCCTTTGCCCAAGTTTTCCATCATTAACACGATCATAAGTAGAACAACCAAATATATATATGGTCTAGAATGATTAGAGAGAGTATTATACCATACCTCTTGAGGATTTTTAAAACCTATTATAGTTGATATAGATACATTCACTATACAAGAAATGTTGTTGACTACCCAATTTTAAAATTGCTTCAAAAGTCCAACATTTATTCACCTGCATTGAGCACTAAATATGAGTATATTCATTCTACAAATCCATTTTGATGTAGTGTATAACACATAGTATGGTCCTTGATTATACCTTCCTTCTTAAAGAACTCATTGTTTATTACAAAATTCTAACCTATTATTTGTTTTAAGTATGTTGATATGTTTTACAATATATTTTAAACCATAGTCTTCCACTCCTTAAACTTTTCAAATACTTCATCCTTCGATTTTATAAAGTACATCCAAACTTTTATAGAATGATCATCAATAAAAGAAATAAAGTAATTACATCCTTCATGGAATTGAATCAAAGAAAGACCCTATATATTTGAATGAATATATTCAAGAATCCTAATAAAAGTGTACTTACCAAAACTGAATTTGATCCTACAATGCTTGTTAAGAACATAAACGCTCAAAGTTCATCTTTAAAGTTATAACTCTATCTAACAATCCATTCTTACTCAATATTTCAAGTATGTGTTCACTTATACAACCCAATTTGCAATGCTACAACTCTATACTATTATCATTCTACCATGAAAATTGAAAAATAACCATCAATCTAATGATTATTTTTCTCATCAAGACATAAATTACGTGTTATATTTTTTCTTTCATTATAATTACCACACCCTTTAACACTTTGAGTCATTTATCACTACCAAAAACTTTTATCCTCGACTATCAAAAGTACCTATATAAATCAAACGTTTTTGAACCTTAGGAACATAGTAGGCGTCTAATATTTTTTTTGGAAAGTAACTAATATAATCATTTTAAAAAGGTGAAATTTTCATCATGTTCAAAGTAACAACTCTATGGGGAGGAATTACTACATATGGCAAGTAAGTTCAAAAACATACACTTCAAAAGTAGCATCTCCTATAATTGTAGTTACACCTTAATGAGATTTGAAATGTGTTGTTGATCAACAGTAACCATTCTTAGTTTAAGGTAAAATTGTACCCATCCATACTCAGCGAACTCTTCTGCCTTACTAAAGATTTTCTAACAATTTTATAATGTATTTAGATAGCATGCTTGCCATCATCATCTAATTTAACAATTTCAGCCCATTCTTTAAAAGAGCATAACTATTCCTTATTAAAAGTCATATGATAAAATGTGTTATTGTTTACACCCACCTATTTGCAGAATTAAAATTATTAGTAGTCAAAACACTACTACCTTTTTCTTCTTTTTTATTAGAACCCAATTGCACTATAATAATGCTTACTGTTTTTTTTCCTTTTTCTTACTTCCCTTCTTTCACTATGGACAATCCTTTCTAAAGTACCTTTTTTCTTTGTAGTAAAAAAATCAAATAACTTAAGACTTTGATTCATATCATGACTTGCTCTTATTTTTAGTAACATTTTACTTGTTCCTACCTCTTCTAATAACTAAACCCAAATTTGATCCATCTTTATATGTATCAAAGTTCTTTTTCTTTAATTCTATAGATCATATATCATCTTTCACGTCACTAACATAAATAGTCTATTTACTATACAACATAGTATCAAAAAAGCTTTCATTTGAACTAGATAAGGAACACAAAAGGATTATTTCTTGATTCTCATCTTTAATTTTAATCATAATAGTTGATAAAATTAAGATGATTTGATTACATTTATCAATATAATCTTTTACTGTGAACTTTTTATTATCCTCATGGTATACAAACATTATTGTTTTATAACGATAATGATGGAGTAGTTGTTTTATCAACCACTTCTCTCAAAACTTTGTCTCCTAAAGTCAACAATAAAGTGGTGTGAACCTTTGACACAATCTCTTTCTTCTTTAGTTCCTCTAAACTCTTCAACAATTTTCTTTTCCTTCTAATGTTGCTACACATCTAAGTTAAATAAGAAGCACTCTCATCTTCACCTTGCCATAAAAATGAAATTATTCAATTCGTTGAATTTTTCAATTTAAAATTTGTGGAGAGACATCTTATCAACAAACTTTAGATTCATAAAGAGACCCTAGGCTTTGATATTTATTATCATGCAAACAGAAGATATAGGAAAAGATAAATAAAAATATAGAAACTTACGTGATTCGATTAATATGACCTACTTTTACGAGCAGAGAGATATAATTCTTTATTTATGTGAGAAAATAATTTAGAAGCATATAATACAACATATTCCACCAATTATATAATAGCTCCTAAGGTTTTAGATTGAATCATATATTGATGAGAATCATTACAAAATTCAAGACATACATAAAAATAACTAAAAAATACTCAAATTTTTTATTTAAACATTGTGTTTTAACTTTTCCAAACATAAAAATTACTTGTATGAGATATAAATAGAATATTAAGTGATATTGATTCCCAATGTCTTTCCTTTTTCTTCTTTCCTATCTCTTTTAAAAATTCATATATATTCAACTTTGCATTGGTTGTGCGTGTTGAATTAATATATTACTTCCTCAATATATATGTCTTCTACTTTATCACGAGAACAAAAAGTTTGAAATTCATTTTTTGACGGTTTTATAATAATTATGATTAATATTAACTAAATTATCATATTTTATAAATCAAATAAAATAATAACTATATAAGTGTGGCTTATTAATAATTATAAATTTATAATTTAAAAGATAAGTTATTTTTATCTATTATTAACAGTGCATATTAGTGAGTTACATTTTTGTAGATTTTATTCCTTATCGAATTTAAACTTTAGGAAGATGACGAACGTACAAAAAAAAAAACGTGCATTAGTTACATAAACTAAACTGCAGGAATACTTGCTTTTGTGCCTAATTCACAAGACAAGACAATCTTTGCCTTTATTTCAGACAATTGAGTACCTTAGGGGGCCATTGTTAACCAAGCTTTCTTTTTTTTTTTTTTTATCAGTCAAGGTTGAGAGAAGTTATTACTATTTTTAAAAATCATTAGTATTCCTACAGTTGCTATATTTTCTGGCAATAAATAAAAACTTGCCGGATATTAAAATTCTAGAATCTATTAATGTTAGTATTAAATTCTGAAGGTCAATTTCATACAGCTACCATCACAAATGTATCGATTTGGATGTCGACGCAATAAGTTACTTGTTTTTTCATAATATTAATTGGGACCAAAATGTCTTATCACAAGAAGAAGATTGCAAATCATTTGAGTCTCTCGGCTTTTCCAAAAACTTAGAGTTGTCTTGGCAAGTGATTGTGATACAATTGATCGATATAGATATAGCCGGAAAGCACAAACCTCATAAGAGTTTTATAGACTAGGAAATGTGCATTAATTGGACTACCCATATTATATGTCTCACATTGATTGATCAAAGTTTAACAATGGATTACAATAATTATCTTCATTTACTAATGCAAAGACTTTTTTTAGTGCATTAGAATTTTTTTAATTGAAATAGTAATATATTCTTATAAGTTAATTTGTTTATTTTGATTAATCTATTTTCTAAAATTGATTAAAGTAAAAAATTAAAATTTATAGAATAAAGAAAATTTCAATTCTATCATTTATTATAAAAGAATTGTTGTGGATATGAAATTTTTTAAAATTTCACCAAATGTAAATATAAATGGGAAATTTTGTCAATTGTATTGATTAAATAAATGGGTTTTATTAACTATGAAATTTGACTTTTATAATGTAATTTGTTTCTTAATATACTTCTTTGACTTCTGTTCCGTCCAACTCTGTCTCGTCTCGTCCTGTCTCTGCCTGCTGAAGACGCTAACCATACGCAGGGTTAAGGTGATAAAGAGAACCTTTTGACTGCTGTTAGTTAGTGCCATGGCCTCCTCTATCTTACAAATTAAAAAATTATAACATTTGATATCAATTAAACTCCTCTGAATCCTATGAATAAATTTTGACTATTTGCATAAACATATTGTTTTGGCGGAAATATATAGTTATAATAAATTGAGAAATATATAAAATAAAAAGATGAAATTAGAGTTATTATTATTAAATTTTTATAATAGTATAATTTATATTCGTCATTTTTTTAAAATTTTATAATAGAGTGTATTATAATGAAAAAGAGGAAAAAGTTTGGTAAAAAAAGAAATTATTATAAATAAAATATAACTAATATTATAAAATATTATTTAGAATATCTTCAACAAAAATTATATTCGTGACATGAAACTTATAAATCCTAACAATACTTTCCATGAAAATCAATACTCGAGTGTTTGAAAATGACATAGTAAAGTATATTGATATAGCGACGTATTTTAGAAAATACAGTCTCCAAATTATCTAGATAACAAGCAATATTCTAAAAGGTATGCAACAAATAAATAAGAAAATTCAGTTTTCAAGATACTGTTAGTGAATATATAAAACTAATTAAGTTGGCCTTACATAGCAGTTTAAGTTATTGTGATGAAACGGTCACTTAACATGATATCAGAGCTTTTATGACCAAGTGGTCGTGAGTTGAAATCCTACCGCCCAATGAAATATAAATAAATATAATATTAGAAAATTATTATTTAAAAAAGATGAAATGATTTATAATATAATATAATAAAATATTATTCGAAAGAAGAGTTTATAATATAACATAATAAAATATTATTTATCATTTTATATTCTATCATAAAATAAACGTCTAAGATGGAGTATGATATAACTCTCTCTTTTTATTTTATATTATTTCATTTCAATATAAATCTTTTTTCTAAACGATAAATAATACTATAGTTCATTTCATTCAATTAACAATCAGCTAATTAAACATAGCATAATTTATCATCTACAAAGAAGATACGAAGTATACAACTATACATATCCGCACTCGGTGATTTCGAGGTCTAAAATGCAAGCTGTCATTAGCAAAGATGGCTAACAACAATATGCTCACTTTGATCGAGCGACGTTTGCAAGAAAGCCACCAACTATAAGTGCATGCTTACACCCTTTTAAGATAAGAGTTTCAGGAACTTACCTTTCCTCGTCTCATGGCCTGAACTATCTATGCAAAGTTTGATTATAGAAAATAACGTCGTATAATTTCAAAAAAAAAAAAAAAAAACGTCGTACACATGATCAAGACAGCACACACGACGTCGAATTTTGGCTTCTTCTGCATTGCGATCTTCTTCTTCCGTGTCTTCTCGGATGGATCTCCTACCACAGTTGCCCTCTCAGGTTCTGCTTATTTCTTTCTCATTAATCTATCCTGCCATGTGTGTGCCATATATGAGTATGTTTACAACTTCTATAACATTGGACGAACCCAGGAATCTAAAGTATTGTGTAATTGAGAGCACTAACAATGCTTTTGCAGGTCAGTGTCAGCTGAACTTCAACGAGTTTCCATATCAGCCGACGGGAGACTGCATGGGCCATCAGGAGAAGATCAAGTACTTGGGAAGCATTGGCACGACGCTTTGTTGTGGATATGTTCTCGATGTTCTAACCAAAAATCTCGCCGAGCACGCTAACAAGACGATAGGCAATAACATTTTCATGCCACAAGAACAGTGGGAATCATGCAACCGCAACGTTCTTCAAGAGAAGGATATGTCTGCCCATTCTTGTGGTTTTGATAACCTTTATAACGGAAGTCATAAGTGTACGAGTTTTTCTTTGTCATCAATCCAGCAGGACTTGGTGTTCCAAAAGGCACTGAATTTGTGCTCCAGTTTTGGCTCTTCGTTCAACGATGCATGTAGTAATTGCACACAGGCAATTATGGATGTGAGGAATAGTATGTTATCACATTTGAATGCGGACATTGATGATGGCGCGCGAGCACCGTTGTGTACAATAGCTGTTGTTATTGCTATTGTAGCTTCAAGAATAGATGATCGATCTTCAATCGATGATTTCTACAGGTGTTTGTCCAACTTACGTGTATTCGGTAATAGCTATATCCATTTCCTGTCCTCTTGTTCTGTCTTGTACAATTAAGCTGTTCATGCAATTGGACTTGCTCTCTGTCTTTATAATTTCGTCACTGATACTGCTAGATTTGTTTCAGAATTTGAGTTCTTCTTGATATTGCTTCTTGCGTTTCTGAACAGATCCCGGATACATCAAGCTAAGAAGTAAGTTGACCTACTATTTTTTGTGGTTAAACGAGTCCAAGTTCATCTGTATATATCACCTGTGTCATCCTTTTTTGTGCTCTGACATGAATCACAGATTTTAGCGCTATTATTAAGTTTATGACTAACAAACGACAAAGCTGTTTCTCAGGTTCTGCGGTGAAAATGGTACTTGCCATCCTTATAGCAAGCATTGTACTGATGCTGGTGCTTCTTCTGATACAATACGTGGCTAAAAGCAAGAAGAAGAAGAGGTTCCCAAAACCTGCAACTCGATCTAAAGAGATTACTTCATGGTCTAGCCTCTATAGATTCTCCATAGCGGAGATCGAGAATGCCATAAGTTACGGCAACGATAAGATAAGCTTAGGACAGGGGAGTGCAGGGGAGGTTTACAAAGGTGTTTTGCCCAGTGGCCAAGTTGTGGCCGTCAAACACATATATCAGCATAACTCCAGTGATTCTTTCCAAAGGGAAGTTGCAGGACTTTCAAGAGTTAGACATCCGAACCTCGTTTGTCTCTTTGGCTGCTGCATCGAGGGAGGCGACCGGTATCTCGTCTATGAATATTGTTCCGCTGGCAATTTGGCTAACCATCTCCTAAGTAATATCTTCTTCAGGATTATTCTGTTAGTATTCTATGTATGTTGTTTTTTGCTTCTCACAGTAACAGGATAGAGATCAGACTGTTTCTGAGGCCTAAATATATTATTCATCCGCTTTACGTTATCTTCAAGTGCTTAGTGGCTGCGTAAATGTCTATGCAGGAAAAGACAGTGTTTTGACATGGGATACAAGAGTTAATATCCTAAGGGGTTGTGCGCTTGGGCTCCGATACCTCCACCACTATGTAGATGGTTGCATAGTTCATAGAGATATCAAGGTAAAAAACATGAATTGCTTCGTAGATTAAGAAGAAGCATATAGAATTATTGGGTTCAATACGGATTGCGCATGTTTCAACAAAGGCATTTGAAAATAGTCCTATATTCCTAAAAACACAAACATGCAGATTGACATTGAAAATTTGTAAAACCAAGTTTTGCAAAGTTCAGATAAACAGAATGGCATCCCGACTAATAAGACCCAGGCTTTGCATAACCAAGGAATGATATGAGTCCCATTCTTAGTTTCTTCAAGTTTATTGTGCTGCATAAGTTCTAAGCATGATCTGTTAAGTTTTCCTAATCTCTATTCAATACTCGTTGCACATATATGAATAGCTAATTTCTAGAGGTCTTATGATGTTTCATTCTTCTTCATAGCTTACAAACATCCTCTTGACTGACAACATGGAAGCAAAGCTATCAGACTTTGGTTTGGCAAGGATGCTGGGTTTGGAAGAGAGCAAAGTGTTTACAGATGTTAGAGGAACCATAGGTTATATGGACCCAGAATACATGAGCAATGCCAAGTTAACCTGCGCAAGTGATGTTTATAGTTTCGGTATCGTTATACTTCAACTATTATCAGGGCAAAAAGTCATTGATCTGGATCTGGATGCCAGAGAACAGCTCACTAGAAAGGTATTATGATATTTCTAGTGCCTACAAGTCCTGTACTTAAACGCATTATAGCACAAAAGAAAACAGATACTGTGTTGTCTATGAAGGCAAAAGATGTTTCTTGTGGAAAACGTCCTTTATCCGATATTGAAGATCCAAGGCTCGAGGGGAGGCTGAACAGGGCAGATTTTGAAGCCATCCTACAAATTGCTGTCCTCTGTGTTGCCAAATCAAGCAAAGGCCGACCAACTATTGATGTCGTCTATGAAGAGATAGAGACGGCGTGGGCAAACACAGTTGCTGACACGGTTGATTTCATATTATGTTATCGTATGTTACTCACTAGCTATTGTATGACATCTCAAGGTAACTTATATTGTTCACTGAATGCAGAGAGGAAGGCATGGATTAAGCTCTTCATCACCAACGTCATTGTCCAGATCTTTTGAATTGCAGCGTGAATCGATAGGGTTGATCCAAATTGGTTAAAAAGTGATGTTTGTCACACAGTTAAGGCTAATTTGTTACCGTTTCATTGCACGTTAGGAAATTAAACAGAAGTTTTAAATCAGTCTTTTCAATTAGGAGACCTGCCGAATGAAACAAAATTGGCATCAGAGGACATGAAGTTCCGGCATTTGACAAGAAAGAGGACTGTTGTTAGCCATGGGAACCGGAGAGAGTTCATCTTCTAGATTATTATAAGTCATGATTTTAGTTTCATTTAAGCCGAGAAGTTTTCTTGGTAGATCTTGGTTTGTACAGTGGTCCTTTACTTGAAAAGAGAAAGACCATTTGTGTAAGATCTCATTCCATATCATAGTTATCTAAAGTCTAAACTAATTATTCCCACAGTCAGGAATTTAAGAAATCAATCTGAAAATATAATGGTACAAGTCTTAAAAAATGAGTGCTATAAGTACTATTTTACTACAGGTGTGAAAGAGCAAAATTGGATATACTGTAAAAGATCTTTGAGAAGTCACGGATTTCTTTATGCATGACCTTGTCCATAAGGACTATAGTGTACACTTTTCAGTTCTTTGAAGTAAAACTCTTCTTCCTCTGCCGAGTATGTGTAGCAAAGAGGTTTTGGTGTTCCCGTTAGATTTTAAGCGTCTTTAAAATACCATATTTTCGCTTATACAGTATAAGTACGATTAGAGATTCATTTATACAGCAGTAAATCATGCTTGATGAATTTAACAATTAATATTTAATTAAGAAAAAGAGAACCATACAAAGCATAGTAAATTCAGCTGTAGATAAGTTGCCCTAGTTCTGCGTGTTCGATTGTTAAACGGGGGGAACTTTAAGCATTGATGATGGCTTCTGTCAATGGAAATAAAGGTCGATAGACCACATACTTAACAGTTGTTGGATGCAAATTTAGACCTGCTTCAACTCTTCATAAATCATAAACGGAGGAGGAAGTATGGAAGGAGTTCCCAAGTGTATTTGTACAAAGCAGATGATAATCAACTTTAACTTCTTTAAGGTCATATATTAACCAAAATTGTCAAGAAGATTGAGTTCAACTGGGATTACACAGTGTTTTCTTTGAACAATCAGTGGGAAGTTGCTTTCCTTGTCATGAGAATGAAAAGATAGCAATACCATTTTTCTTGTTTAAAAGCAATGAAATGCATTTTGTAGTGAATTGAAACGTGTACTCGGGGTATCTCAATATCAAACTGGAAGAGCATGTTTGTCAAGTCCACTTCCATCTTTATGGCATTAGAAGACAGGCCTACTCTAGTGCCAAAAGAAAGTATAGCTACTCTATAGGTTTTCCAGCAATTCATTGCTACTTATTGCCAAGTACCAGGATTTAACAATGGATTTGAAAATGCATAAGTTTCAGATTCTGGTAAGAATTCGTGGTGGCAAAAGTTGCAGGCATTCTTTGCAACCAAGTTACAAAGAAGAGTGGAAACAAGCCATACAGGTGTTCACCTTTAGACTTAACTCCACAACCAAAAAGGATGCCAATAATTTTATCAGTCACAGGCGTCCTGTGACTTCTGTGATTCTAATGAAGTGAAACAAATTAGACGAGACAGTCACAAAAGAAGTGACTCTGAGGGATTGCTAAACATGGAACAAAGGACAAACTCTTCAGTGTCCTTTTTCAGAATCTGCATTTAAGTTATTGCCCGTGCACGAGTCATCTCCCCGAACCCGCAAGCTTTGACAAAGCTAACTAAACTGCCAGACAAAAATCTGTGGCCTAACTCATATTCTGCTTGTATAAATTGAACGCTTGGGTATAGTTGTATTAAGAGCTTCAGGGAACACATACAAGCAAATTTGTTTCTTTTGAACTCTTCAGTAGAAGTATCTGGGTTGCTGAAACGTCAACAGCATAATATGGCGTTTGTGACACCTGAGGAATTAGCCTTCGTATCTGGCGTCATAGGTATACTGTTCACGTACAAAAAGCGTCTTTCTGCTTAATTGTTTCACCTAGCATTAACATTTACTTGTTTCTTGCCATCCATAGGTAACATTATCGGATTCTTGCTGTTCTTGGCACCACTGTAAGAGTCTTTTGTCTTGGACATAATTTCTGCTCCAGTTAAGCTGTAGCTACAAGTTCTTTATTCTAACTTTCGTTTTTCTCAGCCCCACATTCTACACGATCTGCAAAAAGAAAACATCTGAAGGGTTTCAGTCCATACCATATGTGGTGGCGCTTACGAGTGCAATATTGATCTTAACTTATGGTCTTCTCAAGACTAACGCCATTTTACTCGTTACCATCAATTCCGTTGGTTCCGTCATAGAAATCACGTACCTTGCAATATACCTCTTTTACGGATCCAAGAAGCAGAGGGTAAGACGTATATGTCTTCCTCAAGACTTTGTATAATTACGTTTTTAAACAAGATTTACATTATATCATGAGAAGTTCACAAGCACAACCGTCTGACAGTATACAACATTACATGCAGACATTGACATTGAAGCTGATACTCATCAACCTGGGGTCTTATGGCTTGATGATGCTTATTACCATCTTACTAGTAAAGCCCTCTTACCGAGTTTCTGCTGTTGGCTGGATAAGTGCTGCTTTCAATCTGGCTGTGTTCGCTGCTCCTTTAAGCATTATGGTAATTCATGATTCTTAACTGGACATGAATATTGTCTGTGTTTCTGTTGTGATGATACTGAATTTACACTTCTTTTCCCTACTTATTTACCCTTTTTCCAGAAGCGGGTGATAACTACAAAAAGTGTAGAATACATGCCTTTCTCCTTGTCCTTTTTCCTCACTCTCAGCGCAACCACTTGGTTCTTCTATGGATTCTTCACAAGGGATTGCTTTATTGCAGTAAGTAAACAAAACCAACTTTTACTATCTTAGAAACTTGTGGACATATCCTCTTAAGTTCAATTATTAGTGTAATTCACAGCAACTAATCGTCATGTCTCTAATTTAATTTTTAAATAATTAAGGAGACAAATTGCAACTTCAAACTGCACAGATATTTCGAATTCTGCTGCATAATAACATCTTAAAAACCCTTTTCTTCGCAACTATAGGTACCAAATGTGGTTGGATTTTTGCTTGGACTTGCTCAAATTGTCTTGTACCTGGCATACAAGAATGCCAAGAAGGATGACGAAGAGAAACCACCAAATGGAAAGGGAGACACTGTTGAAATGATACACACAAAAGCTAATGACAATCAACACATGGAGATGAACCACTATGTCTGCACCTGCAAACATAAGGAACCAAATGAGAACAACGTCTAATGATCATCTATTGCGGCGATTCCTTCTATATATCCAAGCGCAAGCGCTATAAATGTATTTTTAGTATAAACAAATATAGATGAAGAGTATCGCTCGTTCAGTCATTGGAGGAGGACGAGAAAAAAATAGAGCCCTTAAAAGCAACCTCAGTAGCACAAGTTTCTAGCTCCTGTGTTGCTAATGTTGTTATTCTTTCTGTGTCGTTATTATGCACGTACTGTATGGTTTGGCATGTTATTATGCCAGATGGCAAGAACCCAAATAAATCAGTGTTTTAACCTGAACTCGTATGAAAATGTGAAGGACAAGTCTAAGGAAAAAATCATTCTTTGATCATGCCAAAGACCTAACTTGTCCTCTACTATTTCTGTCTCTGCTCAATTTTCAGTTCCATAAGCCCCTGTACAACTCTTAGTTGTTTGAAGAAAAGTTAGGGAATTGTCCAATAGTAATAAACGCTGAACTCAATAAAACTATGAAATTTTAGGTTCAAATCCTTATTAGTCTATATTCTTCAAGGAGATGCCTGGAATGTTGTCCATCTAACCCTTTACCACATGAGACTGTATCCAGCAATAGACAGGGCAAGACGAATTCAATTTCCCTTGAATACTACAGCATTTATGGTCACTGATGTAGGTCTCATGGAACAAACGATCCCAGTGGCCTCATCCATATGGAATTCACCGATAAGAGAAAAGTAACGTGCAAGCTTACTTCATCATCATAAGCTATCCAAAACGAAAGAACAAGATACAGGGGAACAATATCTAACGCTCACTGAAAATAAAATTGTAGTGGAAAATTTGATCATGAAGAAGAGAAATAGAAAGGCCCAAGAAGAGATATTTGAAGATATAAACTAATTTAAGGAAAATGGACAATTTCGAAATCCACCATTTATGTACTTTGCTGTATTTATGTACAGAAAAAATTTTTGGAAGAAACTGAACTTTTCAAATTTCCACCCTATCAATTGCATTATCATCCTCACTTTCTGAGCTGAACTCTCTTCGGGATATAATGTTCATGAAAGTCTTGGTCGCTTGGCCAACAGCATGAGTAGCTTGGCCAACAGCATGAGTAGTCTTCTTCGCTGCCCCAGCAACAACGGGTTGCCATGAGATAATAGGCAAGCTGGCTCTCTCTTCAATCATTGCTAGATTAAACGCAATACACAAGTATTTGTCAGTTGAGGATTCGTAAACAATAGAAGATGACAATGTGTGCCATTACAGTGGGATAGAATAACTAACAAATAGTATGCTGGTGAGCAAGGGCACCCATCTGCTGAATTCCTGCTTCTGCTGCTTGAACAGTTTGAGTTGATTTTTTGACTCCGTCAGCTATCTCATGGCTGTGTCAGTTCAAATAAAATTTTACAATCAATAGGATATAAGCAAATAAATCATGATGAATTGCTGAGTGTGCTTCATGCTTTCTATTATCAAGTAGGTAAATGTAAAAAAAATGCAGGCATGTTAGTATTCTGATAACAAGTCTTGCAATTCCCGTGAAATCATGGAAAGAACAGTAAGAATTAGCTTGATAAAGAAATAATGCCTATCACCTTTCTTGTTTTCCTCATACAAGAATTAAAATTTTCATGCAGTAGTGAAGAAGACAAAAATTTCACCTCAAGTCACTCAACTCCAGTGTAAGATCGCTGATTTCCATGCCTGAAAGCCTAATTGCAGCCATTGTACTCGGGAGTTCCTCGCGAGCTGTATCTGCAAGCTTTGAAAGAGATGTTGCAGCTCTCCTCATAGCCTACCGAAAAGGTGGCACCGAAGAGGAAACCGGCATGTGAAAGGAAAAGTAATTCTTATTATTGAATTGCAAAGATGAAATTGATAGCTCCTTTCTGATTGTCAACAATATAGCTTACTTGTGCAATACACTTTTTAGAGAAACTTAAAACACATTTAACAACTATATGAAATTCAGCCACGAAAACACGAGACAAAAGAAGCTGCTCTTAAAACAGGCAGATAACTTGGGGTTACAGACAAAGAAGATAAACTCAAGTCATGTAATGTTAGAAAATGTACAGATTTGTTATGTTAGAAAACTTACATAGAGTGTAGGGACAGCAGCAACAACAAGGCTAGTAAATGTAACAGAAGCCTGCAGACAGCGGTAGTAATGAACCAAAATGAAACATTTTCCAAAATGTCAATAAAACCATCGTAACTATGGTTGCTTAGTATTGAGTCAACTGATATCACAATTTATAAATAAATTCCTCCAAGTGCAAAGCACTCAGACTAACTAATAACAATAACTAACGCTTTCAAATACATATAGTTCCTAAACAGAGGACCAACACAAACATTCCAAGCACGATCCCAAGTGCTCACAAACCAGAAGGCTTATGTATGACAAAAAGCAAAACACTGACAACAAGCAATAGTACGCAATTCATCAAAAGTTGCAGGCTCCTAAACACAACCATGCTCAATTAACTGAAATCTTAAGCACTCGTCGCCCAAAGAAAGATTAAAAAAAAGATACTTGATACAGAATCTAGCACATTTGTAATAAATTGATGTAAAGCAGATTATACCCCTTAAAGACTTTTTTTTTTTGATAAATTACCCCTTAAAGACTTGAAAGCCATAGAATCACCACATAAGCAAAACAACTTCCTCTGATTCATCGCCATAAACCATAATTGTTAGGGCACTTGAATTCCGATACCCCCACCCCTCCCTAATCCAGCTACAGCTATGAAGCTTCTAAAATCCTGAAGCCAAAAAGAAACTCGAAAAGAGGCATAGGGCATCTACCGTGCACGCAGCAAAAGACAAAAGAAGTAGAGCTTGATCAATCATACTGAGCCTTTTCCACGATTGAATATAAGACGGAACAACTGAACCCCCCACTTGCACACTAAAACTCCTTCCCAGTTCCTCTTCACCAAACCGTTCACCCGAAGATTCAAGGTTGGAACTTGATGGCATTTCATTGAGATGATTGGACTCTGTGGAGGGCGTTGAAGAGCAAATTGGGTAAAAACTTGTGGGTCTCGTCGATTGAAGGATCAAAGACGGGGGTAGTTTTCGACTATGGTTTATGGGTCTGGTTGGAAACGGAACCGGGTTGGTTCTAGGAGTCAAGGAAGTGAAAGCGCGAAAAAAATTGGAGGTCATGAGATTGGGTTTCATTGCTGAAAGTAGGGAGCTGCGAGCCAAAAAGGGTCAGGTGTTTCAGCTCTTCGTGTCTGTTCTATATTCATCTGTGTCGGTTCGTTAGGCTTTGGAGGGGGAAACTGATGCAGGAAGGAAAATTGATCATTGACTAGAGGAATCGTTTACTGAAGAATTGGGATTTGGGAATTTTGACTTATTGTCAGTACATACGAAATGCTAGGTATATGTTAAAGTAGAAGTATTCATTTTCTGTTATTGTTAAGGTCACGTGTCAGGCCAATAGAAATATAGTTTACAATATTACTACAGATATATACTAGAACGAAAAGGTCAAAAAGACAATCAGTTATGAATATTACAACTACGTGATATGGTTCACGTGACTTCTTCCTGATCCTCTGTATTCTATTTTTCTCTATTGTTCTTTGCTGCCTTTTAGCAAACACCTTGTCAACTTTCTTGATTCCGCTAGAATCAATTCGTGTGGGGTCGATCGCAATATCTCTTGCACATTTGGTATCGGAGACTGCCATCCTCAAGCTTGTGGTCATGGCAGGAGGTACTGGATCCTAGGATGTGAGGAAGGTAGAGGAATCACTCAATTCCTTGGCCAAAGAAACCCACGAAAGGTTTGAGATTGTTGGACCCCGAATGTTTCTCATGTTTTGCTTTAGTATTTTGGTAGATTATAGATTATGAAATGAGAAGAATTAAGGTGAAAGTTAGAAGTAAAATAAAAACAAAAATGAAGTTGAATATGTGTAGTAAGTTAATGAAGGATATGTCTATATGTGTATGTTCTGCTATTAGTGTTCGTGATTAATCATGGACTATAATTTCTTTATTGATGATATTGATTTGAAATGAAGTTGAGAATGAGGAGTAAATGAAGTAGAAAATGTGATCTTGGTATGAGTTGTGTTAAGGAAAGATTTTGAAACAAATTGGTAGTTGATCTGGAAAATGTTCACTGAGTATGTTTCAGTTTTTTAGCCACAACTTTTTCTCTAGTTTGATCATGGCAACCCTCCGATGACTTCCAGGCTTCCTCTCTGTTCCCAAGCCACTTTCTTCACTCTTTCCTCTGTCCCTAACTCTCATTCTACTTTTGCGTTTTTTTTTTGCTGGTTCAGCTCCAGTTGTTTACCCCTTTCTTGCTTCCACTCTCAGATTTGCTTCCCTTCCCCTCAGATCTGCTTCCACTCTTTTTCTTTGCTGTTCCTCTTTATCTACCACCCCACTCAGATTAGCTTCTCCCTCCTCTTTCAGACCTGCAACTTTCATCTCAAACCTGCATTTACAAATTCTTTTGCCTGCTACACTCTGCAATTTTCTTCTCAAACCAGTATTCTCTAACCCTAAATTCTTCCTACCCTACGCAAATCTCAAACAGTTTTTTTTCTTTCTTCTCTCTTACCTTTCTTTGCCTTGCTACATTTCTGTCCTCTACATCTGACCTTCCCTCTTTCTCTTTGTTCTTTTTCTCTTGTCCCCGTTTTGGGCCTGCACACAAAAAATAGCATTAACATCTATTTTCTAGCTCCCTCAACAATGAACTCAAATTTCCCCACCCTTTTATCCACTTTTCCTAACCTAAACCCTAACTCTGCCCTCCCCATCAAACCCCCTCATTATTCTAATACTCCCCCCCAGAATACCACAGGGGCTGAACCCAAGACTTCAACAGCTAATGCAATTGGAAACAAGGCTGGAGGTGCTAAGAGAACTTGGAAACAAGTTGTAGGTGATGAATCAGATTCTCTACTAGAGTTCAGCCCTCCGGTTGAATTTGAAGGCAAGTTGATGGTAGCTCCCAGCCTTGACATCCTTCAACAAGGTGCTAAGACATGGGAAGCCACTCTTGTGGGCTTCTTTATGGAAAAAAGACCTGCATTTCCTATCATCCAAGCATGGGCAACTAGGAATTGGAAGGGAAGAGGACTCTTGGAGGTAATGTTATCCGAAGAGGATAATATCATTTTCACCTTCTCTTCTAAATCGGAAGCTCTAGAGGTTATTGAAGAAGGTCCTTGGCATATTTCATAGCTTCCTTTATTCCTTCAAAATTGGCATCCTGGAATGGAACTAGAGAAAATTAGAAGGAAAAGTATTCCCTTATGGGTGAACATTCACAATATTCCCTTGGAATATTGGACCACTAAGGGGCTGAGTATGTTGGCAAGTTACCTAGGTAAGCCTTTATGTATGGATGAGAATACAACTCTTAGGAAAAGGGTAGGGTTTGCTCGACTTTGTATCAGTATGGATATTACTAAAGAATTGCAAGATAGCATTCCTATTCTAAGGCTTGCAGATGAGAATTCTCTTAGAGAAGATAAGGTTTTAGTAACCTATCATTGGAAACCATCCCTAAAGGCTCAAGGCAATGAATGGAAACCTACGGGCAGAATTTTTCTCAAAGGGGATTATTGGGAAGTGATGGGGTTAGAGAAAGTTGAACATGAAGAACAAAAGCAGAATATGGTGATTGAGCAAGGGGAGGAAACCCAAGGGGTGCTTCAGCCATCAAATGGTCCTTTAGAATCTCAAGATCATAATCAGCTGGAGAACAACAATGATTCAGCTCAACAGAGGGAGGAACAAATCAGTAATTCTGAAGAAGATTGCAACAACTCTACTGACATTAGGTGCAATGAGTTGGTTACTAATGATTCCACTCCACATGAAGGGGATGCTACTAGTGAGCTAGTTGAACAAGGTTTTCAAAAAGAAGCTCTACTGAATGGCAGTAACTCAGAGGATAAAAATGAGCAAACCATGTCTAGAAAAAGTATAAGGAGCAGTAGGAAAAGCTCCAAAGGCAAATCCACTTGCCTATGACCTTGATTGTATGGAATGTTCGAGGAATAAATAGTCCCTCTAAGCTTAATGCTTTAAGGGATTTTGTCCAAAAGGAAAAGCCAAGAGTTTTTTGTATGTTGGAGACTAAAATTAGGGAAGCAAATCTGAATAAATTGGCATGTCTTGGTAGCAATTGGAAGTTCATTACTAATCATCAATGCCATGCCTATGGTCGGATTATAATAGCTTTTGATACTGGTTTTGTGGAGGTGGATGCTTTGGATTTGGGACAGCAGCATATTCACACTATGCTCTACTTCAAAATGGAAAATTCTCAGATTCTAGCTACTTTTGTTTATGGGTTCAACACAGTTTTCCAAAGATCTGATCTTTGGAATGACCTAAGACGGATCAAGCTGTTGGTTTCTCTCCCTTGGGTGGTGTGTGGTGACTTTAACACCACTGCCTTCAGGATAGAGGCTGAAGGCAATTGCAATTTGCACAACTACTCCCCTGATTTGTATAACTGCATGCAGGAGGTGGAATTGATAGATCTGAAAATGGAAGGATATCTGTTTACATGGTCCAATAAACAAAGCTCTATTTGGCACATTAGAAAAAAACTAGATAGGGCTTTGGTTAATGAGGAATGGCTTTCTACCTATCCCAGAAGCACTGCAAAATTTCTAAATCCTAGTATTTCTGATCACACTCCTATAAGAATTGATTCCTTATTCACTACTGCTAGAGTGCTCCACCCGTTCAGATTCAACAATTTCCTAGCAAGTGTAGATGGTTTTCAAGAAGCTATTTCAAAAGGGCTAGAGCATAGGTGTTATGGGACTAAGCAGTACTTATGCATTCAAAAGCTTAAGGCTATTAAACAAGAATTGAAGATTCTTAATATCAAGAGAGGCAAGAACCTCATTAAGGAGGTTGATTTGGCAAGGGAGAAGATCAACTCTATTCAGATTTCTCTGGCAGCAAACCCTTCGGATGGAAATATAGCTATGGAGGAAAAGGCAGCCCTTAAGAAGTACTTGGAAGTGGTGGATAATCAATGCTCTTTATACAAACAAAGAGCTAGAGTAAATTGGTTGAAGGATGATGATAGATGCATGAAATTTTTCTTCAATTCTTTGTTAACCCGTAGGAATATTAATAGAATTTCCTCTATTAAGACTGAAGATGCAGTGGAAGTGTATGGTCAGGAAGCACTTGCAAAAGAGGCTATAGGGTCCTATAAAAGGCTACTGGGTATAGAGGATACTTTGCCCCAACATAATCATGACTTTGCACAATATACCTCTGCTAGAATTCCTGAGGTTGAAAGTGCTCAGTTATTAAGACCTGTCTCAGATCAGGAGATTGAGAAGGTTGTTTTTAGCATGAATGGCTCTAAAGCCCCGGGTCTAGATGGGCTAATGGTTTTTTCTATCAGAAAGCATGGCCTCTTCTGGGAGGGACAGTTAAGG
This sequence comes from Erythroxylum acuminatum, assembly GCA_026284645.1. NCBI lineage: Eukaryota > Viridiplantae > Streptophyta > Magnoliopsida > Malpighiales > Erythroxylaceae > Erythroxylum > Erythroxylum acuminatum. The sequence continues at coordinate 8,478,249 of JANKOD010000002.1, read as the reverse complement.
AAGTAGTTCAAGAATTCTTTCTAAATGGGGTCTTACTGAAGGAAATAAACAAGACTTATCTATGTTTGATTACTAAGAATTCCAATCCAGAAACTTGGAATGATTACAGGACTATTTCATGCACAAATTTCCTTTATAAGATCATTGCAAAAATTTTGCTTAATAGGATGAAAGAGGTTCTCAATTACCTCATCAGTGATAATCAAGGAGTCTTTCTAGCCAATAGAGATATTGGGGATAATATCTTATTAGTGCAGGAGCTTCTTAAAGGTTACAATCAGAAGAAGAGTCCCTTAAATTGCACTATTAAAATTGATCTAAAGAAAGCCTTTGATAGTGTTAACTGGTGTTTCCTTCTACAAACTTTGGAGGCAATGAACTTTCCCTTAAAGTTTATACAATGGATCCAAGAATGTATTTCTACTGCTTCCTATGGAATCTTGATTAATGGCAGCCCTACGGAGATGTTCAAAGGCAAGAAGGGGCTTAGGCAAAAGGATCCTCTATCTCCTTACCTTTTTCTGATTTGTATGGAGGTTCTTACTCATATCCTAAAGCACAAAACCTCTTTGGATCCAAAATTCAGATTCCACTCGAAATGTAAGAAACTTTCACTAACTAGCTTATGTTTTGCAGATGATCTTATTCTCCTTTGCAGGGCTAATGTCCATTCAGTCACTTTGTTGATGAATTCCCTCATTCTATTTAAGGAGATATCGGGGCTATGTGTGAACCTAAGTAAGAGCTTCCTCATTCTCTCTAAAAGTGCCTCTCAACTCTCAAACATTTTGTCTCCTCTTACTGGAATGGAAGTAAAAGATCCCCCTTTGCTATACTTGGGAATTCCTATCTCTTCAAGACGGTTAAGGTTTTGTGAATGTATCCCTTTGATTGATAAGATTCATAAAAGATTAGGGGCTTAGGCAAATAGAGCCCTTTCCTACGGAGGGAAAATACAACTTCTGAAATCGGTGATCTTGTCCATGAACTCCTACTGGTGCTCCTATATTTTTCTCTCAAAAGGGCTGATCAAGACAATTGAAAAAATGATGAAGCATTTCTTATGGGGCAAAAGGAATGGTGACAGAGGACTAGCAAAGGTTAGTTGGAAGACAATTTGTAAACCCAGAGAAGAAGGAGGGCTAGGCCTGGATTCATTATTCAACAAAAACAACCTTCTCATTTCTAAGAGGATTTGGAAAATTCTCAATGATAACAGGCCATGTGGACCATTTGGATCAATTCCTACATAATAAAAGGAGGAAG
>JANKOD010000002.1:8448588-8465956 GCA_026284645.1 Erythroxylum acuminatum | reverse complement strand
CCTACATGAGATAACTTTGGTAATCTCAAGTCTAAGGATCAATTATACAACCATCATAATGAGATAATCCACAGACATATAAGTAATGTTCCGTTCAGGATTCTCATAATTAGAGCAGTTCAATGAACTTATTTTCTAATAAGCACTCACATGTTTGTTTAAGTATCTCCATACTTTAATCTATGAAATCGATTACTTTCTTCTTAAAAAATAAACAAATATGTGCTAGTCTATCCATTTCATCAATACCTTGTCTTGATGAAACTATGATTAGGAACATTTTAGGAATAATACAAAATACAATTTGATTCTCATAATTATAATCACATTATAATTTCTAATTACATAATAATTATTCCAGAGATTTTATCTTTATGATTAGTAATTAAATAATTAACAAATACACAAAAAATAGAGAGTGTCTTTTATTGAATAAAAACAAAATTTATACAAATAAATATACAACCAAAAAAATTGACACCAAGGGCATCAACCAACAATATGATCTCGTAACTTCAACATATGAAAGGATCTTATTGCTTAAATGGATGCTTCTTTCATTTGGTTTTAGCTTTCTTAGCATCAATGATATTGGCAACGTAAATTGTAATACATGAATTAATCCATCATATACAGCTCGGAACATTAATGAAATTAGATTTATGGCACATTTGAGAAATAGAAATAGTTTTCTTTTCTTTTTTTTTAGCGAAGACTTCATGTTTGTCATATTCATTCTTCATATGACTTTTTTTTTAATAGAAGACGCATTTGTCCTTTATGCCTTTTCTTTATCGGTACCATTTGTATCTTTCTTCCATTTTAGTGCTCCTATTTCTCCTTTTGCTTTTCTTTATAATGAAAACCTCGATGAGTAATCTATAGCTTATCATGTTTCAGTTTCTCCTCCTCTTGAACATGCATGACCAATAACTCTCATTAACTAATTGTTCTGATGTGTGTCATAAGATATCTTAAATGCATTGTATTATGTAGGGAAATAATTTAAAATAAAATGCACCGAATCTTTAGGAATTTTAATTGAATAGCAATATCCTTCATTTCTATTATATGGTCTTGCATACCTTTAATCTGATCAGACCTCACACTTATTCGTCTTTTCATCAAGGTTTTTACTAGGGCCTCATGAGATTTTTTCACTTGTTCTTAAATTACCTTCATAGAAACATTTTAACTGGAACGTCTCATGATTTTATTTATATGAGACTTGATAAGTATCCAATTTAAGTGATTAAATTGCTCCCAACTTTCATAGCACACTTTCTCGTCAGCGTACTTGATTTTATAAAATGTAATGCTTCTATACGTCAAATGACCTTTTCTTTCCAATCAAGAAAATCTTCATATAATATTATAAAAATACCATCACCGTTCATATCTTCAGCGCATCACCACCCCAAGGGCGACCTTGACATATGGAGCGACTATAATGGCCATATATATTGGCAATCACTTAAGAATCCCATTTTTATTGTTAATCTTTAATTAATTAATTAATTTTAAACCTAATTTAGAGAAAAACAACTCGGGATTCAGGGGCCACGGTTGTTCTTTTCACTTCGGTTTCTCCTTGGTTTGCTTATTATAGGGTTAGAATTTCTTAGTTAGGCTCTCTTTTGAATTATAGGTGCTTGAATTTTATTTGGCTGGGTTTTTTTGTTGTTGAACGAGTATTGGATTACTTCTTCCAAGCTTATCTTGGATCGTTTTGAGGCTAGGTGCTAATTTTAGCAGGTTGTGCCTTTTGTGGTACTAGTATGTGAACTTTTTGTACATATTTGTTTCATTAATTTATTTTCCTGATTTACAAAAAAAAAGTCAAAAACAAAAAACATGCAATTTTCAGGGGGGAAAACAATTTTCCATATATATATATACAATAAATACCTCTATTTCTTTATAGATGTTTAAGCCTTCGACATATTAAATGACACAAAATTAAATTTTAACTTTAATTTAATTAATATACATAAGACATATATATAAGCACAAATTATTTAGAAGCTAGTCAATCAATTAGAGGTCTTCCATTATAAACAATATACATGAAAATAATAAATAATAAATAATTTTAACTTAAAAATAAATTGTGTATTTTCATTTATTTGTTAAGTTAAAATATTGAAAATATGAAAACCTTTTATTTTTATTTTTATATAAAAAGTTTTCTAACCTATGTCTGTTATAATTTTAGTTTGAATTACACCCAAATTAATATATTAAATTTGAACTAATTGAGTTTAAATTGGTTTAAAATGTCTTAAACTGGTTCCAAAATAATATAATTTTATGTAATAACAAAAAAATTGATTAACTAAATTAACCCCGCTAAAGACCTATTGTCATCCCTTCCTTTGTCTTTTAATTAACCCCGAAAATGGTATACATGCTTATTCACAGAGATTAGATTAAGAATTTATGTCAACCTAGTATCTTTATTCTCATATTCTATGTCAAGGATATGGATTAATATATTAAGTCACTTAGTTAATTACTATAAAGATAATAAGTCCTAATGTATGTATGAGCCATGTTTAAGATATCCAACAATAACAGCAGTACGTCCTAGGCGTTGTTCTGGACCACGAATGTCAAGATACAGTGGTATCGGTGGAGATCAAGGGGTTTCAATAATTGCGTATAAGTCAACGATCGATCCAACAAAAGATCCAGCGGTATCTTGCGTCTCGCAGCTTGCAGCAGAACTAGGTATCAAGAACCATTAGAGGTTGTGATCGAAGAAGCTGATCCTTGACTGTGACCATCACATGCATGTATTGTACGATTGAGTAGTCGGTCATATCTTTTCCCTGCAATTTTCTGCTAAAACATTCCTTGGCTTCTCTCTAGCTGTCTTTTAACTTCCTCAAGAGTTCAAATTCCAAGGCAACCACTTCCTGAAAACTTACAAATCTTGAACCATGTTTGTTTCAACTTTGTACGACTTCGTTATATATGTCAGGCTTGTCAGCCGCACATATTATTTAACTAATGTTATGAGTTTTGTTTTCTAATATAATTTGAGAATTTAGTGAAACAAAATCTATAGGATAAGTATCTGTAGTTGTACATGGAAGCCGTATGAAACAAGATGTTAGGGATGTGAAGAAGAAAATCAACTAGCAAAGTCTCCATTTATCAAGTAATTAATATTGCTGAAGAGTCTCGAGGTATGAGAGTGTTAGTCCAAAACACAAAAAGAGTAAGACAACCTCAAATTCTGTTAACTTGAGCATTGTAATAGATTCAGCTCACGGTAACATTTAGAAGTTGATAATTGTTTAACTTGCCGTCCTTTAGCTACATATTACTTTGATTACCTTGATTATTATTGAAGCAAAATGATTTTCTAATCGTCTTATCCTTGTGTATATAGATTTAAGCATCAATTGTATTGTCACCAGCATTTAATCTGCTATAAAATATTTAAGATATTCATTGATATATTTGTTTTGATTTTCAAGGAATATGTTGAGCTTTCTAGCTTGAGAGAAACAAAACCATAACTTGGGAAGGAAATAATTAATATGACTAGTAACTATTTTGGAACCAACTTAGTTTCTGGTACACGAACATGCATTTATCTTCTCAATTCCACCAAGCTCATTACCTCTTATTTATTGATTCACCAAAGCAATGAAAACATACTTTCTACAGCGATTCATTCCAGAGATCCATGTCCACGATCAGGTCATCCCAGTCCCATTTGCTGATGCTACTCTCATCATCAATTGCAAATTTCACTTCTTCAAATTGAAAATCCATGCCCAAGTCACCAGCAAAACCATGTTCCTGATCTAGCCCTAAATAGCTGAAGTCCTCCTTTTGCAGAACGACTTGGTGTTCTTTTGCATCTTCAACTTGCTGCACTACTTCTGGTGTTGATGTTGTGCTCTCTTCTTGTGGTATCTGATAGCTTGGTACCTCCGGAATTCTTAACCTCGTCGGGCTTATCGCAAAGTTTAGAGGCTCTGACCTTATAGCCTCTACGTTGTTTCTGTTCATTTGCTTCTCTTCAGCTTCTTGAGCACTTAATCTTTTACTCAAGTGACAGTTCCAATAGTTCTTCACATCATTAGCTGTTCTTCCTGGGAGTCTCCCAGCTATCAGTGACCACCTAGATATTAGAATATCATAAGGGACTAACAATAACGAAAACTATAGCATTGGTCTAAGTATGATCTTATCCATGCAATTAGAGAAGTAATTAAGTCTTTGTCAAGTTTTCTATAATTAAAAAAAAAAAAAAAGGATGTACAGTATATTGAGTAGCGTCATGTTCAGTCACATGGAATTAACTTGACCTGCGGTCGATATCGTGGTTCCTCATTGCCCAAAAGAAGAAAAAAATCAAAGATGAAGAGAAACAAAAAGTCAAGAATACAAGTCAATGCCTGGTGATTTCTATCTATGGTTGTTATTGCCTACGTATATGCATGTGGATATGTATGAGTCGGATAATGATTAAGCTTGGTACAAATCAAATGGCTGAACATGGCAGAGATAACTTTCCATCTCAGGAATATAAAACATAACCCTTTTCTACGCGGAAGTACTCAGGGATAAGGTAACTTTAATGCAACGAAGGACCACCGATTAAACTTGCCTGTTCCCCAAGAGCTTATGAAGCTTGATAATGAGATCGATTTCTTCCTTCTCAAAACTCCCTCTCTTGATGTTTGGTCGGAGATAGTTTAGCCACCTAAGCCTACAGCTTTTCCGGCACCTATTTAGACCTATATATATCCAAAATCAAGAATAGGTTTTAGTGGATTACTTGATTCTGTACAATCTGTTAAAGAGATAGAGCCTTCTACAGTACTGTTCAGTAGTTCAAACGACAAAAATAGAGGAAAGCAGATCTCACCCTGACGGATGTAACTATAAGATGATTGAAGATAAGAAAGAAAAGATTGTGATTCCTTTCATAATATAAACAACTAACATATATATCTGATGGGAAATACAGAAGCATAGTCTGATGCTTGAATATAGTCATCTGAAATGCAAATTTTATGGGTTAAGTTCAGCTAAGGATACTCTCTATGAGTTTAATAAGATCAAGCAAACACAGAAGAAATCATCCACGTCTTGGTTTCTATTCATGGATATATCCATCAAGAAAAGCGTAAAATTGACGAGAGTGGCTATATAAAGGAAGTAAATTAGGAGAGTTTCTGATGAGGATTACCCGCCAACAATGGTATCCGATGCCACTTCCCTTCTCCATACTGCTCTATGCATTTCTTGAGCAAGTGATCTTCTTCTTCAGTCCATGCAACCCCACCCATAATGATAGATTGCCAAAGTCTTGGATCGACAATGCAACAGCAACAAAAAAATACTAAATATCACCTCACAATTCTCTCCCTTTCCGATTTTCTATATCGCATGCTATGTGGCCGGTGCCAAGGATCTATATAGCAAGTAGTCGTACTTGTTTTTTGTTTTTATTTCGGGGTTCCTCTATCATCGATTCTATAATTACGTGCATGAAACTATAGTCAATGGTCCCCTTGCCTTTCTGACTTTGTCTGGCTGTATTCGTGTTTATGTTGAGACACCATGAGTATGGTGGTGGTCCGGCATTCCATAATCTTTTTAAGAATACATGCTTTTGTTTCTTATGTAATCGTTAATTTCAATATAACGTCTTTTATATATATGGACTCCTAAAACTTGCTCAACCTTAGTATGGATTATTAATTAATAGTTTATATATTTTTTATTGTCGTTTCTGGATGACTTTTCTTTTATCAAATTTTTATGTGAGATTTTCTAGTTATTATAATAACAAAATAAAAAATCTGTCATTTTCTAATACACAATTGATAAACTTTCTAATACTCATCTCATATTTTAGATAATTAATTAATTAGTGAATTCATGTATTTAGATCAAGTTATAAGTTCAATTTAAATTATTCATAATAAAGCATAACATATATAAGGAGCAGATCTCTAATTATAATTAATATAAAATCATGAGATATTCGAATTTATTTCATTTCTCTTGTTATTCCATTCACGTAAATGACTTAGGTTAACTTGTTTTAAGAATAAGCTAGTTAGTACAAATGGTTCACTAATTTTATAACTAAGTTTTATTAAAAAAGCTCAAGTTAGTAGGATTAAAACTGCAAATTACCTATGAACATAGTTGGATTAGTGCAGGTCAACACAGACTTCGCATTTTAAAATTTGGCGAAAGTTTTGAGCATAGCTCTTAGAGTGGCAGAATTTATGTAACTTTTAACCAAAGTGTGGACCTCCTGTCCTGACAAGGACCAAAATATGCATAATGTTGTTCCTTTCAGACCGTGACTCAGACAATCTTTAATGATCAACGGGCACCGATTGGTTGATTGCTTGGCAGATTTTGATCGTGCGGTCCAAAATCAAGGTACACAGTATACATCTAACCAAAAACTGGACAGTGACCGTTGTATCAGCTTGGTCCACAGCTACACATGTTAATTTTAACGATACAGTCATTTAGGCTACAAATCCTGAATTACTGGACGTGGTAAATGCCGACCAGCAAGGTGTTTGTCCAAAATCTTTTAACTAAAGATATTCAACCCACCAACACAGTTACGTGTAGGTAGGTAGATATTAAGCTAATAGGTGTGAACCAGCTAGTTAAAAGGAAGACAGTCGGCACAAACAAGACGTGAACATCGAAAGACCAATCTATTTCATGAGACCTAAAATTCAGAACCGTGAAAGCTATTTGAATAGATGACAACAAATTGATCAAAGTCATGTTTGTATCAAACTCAGGGATCTGTTACATGCACTATTATTGATGTGGAAGGAACAGGAGCATCTTTCCTCTCCCTCCGTCAAAAACACTGATCTTACTCCAAAGCATATACGTTACAAGAAGATCCCCTTGCTGAATAAAGGATAATCATTGCTTGTTATTCAATGTATTCATCAAAACAAAAGTTATTGGGAAAAGTTCAATATATTTAAACCAATATCATCTATATTAGGGTTATAACTTAATCGTCTATTCCATCCTTATATTGTCTTGTCATTTCACCTTCTGTTTTACACATTTCAATAAACAATTCAATTATTAACGTGAAATATGTACTGCATCCCTTATCATACCGAGGCAGGAACCTTTGTGTCCTGATCGTTCTAACTTTCGTGAATGGTCGTGCGGAAGCTCTTACATGCTTGTAGTTAAATCCACGTTCTGGTCGTAGATAGGTTTTCAAGTGAATAATTATCATAGTTAGTATGTATTAGAATTTTTTTAAATATGGACAGAAGGTAGAGTCACTAATAAGAATTAGGCTTGTGTCTTTATGTTTAGTCAATATGAGGTACTCTAATGCTTCTCCTCAAGTGCAACTAGAGCTGGATATTCAGGTGTCACTTGAAATAAATGCAGTAGTAACTAGACCAGACCGTTAAAACTGGACATCCAGACGGACAACCGAGAAATTAATAATTTGAACCAAACATGTTCTGATATCATATTAAATTTTGTAAAATTGGGCTCAAATAAACTGAACACATATAAGTTCAAATGAATTTTTATCCTAAAATCAATTGGTTACAAGAGGAGTAACTCAATAGGCTTATATGCATGCTCAAGGTCATATATTCTTTCCATATAGGATAAACTCTCACTTATATTTCAACACGTCCTCCTCATATGTGGGCTAATTTAAGACCCAACATATGGCACAATCTATTGTGTTACCCTTATAACTTCTAAACCCTTTAATATTTTCATATTTAACCAACATGAGATACTCTTACATTATTGCTTCTAAATTTCAGTCATAATATTTAAAATAGCTACACCAAACTAATAATAGCAAAGAATCCGATTCTTGAAGATGCATCTAACAGTCCTTTTTTTTTAGTACGGGGATAACAAAAGTCAAAACTGCGTTTGGAGCGAAATCAAAATATAACATTGGAAATATTACCCAAAAAAAAATATAACATTGGAAATGCTAACACTTTAACAAATTCGACTTTCAATGTTTGAGTGTGCAAAACTGTAATTAACATTTATCTTGTTGACCCAATGCCTTAAATAGCAGACGAAACTCATCCATTAAAAAGAACTATTAAATATATAATATGGTAATTAAAATATTAAGAGATTTGTTTGTATTCCAATCATACTCCTTATGTTTGAATTAAGGAATCGCTTATGATATTTGAAATACTAGAAAATTTTAGTTAGGAAATCCACGAACTCACTCTTTTTAATTTAATAATTGTTCCCATCCACTTCACATCCCTTCATAGGGGTTAATTCACCTCTTGAATATAATTTACATTAAAAAAAGTTCATTATTAGATCCCTATATTGTTTATATCAATGTTTCACTTATATAATTAGGAGTCGGTCCATTTATATCGAATTAATTTATAATCTAAGATTTATATATAACTAAAACACTTGCTTTACTTATTAATAGGTCTTATACTTGATAGATAAAATTTGTTAAAATAGTTTCTCTTTCAATAACATTAAAATTTTATAAAGCATATTTTATGCATTTCAACCTTAAAAGAAAGTGAAATGAAGCAATCATACATGTTGCAAAAGGCGGCAACAAATTTCAATTGTTTTGAGATACTCCCCATAAATTTAACTCCGGGCCACGTAGTAGCTAGAGAAGAAAGCAAACGATCACATAAAACAGTGCAGAAACAAGAGAATGACTAATACGCAAATTGAGCAGCTAGCCTAATCGCAAGCTCATCCGACGGTCTTTGTACTTCTATAAATATATGTTAAATGTCAACTTGAGAAGAAAAAGAAGTGGAGATAATATAGCGGCATTGTGACTTCACTTTCAGGATTGCATCGATGAGTGTACTAAAATTAACAGGACCTATATATGTTTAGGTACTTCCGATATAGGAATACTGACAGTACCATGAAAACTCGCAAGGCTTGCTACTTTCGTGCATGCACGGGACTCTATATAAACCAGCTTGATGATTCGGTGCTTCTTAGTTTGTGATATGTACTCTTCACATGTAGAAACTCAGATTGATGAAGACTTAACCCTATCTCCTCATATCACATCCCTTTGGGTGCCTGCAACCGAGTTTTCCAGACCAACGGAAAACTCCTTTATATATTATATCTTGTGCATGCACTTATATGCCATACCATGCATGTGGATTATGTGTGTATACATATGCTTTTGTATATAAATCATATCAATCATCTTTAAAATATGAGGTCTATGTGAGCGATATCTTAGTCAGCTGTTGTCAGTATAGCATTATGGATTACAACACATTCCAGTAACGAATCAAGTTACGGCTGTCCGATGGTTTCGCAAAGCATTCTATGTGAATTTTTCCCTCTTTGGTCTCGTGGTCATAGAAACTGGATTAAAAAATAATTTGTAACCCTAATTAGTTGAGAGGAAACTAATTTATATATTTATGATTTTTAACCTTGCACGTTAATCAAATAATTAAAATAAACGATTGAGGTTTATTACACTATTAAATAGGAAATATAAATCAAATGGAACTCTTCCATTATATTAATAATGATAATAATATATATAGAATATGGCTATTAATTCGGTCACATTTTAACATTCTCCCACTTGGTCATATACTTCAAACTTTAATTTAATAGTGTAAACATTAGACCCACATAAATAAATCCCTTAATATATTCATAATTTACCTCAATACAATAAATCATATAATGCAAGTCATAGCAATCATATACCTCAATGTCGCATATTTCCTTCTGTATACCACAATACTAGTAATTTATCAAATCAGGTGACATAAGTGATATGCAAAATTTATAAAGGTTCACATTAATGTCTTATAGATAATTTTATTTCTTATTTAATAGCAGTTATATGTGTACATTTATAATAAATAAGAAAATTGACAATCAGAAACTTTATTGAGCTAAAAATTTTCAAAAAGTCATAAAAATAATCATCAATATAACCAAGACTCATTCTTTGAATACGTTCCTTAAATATCTTTAGTGGAAGGCCTTTAGTTAAGGGATATGTAATTATAAGATCCGTCTTATTAAGTTTAATATTCACTCTTTGTTTCTAAACATCCTCAAGTCCATATGTTTAGTACCTCTAGAATATTTGTCATTCTTTGAGAAGAAAATTCTTATAATAAATTTTTAGCAATTTAGAAATAATGTCGACAACCCTAAGTCCTCAAATAAGTTTCATAGCCATAAGATATGGATTTTGACTTCAAAATAAGCAATAAATTATACTTCTATAATGGATGAAGCAATGACAGATTGTTTAACACTTTTTCATGAAATTACTCCTTCTGTAGTAGAAACAAATAGTCTAATATTATTTTTTTACTGTCAATGCATCCAGAATAATCTGAATCCGAATATCTAATTATTAATTTGAATCCAAATATCTAATTATTTATAATAGATTTAATCATCTATACATAAGCATAAAGTCCTTTGTTCCTTGAAGATACCTCAAGCCTTTCTTTGTAGCTTTCCAACGGTCTATAAAGATTATGTTGATACCTGCCTAGCATTTCAATTGCAAAGTTGATATCAATTTTCTAAAAAAATATAAGCATATGGAATAGATTCCAATTGTCCACATTGCACATCATTCTTTGGACATTGCATGAGACTAAGTTATCTCCCTTTTATACCAGGACAGCCCTTGTTGAACATTTGTTCATATTAAATCTCCTATGAATTCTTTTGATATAGTTTTTCTAAAACAACCCTACCAGTCCTTGTGATCTATTCCATAATATTGAAATTCCTACGACCTAGGATGTCTTTCCTATATCTTTCATTTCAAAATTCTTAGAGGGACAATCTTATATTTTATACAATATGTACAAATCATTAGTAGAAAGAAGACTATCATCAACAAATAAAACTAGAAATATAAAATTACTCTCATTGATCTTTCAGTAGATATAACAATCAACAATATTTTCTTGGAAACCAAAAGATGTTATGGTATCATTTAACCTAATATACCATTGTTAGGAAGCTTATTTAAGTCCATATATTGATTTCTTAACTTTACACACTATGTGACCCTTTCTTTCAATGGAAAAACCTCCAGTTTGATTCATATAAACTTTTCCTCAAGATCACCACTCAGAAAGGCATTTTTCACATCCATTTGATGTAACTCTAAATCAAACTGAGCCATTAATGCCATGATTATTCTCAATGAATCTTTCGTTGAGATAAGTGAAAAAGTCTATTTATAATCAATATCATCCTTTTAAGTATAACTTTTGGCAATAAGTATAGCTTTATACTATTTAATATTTCCAATTGAGTCAGATCCGATCTTAAAGATTCATTTGCATCTAACTCACCTAAATCTTTATAGCAAATCAACGATGTTATAAACATTGTTTTGTGCCAATAAATTTGACTCATTTTTCATAACATCAATCAATTTATCAGACTTATCACTTTTTATGGCTTGTGAAAATGAATCATTATTAATGTCATAATTAAATTCTAACTCTTGCAAATAAACCATATAGTCATCAAGAATAGTTGATCTCCTTATTTTTATAGATTTATTCAAAGTTATTCCACGTTGTTCATTTAAATTAATTGGTTGTAAGTTAGTTTCAACATAAGGTGTCGTTTATTTCGTTCTTTCAATACTGTGAAAATATTTGGTGTAGATTCCGATATTGAAACATTTATAGGTAATCAAACATTAACCATTTACTCACTAATATGCACAACACATTTTTTAGCACTCCCACTAACTTCACCATTTTCAATGAACTCTGCATTAGCTGTTTCAACAATTTTTACACTATGGTTTAGATAGTAAAACCTATATCCTTTAGATTTCTTTGGGTAACCAAACTACTGACTATTCTAAAATCTAATTTCTTTTCTTGTAGATTATAAACTCGTGCTTCTACTGGACAACCCCAAATATGTAGGTGCCTCATACTAGGTTTCCTTCCAGTCTATAACTCAAAAAGAGTTTTAAGTACTTCCATCCACAAGGTTTTAGGTAATGAAAAATTACTTATCATACTCCAAATCATATCCATTAATGTCTTATTACACCTTTCTGACACATCATTTTGTTAAGATGTGCCATGTTTCTTGAGGAGCTTTCCAAATAAACATAGACATTATCCTGATTTATATTTAGTAAATATCTAGTAGATTTAAGTGCTTACATCCACAAGGTTTTGGCTAATGAAAAATTACTTATCATACTCCTAACCATATCCAATAATGTCCTATTGCACCATTATGTCACATCATTTTGTTAAGGTGTGTGTGGGATAGTATATTGTGCACATATGCCATGTTTCTTGAGAAGTTTTCCAAATAAACCTAGACATTGTATTGATTCATCATATTTTCCATAATATTCACCACCTCTATCAGATCTTACAATTTTCACATTTTTTAATCTAATTTCTATTTGATCTCTTTTACAAGCACCTCAAAGGCAATTATAGCTTAATATTTTTCATTAAATAAATAGACATATGCATAACTTAAAAAATCGTCTATAAAGGTGATAAAATGCTTCTCTCCATAAAAAGATAGAGTGTCAAAAGGTCCACATTTATCGATGTGTATAATTTTAAGGAGTTAAGTACTTCTTATGGCTCCTTTCTTACTATGTTTGATTTGCTTTCCCTAAATACTATCCACATATACATCAAGATCAGTTCAATTTAAATTAGAAAGATTGTTTCCAATCTTTCTTTAGATATATGACCTAAACGTTTATGCCACAACTAAGCTGAATTATTATTTATTATACAATGCCTAAGAATTCTAGAACCAGTAATGGAATTATGTTTAGATAAACTAAAATAAACATCAGGAAACTTAAAACTAAATCCACTTTTATCAAGTTTAGAAACGGAAATTAAGTTTCTAGAAATTGAAGGTATATAGAGAGTTTGTATTAGATCCAGGTAATAACTAGTATCTAATATTAGACGATGAATCCTTATGCCTTCAATTGGGACCTTCTTGCGATTTTTCATGAACATAAAGTTTTCAGTTGAGTTTATGGTTTAAATTGTAAGGAATCTCTGCATAACATTAGAAAAATAAATAGTAGCACTATAATCAATCCACCAAATATTAGAAGGAACTTAGTTAAGTTTAGTTTGGAATATACAGAAAGGTTAGATGTACCTTGCATTTTGAACCAAGCTTGACATTTCAAACAATCTTTCTTATAACATCCCTTTTCCTATAGAAATGACACTTATCTACCTTTGTTTCTTCTTATCAAAATTAGCAGTAACTTGTCCCACTTTAACATGAACTTTCTTTTTAAGTTTCTTACTTGTTGGCTTGTGAATCTTACTAACTCCTTGACCTACAAGGTTAATTTAATGAACTCTTTGATTCTTAACCCTCATTTCCTCTTGAAAGAGCATATTAGACAATTCATTAACATTCACTTGTCATTTATAGTGTTGTAGTTAATTTTAAAAGGTCCATACTCGGGAGGTAATGAGTTCAAAATGAATTTTACTAAAAAGGAGTCATTAACTATCCTATCCAAGGTCTTTAATTTTGTTACAATATTTGTCATCTCTAGGATATGTTATTGTATGCTTCGCAACCTATCAAACTTCATGGTTGTGAGTTCAGTCATTAGAGTACCAGTAAGAGACTTATGTACAGAACAAAAACATCCATAAATTTAAGGTATTCTTTACAACTTCCAATTTTTGAAATAGTGGTTTTAATATTGTTGATGTTACTTTCTCCAAAAAAAAAGGTTTTAATATTGTTGGAAATAGTCATTTGTATTAAATTGAGACACAATTTGTTAGACCTTTATCATGTTTTTTAATTTGCCTTCTCAACCTCGTTGCTCGTATCCACAATGACAATAAGTTTTTCTTCCAATAATGCTAAATCAAGATTTAGAACACCTAAATAAAAATTGACTTGTTTGCATCATTTAGAGAAGTTTAAACTATTAATCACGATAACAAAAGAAGCATACGAATGAAAAGAAATAACTACAAATACATAAATACTCAATAAATTATCGGATTCAAATAATTAAAATTTTAGAATATATTGCAGGTTTCCTTTGGAAAAACTAAACTATATATTATCATAAGTTTAATGTCATATAAACTTTATCAAGTAATCAAACAAAAACTCATCAAATACAATCAATATCTTTGGATAGATAATATATATTTGATTATTATGTTTATTAGTCATAGAGTATTAATTTACCTATAGGAAAAACAAAAACATATCAACTAATAAATATCATTTGTCCATACAATTAATTCAATAATAGGTATTAATATTTTATGAATAAATGACTATTTATATATGACAAAAATTCTCATAGTTAATTTGACCACTTTGAGAACTAACAAATTATCCCTTTATAATGTCACGTATAAATTTAACACAAACACATAATTTTAAATTTTAATAATAATATGCATAACGCTAACATGAAATCATTAATAAATTAATATAATACATACCATGAGAATAAAATAAAATTTTTATATAAATTCTACAAATAGAAAAATAAAAAATAACTTAAATAAACATATAAATATGAATTTTGAATGCTAATAATAATTATTGTGAAATCTTAACTGACAATTTGTTGTCTTCTAGTAGTTAGGAGGCCTGACTTTCACGAAATTCCTAGCAAGAACATTATGCTTAGTTTTCTCTTTTTAAAATTCTACTTCACGTAGAATTATAAAAGAAAACATTAATAAGTATTCTTCCTTGTTGTCTGGTGGCTGGGGTGTTTGACTTTCACCCAACAGCTAAAGCTCAATTCTCAGCAATACACATTATGCTTATTTTCCTCCTAATATTTATTTAAACATATTTGGATATTATCTAGAGACTAGACAATAGACTTGTTGTACAATTCAACAACTAAGCTTTAATGTGTAATTAAACATGATGAAAAAATCTTCCATAATATGAGAACTTTTATTAGAATGACCGATGCATAAAAATGTGGTATTGATAATAAAAATAATCTTTCTTTATTTTTTTGGTAGAAATCGTTAATAATGAATAATTACAAAACCCATCAAACATTAAATATTTGGCAATAATCATTAAACAATCATAACAAAATAGATGAACAAATTATTCATGCAAACACATGCTCTAGTACCACATACAAAAACATGATCTTTATAATATAAATCAAAATTGACATTAATAACTTTAGGATCTTAAATAAGCAATGGTTAAAAATTATAAGAATGTAATATTGCATACCTGAAGTGGAAGATGCCATTATTGAAAAGAGATTGAGAAACTGCACCGCGTTCTTGATTAAACTTAGTTCCTCTCTTTTGACTCTCTTGTGATTACAAAAACTTGATGTAAAATGATTTGTAACCCTAATTGGTAGAGAGAAAAACCAATTTATATATCCATGATCTTTAGTATTATACATCCATCAAATGACCAAAATAGATAGTTGAGATTTATTCCACTATTAATTGGGCCACATTCTTACATTCTCTCACTTGGCTCGATACTTCAAGCTTTAGTTTAATAGTTTAAACATTAGGTGTGCATAAATAAATCTCTTAATATCTTCATAATTTATGTCAACACAATAAATCATATAATGCAGGTCATGGCGGTCATACACTTCAACATCGTATACTTTCTTCTATATACCACAACACTAGTAATGTATCAAGTCAGGTAACATAATTGATATATAAATATCATAGAGGTCCACATTAATGTCTTATAGACAATTTCATTTCTTATTTAATAATAGTTACATATGCACATTTATATTATATAAGAAAATTTCCAAGAAGAAAATACTGAAGAAGTAATAAACGAGAAGCAACCAGAATAGAAAGCAGACACCTGAAGCATAATACAGAATTAATTACATAGCCCAAGTGTCTACATGTGACGTCTACCATTGTGACTTGTGACTAGTTCTCACTCTACATGAGAAACCTTTTCATGGAAGCACTTTCTTCGTTGATACTTCTTTTCCTTGAGGCAACTGCTGTTATTGCCACCGTTGTTGTTGCAGGCTTGAGTTCACTTCCCGACCAGCATCAGCACTAGCTTTTCCAGGAACTACTTTATTAGAATTAGCTTCATTATCTGCAACAGTGGAATAGATGTCATCTAGTTCCTACCAAGACAAACGGAATCTAACTATTATTGATAGACTTTGTTGGAGACTCTTGTCAGTATCTAATTCACAGTCAGAATAATTATAAAAAATTTTATTTTAATTTTTCAAAAGTTATTAAAAAAAAACTAATACGTCCTAATATCTTAGACTGGAGTAAACCTTCGGCTGGTCTCGTAAAATGTAACGTCGATGCCGCTGTTTTTAACGAACAAAACGCAACGGGATTTGCTGCTGTCCTTGGGGACGAAAGGGGGAGTTTTGTAGCTGCTCTTTCCGGACATTATTCATCATTGTTTGACCCAATTATTGTTGAACTCATGTCGATTAGAGAAGCACTTTCGTAGCTGAAAGACAAACAAATAGACCATGTTGTTGTGGAATCGGATTGTTTGTTAACTGTTCAAGCTATCACAAATTCGTGTTTAAATCATTCAGAGATTGGATTGTTGGCTCTTGATTGTTTAGCTTTCAAGCAACATTTCCTTCACTTGTCCCTCCAATGGACGCGTAAGATTGCCAATAAAACGACTCACTCCTTAGCTCAGGTAGCTTTATTATATGCAAACCTTCATCGCTGGGAAACTATTCCTTCTTGTTTAGGTCCTATTTTATCTTTAGATAAATCTGCTTGTAATGCTTCTGACAGGAAAAGGCTTGTAGGATCCGGGTGTACAGGATAAACCTGTTGGCTTGGGTTTAGATTTTTAGCCTTTCGGTATCTATGGTTTTATTTGTCAAAAAAAAAACTTCACTAGGTCTTAGGTTGCTAATGGTGTCGTTTTAAAAGGTAAGATATTACTATAAATAATGATACGAACTTAATTAAATCTTTTGGAAAACATTCATATGTAATTTAAACCTTTGTCCTTACTTAAGTCATATTTATAGTGGAGACGAGTACCTTTTATGAAGTTGTTGTGAGTATTGTATTGCTCATGTTTTAGTTTGCATAAATGAGATTCATATATAAATTATCACACGCTGAAAGTTTCTTTGCAGTTCATAACCTGTAGATGGACGGCTCAGAAAAATGGGGTTTGTGAAGAATTAGACGGATGATGTTGGACCCCGAACTTTTGATGAAAATTAGAAATATTAAAATGAAATTTAATGAGAGGAGATTATAAGAAGAAAGTGGATGAGTTGATTGAAATGAAGTTAAATAGCAAGAATTGA
>JANKOD010000002.1:8409166-8421158 GCA_026284645.1 Erythroxylum acuminatum | reverse complement strand
AAACAACAACCCTTGACTCTTCTAGAATCAATAGGTGAGGAATTAAATTTAAGAATGTAACAATTAATAACTAAACTAATATTCTTTAACATTTAAATTGATATATTGGCCTTCCAATTTCTTTGGTTTATCATCATAATGAATTATATTCAGGTATCAAGATCTTTAGAATTATAGATTTAGTTTTTTTTTTTCATTTTTACGTGTTGTAATTCATCTGTTCATAAAATTATACTAGTGGTCAACAATCCAGTTATCCATTCTGTATGGTGGATCAAGTCTATGTCCGTGTATCATAAGGCCCTGCCATCCATTCCACAATGGGCTCATGAAGTATTATCGATACATTAAGTGAATATTTTATTAAGCATTTCGACCAGGCCACTTACCAAAGCCCTCAAATCTTCTGGCCAGGTACTCTAGCTCTAACTTGTGCCAAAGAATCTAAGTCATTCATTTAGGTGGCCTCTGGCACAGGTTAAAGCTAGAGTATCTGGGCCAGAGGATCAGGTTTCCATTCCAAACTCAATTAAAGATCATAGTATAAATTAGTATAAAAAGACAGAGCAACTCAAATCACTAGATGAATATTCTTAGGAATATTGCTTTGCTCCTTTAATTTTAAATTTACGTCAATATTCTGTCAACTCTGTTGATATGATATTGTTTTAATTGTGTGGATTCTACTGTCAAGACATAACAATGCAGCTGGCACGCCACCTATTAGAAGCATTAAATTGGGAAAAAAAAGGACTTCACATCCCTAAGTTCTCAATCATATTAACTCTGTGTGTCTCTGTCGTTTTCGGTAAGTGGGCACCTATACCACCGTCCCAAATTAAAAATCTACTACATTTTAGGGTCTGCCTGACCCAGCGAGTAATATAAATTTGATATGTCTCCTCTCCTCTCTCGTCCCATGCTGGGTTTTGGTGCAAAGTTCAAAGTTAACAGTCTTTTGTTGAAAAGGAAATAGGGACTCGTCATCAGCACCCTAAGTCAGAGTAATCTTTGACTTTCTTAACTGAATGCGTTGTCTTCAAGTTCAAGTTGCCTTTTTATGTTTCTGTTCCAAGACTATAAAGACAGCGGGTTATGGAAGAGAATTCAGGGGTATTGAAATTTAAGAGTCAAAGTCTGTGTCAGCTTGTATCACTCCACGAGGCACACGCATAAGTCCCGGCTACAATCCAGAAACCACAAGACTTTGAACACTCAGTCGTATTTTTTTTAATGATTTCCTCGATACAGGGAAGTTTGTCTCTTATCTTCAACTTGTGGATTAAAGCTACTTGCTGTCTAAGGCTTTAGGTATGAAGAAATAATTTGGTATCGGTTGTCAAAGTCTACCTACATTGAGAAACGCAAGAATCAAAATTGGACAGAATTTTCATCTAACTCAAAAGAGAGCATGGTAAGAATGTTTGGTAATATGTAGTAATAAGTCGATGTAAGGCGAACAGCACGCCCCCTAACCATGGATTCCGTAATGATATAAGGCAAAATTTTCAGTCCAAACGTTCGAATTTTAGATTTAATAGTATGTAAAAAAATACTAACATTAATCAAATTATTTGGTTGATTGTGCAGGAAGACCAAGACCTAAGCGAGTATATAGTTTCTTGGTCTCGTCTCCTCCGGCGCGCTTGTAGGCTTCTCCATATGGGATGACTACATGAAATGATTTGACTTTGTTACCCACATTAAAATCTGTGCATCTGAAACCTAATCTCTTCTCTCTTGATTGGTTGAAAGGCCAACTTTGTCTTTATGGATGATGTTTGATTGACCCCTATCCAATCTTTTTATGCTGTTTTGGCACTAATTTTTAGAGTACCTTGTCCATCAATTGGATGGAGCGCTTCTGCGGTGAACGTTGTTTAAGATTTCAACATGAGACAAACTATAAATGTGAAAAGCAGTCGTCAAGCAATGGTTCTAATTGAAACCCTCTCTAAGCTCTGTTTACTGAAAAATTAATAAGATCAGACACTTGGGTGTTTACAGAAAGGATACAACGCTAACTCTTGGGACAGAAAAGGGCATTTTATGCAATGGAGTTGGAGCCTTGAACTCATGTCCTAAACTATAATACTCGTACCAAACAAAAAAAGAAAACAACACCTATCTTTTTCTTCTATTTTCGTTTCGAGTCTTTACCATCTCTAGCACACTTAGATTAGGATAAGAAAATAAAGAAGAGCATAATCTACAAAAAAAAGAAGTGCATATAGAACACTTTTCTTAGAGAGGGGTTTCTAGACAAGCAATACTTCTTGTAGAGGCTGCCTTGAAGCTCATATTTAGGATGCGCAAGTGGGTACGAGGCATGAAAAGAGTCCTGGAACTTTCTTCTACAAAATAAAAAAGAATACAACAAAAAGCGTCAGTCTCTTTGTTACACAATTAGATTAACATCATAGTTTACCAAAAGCCGTTTTATTATGTAATGATGCTCTTGATTAACATCTCATTTAAAATTCAAAATACCAGTAGAACTGTAGTAAATGATTACATGTAGAAAAATGAAGAAGGGTAGGGTAGAGTAAACTGACCCGCTTGGAAGTACGAAGCAGCTCAGGGGGGATTCTATAGAGATCTTCGTCGATAGGCTTAGGAGGCCTAACAGTCAATCTAGGACGTGCAAATGTGACATCACCATTCGAGTTCTTCTTTCCATTGTGTGAAATAGTGGGGTCTGGTCTTTGTTGATGATGTTTTCTCGGCTGTTCAATCACGTCACAAACTCTCCCTTGCTTTCTCTGCTCCTTCATATGCGTTTCCCTTTTTTCTCTCGACCTTGTCTACATTTTCAAACATCGTCATCATGTCCACATTCCAGACCTTACCTTACAGATAGATTATTGCCAAATAGGAATTTTCTCAGGGTTGGTATTAACTTTAGACTTGGGAAAAGAGACGAACTTTTTGGACTCCACTTGCACAAAAGGACAAATGACATTGTAGAAGCATTAAAAGTGCTGACTTTTTTTACCCCGTTAAGCGTTCACATTACCAGTTACGTTTCTCCCTTGTTTTCTAACCCCGAAAAAAAGAGAGGAAAAGGCAGAGGTTTGAAGCAATGTAAAGATTGCTAACCTTTCTTGGAGGAGGAATGCTATTATGAGAAGATCTCATGAAATCTGCAGCAGCATATAGATCACCACCTCTCATGTAGTGATGCCCACATTCTCCGGAGGAACTATACCTAGCTAACCCTGCCTGTCTTGCACTCTCGAAATACTGAGTGATCGGCAGGTCACTGGCGTGAT
The DNA here is from genome assembly GCA_026284645.1 of Erythroxylum acuminatum. Classification (NCBI taxonomy): domain Eukaryota; kingdom Viridiplantae; phylum Streptophyta; class Magnoliopsida; order Malpighiales; family Erythroxylaceae; genus Erythroxylum; species Erythroxylum acuminatum. The sequence continues at coordinate 8,417,886 of JANKOD010000002.1, read as the reverse complement.
CCCAGTCTCCAAATGCCGGTATTTGCCCACTCCTTTTCCATTCCTGACCACCAACAACAACAGAAATCAAAACCACAAACACACCACAAGAGACGTCAAGATGAAGAAGAGAAAAGATTGAACATTGAACCACTAATTCTAGAACAACTCAAAATGAAAGAGAAAAATTAGAAGTAGAAAAATTAGAATATCCACTTTCAAAAAGTTCCAACGCCATAAATTTGGCTTCTTTTCTAAAGAGCCAAGAACTGTTTCTGGATGGTTTGGTTTTTGTATGCAAGCTGCCTGGTAAAGGTAAAAAGGAAGAGAACTTACATCCATGTTGTTTCCGGCGGAGCTTCTTAGCCAGGAAGCTGCAAAATTGAAAGGAACAAAAAGAGATCGAAAGGTGAGTGAAAAAGCGATTGGAGAGTTCTTCTCTAAAGGGGTAAAAGAAAGGCTGGGAAATAGAAAGTCTCTCCAGAGAATATAAATTCTCGTTCAGAGATGGAATCTAGAAAAAGAAGATACATTTAAGTTCTTTTATAACACACAGGAGCATTAGGACAGTGCAGAACGAAAACAGTGAGTGAGAAAGAGAAAGCGACAACTTTTTGAACTTCAAGGTCCAAGAGTCCCCACTAATCACCATCCCGAGAGAAAATTTTGGTTCTGATTCACGCGGGTCAATGAATGGGGTCATGGGATTTGCATATTCCTGCGCGTCTTTGGGAAGAAAAACAGAGTTTGCTCCTATTTTTAATAATAATTCACATCTTTGATTCATTTAAAATTGTTTTGAGAATAAAATATGTAGTTAAAAGAAAAGAAGTGTTAAATCTTTATTTTCTTATAGATCAAAATTTTAATTATTTTATTAAAATAGAAATTAATTTATCATTACGTGGTGGACAAGAATTGAAATCCTATCATATACATACACAAATATATAGATGTATATATCTCTGTCAGAGTGAATAGTTAACGAAAGAAATGAGAATAGAGCTATTTTATGTAACTGGTACGAAAAGTGAGTGCGTACATCTGTCCAAAACAGTGTAGTTATGAAGGAATTAAAAAGTAGCCCTCTCTGTTTCAGAACTGAGAAAAGCTTGACATTGCGAAGCAATGACTAGGGTAATGGACACTGCTTTAGTTGCGGTGTCACATTGGAAAAGGGTAATTATGGAGAACGTTATAGAAGCCATGGTTTATGGGGACTGGGGAGAAAGAAGCTGTTCACCATCATCTTTTTGACTTTTTTGCCTACATACGTTTTACCAAACATCCTTATCTGCTTTTTCCATAATCATAATAATTCCCCCTCGCGAGTTAAATGGATATTGTGTCAGCGTGACTCTCTGCATACTAATTAAACTTACATATGAAGCTACGAGTATTTTATTAAACCTAACAAAATATCTATCCCCTAAGAAACTTGCCTATGAAAATGTCCTGCGTAGTTTCTGGCTGAGTTTTGTGTCCGTGCCTCGTGGACTGATACAAGCTGACACCGACCTTGACTTTGAATGCCCTGTAACTTGGCCGACTGAATTCACTGCCGTACAAAGCCTGACGTGCTGGGAATGGTCGGAAGAGAAACATAGAAAGGCAATTTTGTCTTTGGAGACGGCGCATTCGTTTCAAAGATAAGCCCGAGCGTGGACAGATTTCCTTTCCCATAAACTTATTTCATTAATTTTTAATTTATCCACACAAATTATGTGAGACCTATATCATATTATTGGAACAGGTTATTAAAACAAATTTTATTTAAAATTATATATTCTAATTTTGAAATTATATTTATTAATAATTATTGAATTAATATTGTTTTATTTTATAAATAATATTTAAATTAATAAACATTAAATTAAATTATTCATAATTATAAATTATTAATTATACAATCTTAAATTAAATTATTCATACATTTTATTAATAATTAATATTAAATAATTAAATAATATATATTTAGTTGATACTAAATCAGATTATAAAAAACAAAAACCTCTTTTATAGTTTTCATAAATTATGAAAATTTAAAGAAACTAAAAGTAAAAACAAAAACCAAAAGCTCATATAAACAAGTTGTTTTAAACGAATTTAAAAACTAAAAACTAAAAACTTTAATTTTGGCTCCTATATAAAGTGATGAAATTTTATTAGTTTACTTGCATTGTTGGAAATTAATTTCATTCATATTATTTTCGACATTTATATTATTTGCTTTTATATAATAACTATAAGCGAAGACCACAGACTCTAGATTGCTATAGAATTTCATTTGGTACAGTGGTTTATGTCTCCTATTTTTGTTTATATTCAACTTTTATGAACATCCTTGTGGAAGCCTCTTAATTATTTATCAAAAATTTTAAAATATGCCTTATAATGATATTTACCAACAATGTCATAACTACCAATTCATTACATGAGCAAATATTAATCCTAAGAATTTTAATCTAATGGTTGAGTTGATGGGTCTTTTATATTAATTTTATGATTTTAATTCTCCCGGGGAGAGGAACAATATTTAATTTTATTACTTTATTAAACTAATATATACTATAATCTTTAGCTAATTGAGGTAAATGGACTAGTTAAAGCGCTTAATAGTGACAAAAGAAATGTTATTAGGTTTGATTAGAAAATTTGACTATAATTTTGGTTAATTTTATTATGTTAACTAAGAACAAGGAAGGTTTAACTCTTTGCTTCTCTAAGACATAAATTTATTATTTTACTTATATTTAACTTTAACTTAAAAGATCTTTGTTTAAATTGTATGACTTCCTTTACCATGTAAATTGTCTAAATTATGTTTAATGATTGATGTAGATTGAATCTATAGTAGGTTTGATAGATTGGTCTTAATTTGGTAAGCTTGTAAAAACAACTAATAATAGGTCGGAGATGTAACTAAAAGAGAAATCAGATGCTCAAGTCACTAAAATTAAAGGGTGTCAAATATATAAGAAGATCACTAATTATGCTTAATGAGAGTCTTTATGTGATCTTATCTCTAAATAGCTTTTTTTATAGACAATCATTCTTTGAAGTATAGTTTGACTCTAACTTCCCTTAATAGAATTGAATCTAAGCCTTGCCTGCCTTTGGAGGTGTAGCTCTGGTCATCATTAGTGGCAGATCTCACCTTGACTAATTCGGGGCTATGGATCTGCATTCTTTAATATTAGTCTCTCTTAGGCATGTTAGCTACTGGTTGGATTGTTTCATCTAGGTGTCTCCTTGGGCCTTGAATGCTTGCACTTTATTTGGCTTAGTTTTTTGGGTTTCTTGTTGTTGCGGTAGTTTGGGTTTCGGATTATTTTTTCCTATATTGCGGTGTCCCTTAAGCTATTTTGGTTTGCTCTGAGGCTTCGCTGGTAGCGCCTTTTGCGGCATTGTCTGTGAACCTTATTGTATTTATTTGATTTTTTTGATTTACCAAAAAAAAAAAGTTGCTTAATTTGTATTTGATTAGGACTCTAACTCGTAACATGATTGAATCTCACTTTGATTAGACATATCTTATTGGGTAATTGGACCTTTTAAGTGAACGCGAAGCACGCATGCCTATAAAAGATTGATAATCTGGGTTAACCTAAGCTCATTTTGAACACTCCATATGGGTGTATTTTTTTCTTAGTTTTCTATTGAAATTTGGGGTTCTTGAGAATGAAACTCTCAATGCTCAAGTTTGTAGAGATGATGGCTTAATCAAATTACACTTTAAACTACTTAAAAATCACGTGTTAATCAGTTAATAATGGACACCATAAGTCTATAAAGAGTAGGTAGAGCATAATCTAAAAACATTCCTCGAACACCAAAACAAAGTCACCTAAATACATCCTCCTTTTGTCATAACGACAATTGTATTTGACGACTCCACCATAGCTTTTCATATGTAGACATGCTGTTCTCAAATATGGATATTATTAATGTATCCAATGATCCTGAACCCACTGAAATCAATAGCTTGATCAGTTATCTGACATTGATAAGGAAATTAAGGTCATTAGCCTTATGGATAGAGGATTGCCCAAACCTAACAACGTCAGCCTACTTCCTCTAGTAGTGCATCTCTCTCTATATAAGCACTTGGGCACATTTAGCCCTTTTTATAATTTATAAAATTTCACTTTTATCTATATTTTACATATCTACCTTTATGAATGAATAACTATCATTAGGTATATTTAGATTTCTTATTGTACATAAGGAGTCAAGATATAATGCCTTGACCAAAATTTTTAATTTTAAACCTAATAATTATATAGATGGATACTTGACAATCACAAGGTTTATGGATTTAACGACTGCAAGGATGTGAAATTTAGGTATTATTCATTAACAAAAATGTTAGAATTTTGAGCATAACGACTATAGGCACATGGACCTAATGGCAACAAGGTTATCGACCTACTAATAGTAGGAATGTAGAACTAATGATAGCAGAGATGTGGACCTGATGATCAAAGGGATGAAAACTTGATGTTCGCAATAAATTTGGCTTTACAAATGTATGGATGTGGACATTAAGATTGAATAGATGTTAGCTTCATGATTGCATAGATGTGGAGTATAGCTCTATTGCCTTAATAAAATTATCAGAATTTTGAATACAATGTTAGAATGGATGTCAATTGGATGATCGTATGGATGTGGCCTTGACGACCAAAACGAAATTAATCAAACAATTATAGTGACATGGAATTGAAAATTGAATTGATGTTAACCTAAAGATTGCACAAATGTGGAGTATAGCTCTAATACCTTAACAAAATTGTTAGAATTTTGAATATGACAATAGTAGAGATGTAAATCTAATGATTGCAAGAATATGGACATGAAAATTATAGAGTTAAATCTAATAACTGTAGGAATGTCAACTTTTCCATGCCTTAACAAAATTGTTTGAATTTTGAACTTTACAACCACAAGGGTGTGAATTTAAATTATAAGGATATGGACTCGACAATCATATAAATTTAGATCTGACAATCACAAGGATGTCAACCTAATAATCGTAAAAATATGGAGTCTAGCTCCAATATCTTAACAAAATTGTAAGAATTTTGAACCTATCGAACAAAGATATGGTTTTGATGATAAGATGGGTGTTGACTTGACAATTATAGGGATATGGACCTAACGACTCCAAGGATGTCGATTTGACCACCATATGGATGTCAACCAAACTACAGTGGGGATGTGAAGTATAGTTCCATACATTAACAAAATTGTTAGAATTTTGAATTTGATGATTACAGTAATGTCAACCCAATGACTAAAAGGATGTTGACCTAATGACCATAGTGATTTGGATAGGGATGGCAACAGGCTAGGCCCATCACCGACTCAACCCTCTTAGGGTACAACTTGAAGTTTGATAAGGTCTAGGCGATATCGTTCAAGTCTGAGTGGCTCAAAGAGCTCGAATGCCCACACCTTAACCTGATGACTCAACATATGAACCAAACCACCCAAAGCATCCTCTTCTTCCTTCGTTTTTCCTTCTTTAGTCTCCTCTCTCTAGTCTCCAAACCCACAAACGATCATCCACCTATATTACTATTGTTCATCAACTCTGCTTTTACAATATTAGTTCCCAACAAACCCTAAAAAGAAAAAAAATTAATATAGATTCCTCACATCATTTTTCACATCTTGTTTAGTTAGCTAGAAAATTAGAGTGGTTGAGAATGACAATAGAAGAGAGTGAAGGAGCCCAAAAAGGTATTGTGCCACCTACCACCAATTCTTGTGCCATCTTCTATAATACACAACTCAAAAATATCATTTAAACTAATGTAAATGTAGAATCTAGATCCTTACATTTGAGAGAAACAATAAAAAATGAAGGAGAAAGGGTAACACAAAAAGCATAGGGCATACGATAGTAAATAAGAAAAGGAAAGAAGGGAATTAAATTATGTTTCCATATACATATATAGTTGAGCTTCAAATTGGCAGGATCATAGAGCTTGAGCCTATATTTTTTTCCAAAAAAATTCAAAACTTAGTCTAAAGCCCAATTATCTTGAATCGTGCTGATTAACTTTACACTAAACTAGGCAAAGCCTAGAATGTTTTGCCATGCCTATATTTAGAGCTTAGTTCTATTTACATAAAAAAAATTATTAGAATTTTAAACTTTATGGTTGCAGGGATGTGGTCCTGATGACAACATAGATGTGATCTTGATGACGAAAAAAAAAGAAAAGAAAAGAAGGGAATTAAATTAGGTTTCCATATACATATATAGCCAAACTTCAAGCTGGCAGGATCAGAGATCTTGAGAGTTAATTTTTTTCAAAAAAATTCAAAACTCAATTTAAAGCTTAATTATCTCGAGTCAAACTAATTAACTTTAGACTAAACCAAGCAAGGCCTATAATGTTTTTTCATGCCTAGATTTAGAGCTAGTTTTAATTCTTTAAAAGAATAATTAGAATTTTGAACTTTATGATTATAAGGATGTAGTCCTGATGACAACATGGACGTAATCTTGATGACAATAAAGATGCTAATCTGATGACCATAGGGAAGTTAATTTAATGATTGTACGAATGTTGAATCTAGCTCCAATGCATTAACAAGACTGTTATAATTCAAATCCTAATGATCATAAGTATATATGATTTTAAATAACAACAAAGATATGATCATCATGGATTTCCCTATATGGTCCCTTTCTCCATATGGTACCTTCTTTGAGTGAGGTATGGTTTCTTATCTAGTCTGCTGCTTTTTAACATTTGGGCATCTTAGTACTTCTTTGATACAGTCATCTTTATTAATTTTTTAAGAAACATTTAAAATTTTCTTGTTTCTCTAAGTCATTAGTTACCTTTTAAAGATTTTTTTAATGTCATGTCCAATATCCATATTAAAGTGACAATACAGGTTTTTATTTCTTTGGGCAAGGCTATTTTGTCATTTTTTAAATTAAGTTTTTGTTGAGGATGTAGTTAAAAACCTTGTTAAATGACATATTGAATTTAGGCTTCTCTTCCCCAATGGTTCTTTTTATTCTTTCACTTTGATTCATCTTTCCTTTGCTTCTTTTGCTCTCCTTTATTAACTGAAGATCCATCCCTCTTTTAGTTTTCATTGTATCTTCTTAAGTTATGCTCTATATATTTAAGTTTATGTATTTCTACTTAGTAATTTGAACATTTTCAAAGATTTAAGGTTACTTTTTTATATTGAGTTCTACAAGGGTTGACAAGTTCCATTCACAAAGGCTATTATTGATGCCCCTATATTAAGATTGGGAATTTTAGTAGCTTTAAAAATAAAGTGTTGGAGATAATTCCTTAGGCTTCCCCCATCGTTTAAGTTGTTAGTATCAAGTATATTGAGTTTCAAGGCTTGCATTTGTTACTTGCGAAGTGTGATGCGAACTTCTAAGCTAGTTGTTGGAAACTAGATATTGAAGTACAAATCAAAGTTTGAAAACCATGATCGTATTAAATCAATCAAGATCAAAGAGAAGGTTTTACATTTTATAGTGTCAAACGTGCCATGTAGGTCCAAAAGTTTCCTATAATAGTGCATATGGTTAATAGGATTGTGCATACCATTATAGGTATACATGGTTAACATTTTGAATCCCATTAGTGGTGGCTCCACTAAGATGTCAGGCACTAGGGAATTGTCAACTATCAGGGTTGTTCTTTAGGCTTCATGTTTAATTGGAAACAAAGGGTTGTATGGTACGAATGAAGCTCCCCCTGATGGTGATGTAAAGTGTAAGGAATAAATGTAAGATTGTGGTGTGTGGAAGGGCTCACCCTGTTGGGAAAATTATCGTAGAGGCCGAATCTCACTTTGAGGACTTTATGAAAGTTGTAGATTTTGAATTCCTCTTTCCAACCAGCTAAAGAACACCTCAATCTGATATCTGTAGCGAAAGTTACGATAATTTTCCCAACCTTGTATCGTCTGATGACGTCACTTCGTCTAAAAAATGACGTCATATCGTCTGATCCAATTTCATAAGAGTTGTAGCTCTTGAATTCTTCTTTTCAACCATATAAAGAACACCTTAATCCAATATCTTTAGGGAAAGTTATGACAATTTTCCCAACCTTGTTTCGTCTGATGATGTCACTTCGTCTAAAAAATGATGTCATATAGTCTGTTCTATTTTCGACCCCTCAGATGAAAGAATTTGCCTTCGACATCTTCATGAGAGTTGTAGCTCTTGAACTCTTCTTCCGAAATATCCAAAGAACACCTCAATCAGAAATTTCTACAGAAAGTTATGGTTGTTTCCCCGAAACAGGTTCAGTATAATTTAGTTCATAAACATGGTTGCTTCTTTTGACCATAACTCCTTGTCTAGACATCCAAATGACTTGATTCTTGAACCATTGGATTCGTAAGACTTTTCTCTACACCTCCACCAAAGATCCAAGCTATCTGAAATGAAGTAAGAAAGATTGAGTGAAAAAGGTAGGACGGGTACAGTGAGTGTGCTTTCAAGTATTATGTACTAGTGTTATTCCACTGAATATACTTCAGTATTTTGATGATTTCTGGAGCTCTACTGATCTAAATGAGATGATTTCTGATTTGTGATGAACTAGAGACATAGAGCTACAAAGTATCTGAAGGAAGTGAGTTGTAATTCAGTCCCTAAGATGTTTGAATTTTAGATGGAAGTTGTGCATAGTATACTGTTATGGACAAGAGCAGTCCAAGAATGTTTGAAGTATATCTTTTGA
>JANKOD010000002.1:8392986-8407433 GCA_026284645.1 Erythroxylum acuminatum | reverse complement strand
TTGATAACTGCTTCTTTCTTCTTGTTTCTTGATCTTTGAAAAAACAGTTATTCAGTTGAGTTCTGTAACTAACTCAAGCTGATTAATCATCCGACGTGGTATCGGGTCTTCGTCTTAGATTCTTTCGTCTCATTTTTCTATCGTCTCATTTTTGCTTTCCGCTTCCGTCTCATTGTTATCGTCTCATTTTTTGTTTCTGCTTTCGTCTCATTTCTTCTTTCTGCGCTTCTTCTTACTTTCTTCTATTATTATTATTTGGTCTTCATCAAAACTATTAATCGTAAAGTCATTTTGACTTAACAGTAAATTTTCTTTGGAATGCATTATGCTCAATCTTATAGTCCAATGTTCAGTATCCCAATTCGCATGTGGTAAGTCATATTTTATTTATTTCTAGGTATTCGAAAAGTTTCATACACATTCAAAAAGGTTCAGATAAGATTCGGTAAAAATTGGAAATAAAAACAAACTCAAAACGGTGCAATTTGAGCTAAATTGCAAAGTGGTCTAAAAATAGGCAAACTATCAACCCATAAACAAATCACATGACGGAGTCTAATTAATCCTTAATATTCATATAGAAAATGTCAGAATTGGATTTCATGGTCCTCTATACATCTGTCCATCAGTGTCTCTAGTTTCCAAAACACCAAATATCAGGCCATTTAGACTTCTAACACATGAGTTATAGACCAAATATCACACGCTGCTCCAAAATAGGGGCAGCATCAGGTCGCCATTTTCTATTTGAATTTCTAAATTCTTAAAGCCAGAATTAAGTCAGAGTCTCTTCTAGAAATCTCTATTTATATGTGTTAGTTTTCATATGCAACTAAAATCGTCCAATTTAGAGGTTTGTAAGCTGGGTTATGACCTAAACAATGTGAATGGTTCAACAAACCCTAGACAGAATTCCACTACACGATTCTCTCTTGTCATATTCAACCAATTCTATGCAAGGTAACACCAAAATAACATAAAGACAACATCTCAGCAACCATTCCACATGTAAATGAATCTTTATATCCATTCAAACATACACAAATACAGAAATCAACTAAGTGCAAGTCTCAAACCTCAAAATTGATAAAGTAGGTCTCCAATTGCCTTTCCTTCCCTTCCTCTTTGGCTTTGCTTGACTCACAAACTAGAAACACCAAAAATATACATCTTAATCCTACTTCCAACCTTATAATTTCATTTCTTCATAGGCAAAGTAAGAAGAGATAAAGGTAAAGGAAAAATCCCTAACTTTTACCTTGATTTCTACCTAAGATTGGCTTGATTTCTTACATGAAAAATGATGGGACGGAGAAGGTGAAATGGAGAGGAGAAAAATCTAAAATTAGAACCTCCAAAATGTCGTGCATCTCCTCTCTCCATATACCCATTCTAGAACTTTCAAGACTCGCACATATGCTTAATTCCTATTAGACACACATGTTTTATTATTATTGGTCACACATGCCTTAATCCAATTAGTCCATGTTTTAACTTTAGAAAAATTGCATATTGGTCCTTCTTCTTCCTTTACTTCCCACATTGGCCTACAATCTTATCAATTAATTTCATTCCCCTATTTCTTGATTTTCTAATGGAATAAATTTTATGTAATTTGGTTAATTATTCCGGGAGTTATACCCAAAACACTACAGACTATTAAAAAACAGGAAAAATAGTCATAACTCAAACTTCAAGCCAGAATTCAAAAATCTTAGAGGCATAATAAAATTTTGGTTCCTTCATGAAAGTTTTAGATCTATGTCTCCGGTTTAATCTCTAATTAGGATTATCCAATTTGGAGGTCTACAGACCAAGATATGACCAAATTACATAGATATGTTTATGACGAAACGAACAAATTACTTATTTACTCAAGTCTTTTACATTAAGTACCATTATGTCTCTTACTATGCTTATACGCACTTAATTCATTTGTTATGTTCACTTATTAATACACCCTATACATGCTATAATACTTCTAGGTTATAGGTTGAGGCCTTACATTGACTATGATAAATCTTATGTAGTATCAAAATACTTTAGAGATTTTAATTCAAATGATCACTTATACAATTAAAACAATATATATTTTTATAAATGCAAAAATAATATTGTATATGAAACTCTTATGAATAAATTTAATGTATTTATTCTCTAACAATTTATACATTTATTTTTTAAATATCTCTATACTTTACTCTATAAGATTGATTGCTTCTTTTATAAAAATAAAATATAACATGTTCTAATCTTTCCATTTTATTAATGTCGAGTCTATGAGCTATTTAAGAATAATATATAAATGTAATACAAATCTCATAAACTATGCTCTCATCATAATTTTATTTTCAAAGTTTATTTTATAAATTTTATCTTATAAGTGAAATAATTATACAAATATACATGAAATAAAAATATGTTTAATTAATTATATCATAAATATATATAAACAATTGATCGTCAATGAAAGAGTTGCAGGGCACGGGTGTTCCTGACAACCAATCAGCGGAAGTGGTCAAAGTGAGATGCTTCCAAAGAATTATTTTAAGCGAGTAAAGCTCTGCCACAACCAACTCCTCAACCAAAAACAAAGCGGGAATCACTTTGTAGTCATCATTCCGACGATCAAACTCCATCCCTCAATACGTCAAAGGAAACACACGTTCGGAGATTATAGTATTTATGGCGATGGTCGTCGTTGGTAACTTGGGAAGAGCAAGTGTTTTTGCAATGGAAGGGTTCCAAGTGAATAAATTGTGAATTTGAGTTGGACAACCGAAAGTAATCCGTTGCAGGAATCTACAAATTGTTAACTTTTGGGGAGGGCTATGTGCATGTATGTAATTGTCGAGCTCCTTCTTGTTGCGATGGAGGAAAATAGTGCGTAGTTTATCTTCGTCATTGTAAAAGCTAGCAAGGAGGCAGTGAGGAACTTGGTTTGTTTTGTTAATTTGGTCAAGTGGGTGGATATGAAAGTAAGGTTCTTGCTCCACCGTTTGTAGACATCTGAATCTCAGTATGAACTTCACAGGGAGGTTGTAGAGGATATTTAGCATCACACATTCAGGCAAAGAAGCCACTAGAATAGATGGCTCAACTTCTAAACACCAAACTTAGGAGTTCAATTTGCTTTCTTTTTTTGAAATTAAAAAACAAATTGCTTTCATTGTTTAATTCATTAACTTAGCCAGTTATTCCAGGCCTAGTTTAATTTGAGCGCGGCTCAACTACTAATGGAAGAGACTGGAAAAGAACACCTCCCCAGGTTAGTGTATTAGTGTTGTTAATGTTAGGATACATGAAAGGCCTATACAGAGAATCGATAAGCCTGAAAACTTTTGCAATCTACACAAGGACTAGAAGTAGTGCAAAAGAACAGGACAACGATATAATGATGCCTATTAATATTATGTACACGCTTCTCTATACAGTACTTCAATCCCGAAGCCCAAGTATGGGACAAAATGAGTTCCCCAAAAGTACACTATGATTTACACCCATCTTGGGAACACGATTGATACAAAAATAGCACATCAAGTTGATCGGTTGATCCCCACTAGAACACTTGACACAGAGGCAGTTTAACTTCCACAAGCCATGCACTCTTCTCGATTTTGCAAGGAACATTGTACTTGGGCAATATCAATATCGACATCAGACTCAACCCTGTCAACAGTTTCCTGGTCACCAATAGAGCAACCCAGAATTTGTGTCAACCACATAGATGAGAACTACTGGAAAGAATACTGGAAATAAGATTGGTGCCACTCTGATGCAAAGGATGCATAAGCAATATAAAACTGTAGGCATTGTTACAAAATGAAATCTTATCCACTCAAATGTGGTACTTTGTAGGTTAATGTCGTGAGAATACATACATACATACATACATATATATATATATATATGAAGTATTTTGAGGTTTCACTGAACTCAATAATTGACCGCCATGTCATCATTCTTAAACTTGGATTTTTCCCATTAAAAACCGACGGGAAAATGCCAGATTGAAGCTTCACCAACCACTTGAAGAAGATATAATGAACCAAGAAAAATTCGTTACCTTTTTAACAACAGTAGTATCAACTGTGAACTTGATAGCATCAGCTGCAGCACGGGTTCTAAGGTAGTACATTCCAGTTTTCAAGCCCTGCACACAACATAATGCATAAAAAATCATCAATTTAAACATCCTAACAACAGTGTGGCTGGAAATTGGTTTTGAGACTCTACCTCTCACAGATCAAGAGATGGTCAAATGTTGTCCCCTTACCAATCAAAGGCTAAGTAGCTAAAACTCTGATTTCCAAGTCATATTCAAGTGACAAAAAGGTTCGTGCTCTATATTATACACGAATTCCAAAATCAAGACCTAATTCGAAGTCTGCCTTGGAGTTCGATGTGCAATAAAACTATCAGATGCCAGCGAAGATAGAATGATAACCTTCTAGGTTAACTTTTATCCATTCCTTAGTTAAATGGGGTAAAAGCCCGTATAATATATGTATATTCACCACTAGAACAGCCCATGTCTATAGATTTTAGTTACGTGATAAAAGTTTAAAAGCAATGCAAATTACAATTATTAACAGCCCTACAATAAAAAATTACTGAAACTGGTCCTTTGAGCATCATTCAACGTCATACCTTGGACCAAGCATAGAAATGCATGGAAGTCAGTTTTCCAAGATCAGGTTGTTCCATGTGAATATTCAGACTTTGACTCTGGTCTATGTAGCACCCACGATCAGCAGCCATATCAATCAGTGTCTTTTGCTTGATTTCCCACACTGTCCTGATATAAAGTGACATGCTACTTTATCACGAAAGGAGAACTGATGTATCAGCAAGCACTTTAAACCAACAAGGGAAGATAGATTTGTACTTGTATAACGCTTTGAGCTGCTCGGGAATCTCCGGTACTTTCAAAACAGAACCATTGTGATAAATTATCTTGGTTTTAAGAGTTTGAGACCAGAGGCCCATCTCTGTTAAATCATGAAGGAGGTGCTTGTTCACCACAATATATTCACCACTGAAAAATGAAAAGAGCTATATGACAAAATGTGAGATCTAAAATTCAGAAGAACCAGCCTCGTAAAGAGTGCAAACCTCAAAACTCTGCGGCTATAAATGTTGGATGTATAAGGCTCAAAACATTCATTGTTGCCAAGGATCTGGCTTGTTGAAGCAGTGGGCATAGGTGCTACTAGAAGGGAATTTCTAACTCCATTATTGGATATCATGTCCCGAAGAGCATCCCAGTTCCACCTGTCTGAAGGCATCACTCCCCACATATCCATTTGAAGAATTCCCTAAATGAAGAAAGAAACGGTCACAAAGTTACAGTAAGTTTTTTGTTCCTTTTTTAAGTTTTAACGTGGCATACAACATACATAACGTGGAATTCGAAAAGTAAAAAGTGCAAAACACAACATTATTTGCAAATTTCTTCTTGGATTCACATTAGGAGAAAAAAAAATTCCGTAAGATTTTTCAGGTGACAAATGTGTGTGACAACTTGCTGTATTAGGCACACAGCTTAAGAAAAAAAACTAACATTTTGTCAGCAACCTTTATATTTTCACTAACAATAGATGGAGTGACAACAACATTAAGGTTGAAATTCTTTGCAACTAAATCACATAAAGGTCCAAATTTTGCTACTTGATGTCATCCGAGGTAAAACCAAAATCACCAATCGACAGAAAATTCACATAATATTCTAATCAGATTCATATCAATCTAACAAAGTGGCATAGCATATCAAGAGAATAAAAGAAATAGGAACATTTTACCTTGCTCACAGGGCTTCCGTAGTAAGTCTTGTAAGGGCCATCTTTTGCAGCCAACTTCGAAGAAGATTCAAGCGCATGATAGTATATAGTTTCAAATATGTCTTTATTCAACTGTTGGGCCTTTAGAATCAAAAATCAAGTAGTCATTCTACATGATCCAATAAGAATTCATCACAAATTCATATCCAACAGAAGTATGGTAATACCTCCGGTGAATCAAATGGCATACCAAGAAGTATGAAGGTATCAGCAAGACCCTGGACGCCAATACCAATTGGTCTGTGTCGCAAATTTGATGTCCTTGCAGTTTCAACTGGATAGTAATTAATATCGATAATTTTGTTAAGATTCACCGTGACTGTTGCACAAACCTATAAAGGCAAAAAAGCTAAATGTTACACGTCAAAAACTATTAGTTGATGCAATTCAATACTCAACCAACATTCCTAGGAATTACAAAGCATCATATCTTTCTGCTCTAATCTTTAATAGCAAAGTTATAATTCATTCATACTAACTCGCTTGGAACACAAACTTAAAGCTAAATATGTAGATAAGATCTTGTCAGCATGTCCAAACTAACCTGTGCCAGTTTTTGGAAATCAAAGTACCGGCTTCTTGATTCTCTACTTCCAACAAGTTTGCACGATTGCGAATCAGCAGGCACTCCCTATGAAAAACATTATGTATCATTAAACAGGAATTTTTTCCAGGGAAAAGGTGAGACATGTGGAACATGAAACAGATTTCAAGAACCTACCCTTTCCCTGACAAATCGAGGTAAAGCAATGGATGCTAGATTGCAAACTGCAGTTTCTGTTGGACTTGTGAATTCAATAACCTCAGTACAAAGGTTTGAGGATTTGATAGTTCCCAGATTCTGCTGGTTGCTTTTCCTATTGCAAGAATCCTAACAGGAAGAATACGATGCATCAGGGAATGAACAAAAGGATGCAATGAGAAACACGGTTTTATTGTTTTGCTCGCCTTGAAAAGCATGTAAGGAGTTCCAGTTTCAATTTGAGAACTTAAAATCTCAAACCAGAGTTGTCTAGCAGAGATGACCTTCTTTGCCCTACCCTGTACCCAAGGAAAACAAACTATTTAAATTCCCATCTGATTTAATAGTTCATTTTAGTTCCAACAGTCAGTACAAGTGAAGAAAGGTGTCAACCTCATTTTCAAACTGTAGATAAAGTTTCTGAAAGTCTTCTCCCCAGCAATCAGCCAAACCTGGAGCCTCATTTGGGCAAAACAACGACCATTTGTCATCACCTCGTACTCTTTCCATAAAGAGATCAGGAATCCACATAGCATAAAACAAATCTCGAGCACGTTGTTCTTCCTGAAGATAAGGCATAACATATGTAAGAAATCAGAGATGTGAGAAAGGACTGAGTGGATGCAAAAGAGTAGGAGATTAAATGGCTGTTGCCTTGAGTAAAATCTCTTGAAATAAGCAACAATGACGCAGTACCTTCCCATGGTTCTTTTTAAGATCAAGAAATTCAAAGATATCTGGATGCCATGGCTCCAGGTATACAGAAAAGGCACCTAAACCAGATAAGTTAATTTAAAACATGAAAAAATAGAAAATATTAAAAAAAAAAAGAGAACACAATAAGGAAACTTTTCCAGCAAACACGTTAGGTGCACAGCCTATTTAGATGCATAATATTGTGGAAGAACACAGGATGACATTTTATAGTGCCACATAATGCAATGTAAGGGACAGCATTCACTAGAAGATATTGAATGAATGCCCTACATGCTATTGAGAAATGAATTCCATGCCCTCCATTGCATTATTATCTACAAGAACAACCTGCGCACTCTACATGCGAATTATATTTGAAGTTTTAAGTGCAAATGGATGCAAATCATTAGCCAAAAAACCAACATGACTATCACGAACTGAACATGCCACTCCTATGATCAACATAAAAATTGCTTTCAAAACATAAAACTCCTTATCTGCATGTATGCACGTGCAAATGTGTGACCCAAAAACGTAGGAATAACAAGAAGAGTTATCAATTAATAACAATCTTACCCTTCCTCTTTCCTCCACCCTGATCAACATAACGAGCCGTGTCATTAAACACTCTAAGCATAGGAACAATGCCATCGGATGCCCCATTTGTCCCACCAATGTAACTGCCAGTTGCACGGATGTTATGAACGGAAAGACCAATTCCTCCAGCTGACTTGCTAATAACAGCACACTCTTTTAAAGTATCAAATATGCCTTCAATGCTATCATCTTTCATGCACACCAAGAAGCAACTGCTTAACTGCCATATCATGGGAGAGAATCATTTAAGTAAATATGGGATATATATGCTCATGTATTAACTCATATGGAATGATGTTACAGTGGATTCAAACCTGAGGCTTAGGAGTTCCCGCATTGAAAAGGGTGGGGGTTGCATGAGTAAACCAGCGCTGAGACATCAAATGGTAAGTTTCGACTGCAGACTCGATATCATCCTTGTGTATACCAACAGAAACCCTCATCAGCATGTGTTGCGGCCTCTCCACAACTTTACCATCGACCTTCAAAAGATAGGACCTTTCAAGTGTTTTGAAGCCAAAGTAATCATAGTCAAAATCTCTGTCATAGACAACCTCACTGTCCAAGCTTGCAGCATTCTGTTGTGCCAATTTGAAACAATTTGGTGAGCTTTAAACCAGAGAACTCTTATCCAACAATTTGTGTGTTGTCAAATCGGAAAATAACACTACCTTAATAACAATATCGCAAACATCGTCAGAAATCAGAGAAGCATTCTTTCCGGACCTCTTATCAACGTAAGAATGCATAAGTTTGACACTGTACATCAGACCAACATTGGATCACTTATATATAAAGATAAAGCCAATTTAAACAGAGCATAAATCATGCACTCACGTCTCTGAGAATGAAGTGAGGGTGTTCTTATGCAGATTGGAAACAGCAATTCTAGCAGCTAACTGCACCAAAATCATTTACAATTCACACAAAGTAGGAACAGAGTTAGTCAACTGCATAACTGAGTTCGATCCAGATACCAGATACAGAAGCATACTAACCACAGCGTAATCAGGGTGGTTGGCAGTCATAGCCGCAGCAGTCTCGGCAGCTAACTGATCAAGCTGGGTGGTAGTGACGCCATCGTATATACCGGCACACACTTTCTGCGCCAGTAAGACCGGGTCGCAGTGATCCTTACTTAACCCATAACTCAGTTTCTCCAAACGGGCCGTAATCTTATTGAAATGGACGGGCTCTTGGCGACCATCACGCTTGATAACATACATCTTTCTAACTTTCTTTCGCGGAAGACAAGAAGAGTGAATGAGAACAATTGTCGAACAGATTATGGGACTTGAGCGTGGGTCGTCGATTGTATATATACAAACACAAATATGGAGAGAGAGATGGAGCTGGTGTGGTGAACAAGCAAGAGAAGAGTGCAAGAGAAGCCAAAAGGGCCAGTGTTTGAATTTGAATCCGGTGGGTTTGCTTCTGGGGGTATCTCTCTGCAAATTTCCCGCCAAGCAGTAATTACCCTAAGTCCTAACAACGAATAGTAGTAATGGGTTAGTTTCTTTCCAAAGCCAAACATTAATTAATTCATAAAAGTATTGTAAGCTTTTACTTCTGGAGTCGTTTTAGTTTACAGAATATAGCATCTTATATGATGACGATGATGTTTTTATCAACTACTAAAGTAAAGACAGTTACAGGATTCGCTAGTTCT
This sequence comes from Erythroxylum acuminatum, assembly GCA_026284645.1. Taxonomy (NCBI): domain Eukaryota; kingdom Viridiplantae; phylum Streptophyta; class Magnoliopsida; order Malpighiales; family Erythroxylaceae; genus Erythroxylum; species Erythroxylum acuminatum. The sequence goes on along the minus strand of JANKOD010000002.1, from coordinate 8,397,889 downwards.
ATATAAATTGTTAGGAGTAGGGTTAGGTTTCTTGAAACTTCTATACAATGGTGAGGAGGTGTTAGAAAATGAGTGAGATGGAGGAACAGAGCAGAAGAAAAGTTAACTGGAGTCGTAATCATAGACTATGTAAATAACCAGCATCGAGTTGTTTCACTAATAATTGTAACAAATTATGTACAAATGTTCCTTCAACCTAGAGCCATAAGGGATATCGAGAAATGACTCTTCAAATGGGAACGCTTTTTCATACTCGATCAAACTCCAGACTAATTAAGAGTGAATATCGCGGTATTGCATTTGGGAGGACAGACTCAAGAATGGTACCAACCGGTCCTCAAAAACAAGACGTAAGTTTATACTTTATAGTCAATTGGTTAGTTAAAATTTAGTGAAAAATAATTTAAAGATTTTTTTATCTTGTAGTTCACAAGATAAATATAAATCGTAAATTAATTTAAGATGACATCATAATTATGATATTTATATTTTATTTATGTATTATTTTTAAATTATTCCTAGTCATATTTCTATTAAGACTTGATATTAATATAATATTAAAAGACTAGCATATATTGTGTTTTTCTTTATCAAGCAAGTAGTCATTCTTATAGACTAAAGTATAAAAATACGAAGAAAAAAAACATATGGGTGCATGTTAGAGAACAAGTTTACTAAACTGACCCTATATGAAAATTTCATTTTGAGCATTACTTGTATGCCTATAAAAATTCTCTAATTATATAAGTGATCGTTTGACTTAAGATCTTCAAAGTTATTGTGTATAGAAATTTTTTTGTTTTGATACTATTTATGACTTGTTCTAGTCAAAAATTGCTCAGTTGGTAGTTATTAGATATATTATTAACTATATGGAGATAACTGAATGATCAATATATAATTCACCACCCTAAAGTGATTAAGGATAATGTTTTATTGTTTTCAATTAATATTGATTCAGGAGATCCTTAACGAAGGTGGAATGACACTTTTAAAATATTTTTTAAATATCATTAATTGAATCAATTACTAATAGTGGAGAATTAACATTATTAAACTCGAACAAAGTGGACTTTAATTTCATGCTTTATATTTAATTGAAATTAAATTATAAGAAAAAAGTATATATGAAAAGGTTGGTCAAAATCAACGTTCTTAAATATTTAGATAGTCAAGATGTGTTATTAGACACCAACCAATCTTGATCTATGGATATAAATTGTTTAATGAGATAATTAAAGATAAATTAAAGGAGCTTAATTTATCTAATCATAAATATGATTTAAGGTTATAATTTGTATCTATTGTCAACATATTTGGGAACCTAATTGGTCACACGTAAAGAATGAGTTAAAGAGAGAAAATATATTTTAATCAAGTTGAACTTGATTGTAAAGTTTAAGAAACTTTACGATTAAATATGAGATATTTAATAAATACGGATTAATATGAGTTATTAAATCTTATTTGGACATGCTTGGTATTTAACTAGAATTATTTGTAATTATAATTAAAGTTTAATTAAAATTATAATTAATTTCAATTAAATTACTATAATATCCAAAACTTATTATAAATAGATTTAAGTTATAAGGGGACTAGCACTCATTGCCCCTCTCTATAATATTTGCAGAATTTTTTTAACACGTTCTGTAGATACTGTTACAAGTCGGACACTTATGCGACTATATTAGTTGAGATGAGTTTATTTCAGAAACAGTTCGAGAAAAACAAGAAAAAGATTTAAGCTTTATAATGAAGAATGAATTAACATTTATGTTTTATTATGATTTATGTGTTAATCATTTTACAAAAATTTAAAGTGACATTCGCTTTCAAGAAATCAAAAAATATATATAATTATACTGCTTCGTGTGAGATCAGATCCCGACTCGATCTTCTAATACAAAATACAATCGGTTTCCATGAAATGGTATGAGTTTGTGACTACGATTCACCAAAAGTTCGATGAAGATATTTTCAAAGATCCAATAGGTAACCTTAAGGAACTAAGACAACGAGCCTTGGTGTTAGAATAATGTGGCCAATTTGACTGGAACTCGCGGTCAAATTGATGGACCCTTAAAGACTTGAATAGACCTACATTTTGGCAAGGAAACAAAAAGTCGTAGTTGCGGCCAGTTGTCAACTATTTCATAAGAAGAAAGGAAGATTAATTCTACCTAAACTCGAAGGAGTTCTATAGGGCAAGGCAATCTCAACCCCAAGTCCACAAGCAAAAACAGACAAAATTAGCAGAATCCTACCTTGTCCTAAGTTTAAAACTACTACTAAAGGTAATTCCAGCAAAACTCATAAAGGTCCAATAACAATGAATAGTAGAGAATTTGATGAAAAAAGGGAGAAGGGTTTATTTTTTGGTGTGATAAGAAATATGCGCTAGGAAATAAATGTAGGAAAAAGTAAATTCATTTATACATAGAGAAGGATGATGAAGATTTTGAAGGGGGGAGCCGAAGATCAAGGAAGAAATGAAGAGGAGGAGAAACCACAGCCTAACATTTTATTACAAGCTATGATTAGCTTAGGTGGCAAGGAAGAATACAAGCAGATGAGGGTCATTGGGAGGTATCAAAAGAGAATTATATATATATTGATCAACAATAGCAGTACTTATAACACCATAGATGCTTTTGTGATTAAAAAAGAGGTAGAATGATAGAAGAAATTCAACCACTGTAGATTACAATAGGAGGACAGTTAAAACTAGATTGTCATGAGATCTATAAAGGGTTCACTTGGAGTACGCAGGTGTTGAAGTTTACAGCAGACTCTTTGGTCATTTAATTAGGGGGATTGTAAAATGGTCTTACGAATACAGTGACCAGTGACACTAAATGAGGTGTTATACAATGTCAGGACTCAATCAACAAAGTTTAGATGGGATGAGAAGATGGTTACCTTGACTAGAAATCTTACCAAGATGATTTCGGGCAAAGGAATCAGTAAGATTTTAAGGAAAACTAACGAAGGAAGTCTCTACATGCTCCAACTGTCATGCCCCATTAAATGCCAAACACAAGTAATAGAACTAAAAGATCAACCAAATAATTAACATGAACTGAGTGGGGTGATAACAGAATTTAAAGAAGTACTTAAGTAACTATATTAGCTTCCATCTAAGTAAGGATGGTGATGGGCTGGGCCGTGCCAGGCTCGAACCGAGGCCCAGTTAGGCTTGAGGTAGCTAGCCTGAGCTCAAGTCTGATAGGGCCTCAGGTGGCCTAAGCCTAAGCCCCCACCCAAAAATGTTTATAAAATATTAAAAATACAAAAAACGTCGTTTTGTTTATAAGAGTTAGGCCTCAGGTCAGGCTGAGTTTGGACAGCCTGAGTCTGAGCCCGGTTTGAGACCCAATAAACTCAGGTCTAACCTGTTGACTTCGGGTGGGGCCAGGCTGAACCTAAGCCTATTTGCCATCTTTACACCTAAAAGATCTCATGATCACAAAATTAGGTTATGGGAGGGACCAGACCTGTTAGTATTCAGCCCTATAAATATTCTATAGAGCAGAGAGACGTTATCAAGAAGGTTGTGGGGGAATTAATGAGACAAGGGTTCATTGGATAAAGCATCAACCTTTATGCCTCACCAATTTTATTGGTTAAAAAGAGGGATAACACTTAAAGGATGTGCATCGACTACCAAGAACTTAACAAGTAAACTATCAAAGATAAGTTCCTTATTTCCCTGATTGAAAAATTACCCGATGAACTTCATTGCTCTAGCTGGTGCGCTATGTTAGATTTGAGATCAAGGTATCATCAAGTATGAATGAATGAGGAAGATGTACACAAGACTGCCATTAGAACTCATAACGGTCACTATGAGTTTTAGTTATTTCATTTGGGATAACCAATGTGCTTTCAACCTTTCAAAGTCTCATGAATGAGATGTTCAGACCCTATATTAGGAAATTCATTCTTGTCTTTTTTGACGATATCTTGATCTACAACAGCTCTTTCTAATAGCACATAGAGTACCATCAAAAGGTTGTGCAAACATTACATAACCATTAACTAATAAATACATTTTTACAATAAGATAAATAAATTATTTGGAAAACTTAATATCAACTTCAAGGGTATCTAAAGATGCCAGCAAAACAAAGACGATTCAACAATTTTCCATTCCCTATTCACTTAAGGAACTAAGGGGCTTCTTGGGATTGACAAGATATTATAGGTGTTTTATAAGACATTATGAAATAATGGCCAAGCCTATAACTGAATTATTGAAGAAGCAAAATGAGGGAAAGTGGGACTGGAGTGAGCAACAGCAGAAGGCCTTCAAACAACTCAAGGAAGCTCTTATCTTACCACCAATTCTAGCTTTACCAAACTTTTCATAGTCTTTCACTATAGAAACAAATGCCAGTGGAACAAGTATAGGGGCGCTACTCCAGTAAAATAGACACTCTATCACATTCCTAAGTAAGGCCTTAGCTGAAAAACATCTAGGGCTTTCCACGTACAAGAAAGAATTGTTGGCAATTATCTAAGTTATTAAATAGTGGCACCACTATCTTAGTGGTAAGAAGTTTAGATTATAAACTAATCATCATAGCTTAAAATATCTACTAGAGCAAATGATTACATTACTGTTCCAACATACATGGTTACTAAAGCTAATGGGATAACTTTGAGGTGGTGTATCAAAGAGGAAAAGAACACAAGGTTATCGATATCTTGTCACGTGTGTCCAACATTAAGTTATTAAATGTTATCCAACCCTCCATATTTGACATTTGCAGCCTCCATAATTGAAAAAAGTAGCCTCCATAATTGAAAGAAAAAAACAATGGTTTGTGTTTGAATTTATTTTGGTTTCTTCCTTCTTTTGTTGTATAAAAAGAGAGGAAAGGATTGCATCATTTGTAAT
>JANKOD010000002.1:8373276-8388058 GCA_026284645.1 Erythroxylum acuminatum | reverse complement strand
TTAATATTTAGTTGATTATGTAAACTTATAAATTGAGTCATTTATGTTTCATACAAATATGTAAAATTAAGTATATTATCGATTTATTAGGGCCTTTTTTTTATTTCGTCTAGGGCCTATAAAATGATAGGAACAGCCCTGTTCTAAAGGAGGAGGCAATATTACATGAAAACGAGTGAGGTGAAGGAACGGAGAAGGAGAAAACTTAGCGGTACTGTAATCATAAACTATGTAAATAACCAACACTATGTTTCATTAATAGTTGTAATAAACTATGTATACACGTCCAATGTACAATAATAAGGAATATTCTTATATAATTGTTGTAACTAACGTATTAGATATGAATGAAATAATCGTGTTTTCTCTCTTCAGTACCTTTGAACTCTACCTCTTGATCTTCCTTACATTTCTCTTACATCATTCTATATTCTTAGAATTCCTTCCTTTAATTCTCGTAACAAGAGGGGATTAATATAAGTTCATTTGCTACTAAAAAAGTTCTATCTAAAACAATAAAATAAAATAAGGAACAAAGAAGAGCAACAAGCTAGAATTTATAAGCAATGTTTTAAAAATTAGACCGAAAAATAAATCGGTAAAAAAGTTTAAAGATTTAACAAGTTTTAGATTATCATATAAAAAACTAATATATTGTCAATAAAAATAAAAATAAAATATAAGAATAAGTATAATATAATATAATACACCAATATGTATTATTATATAATCAATTATTGATAATGCTAATATTTCAAACTCAAATTGTATATAAGATAAAAAATTAAGATAATAGTGAAGGCGGTTGCGTTGCATCATTGTTAAGAATGTCAATTCTTCTATACTATTTGATGACTTATAAATTATGTCTTCATCTAAATTATTTACATTAACATGTAATACATTATACTTTTAATTTTTAAATATGTATAAAATAAGATATCTATTAACCATCAATAGATGTTTTTATTTATTCATCGTGATAAATATTTTTTCTTTATAAATCGTCTTTCAAGTTAATTATAATCAAGGTTTGGCAAAGGTTTTTCTTCAATCAAAAAAGAAGTATTCTTAATACAATTGGATCATATATTCAAATGACTTTTGTATATTCTCTTCGTATGAATATGTTAAAAAATACTACAATTACATTCACATCTTTATGCAACAGTCATATGAAGAAAAAGATTATTCTTTACTATCGAAAAAGTTAAATTTTAATTGAAAGAGACAAGGTAAACATAACTAGATGATAAGTCGGTTCAAAATTATTTTGGTTGAACCAGTTAATCCGATTTGATGTTTTAATCATTGCTTGTAAGAAATCAAACTGATGTTCATAGAGTTTCTACCACTATTATCATACAAACATGTAGTTTTTCTTGGCCAGATATGTACAATGCTTTAAGAATCAAACACAATGATATGTTTCTCTTTAGAACACCGTTTTCTCTTCTTTGGAATAGTACAAGAGACAGCATGTTGCAGATTGTTTTTCAGTTCCATCTTCTTACAAGTAATGTGAAAGTGATACACATCTTAACTTATCTACGGCTCCGCTGAGCTGTAGGAGGCAGCTTCTCTGATGGACCACAAGGAAGCTTCTGTCCAGTCTCGAGTTCAATTCTTGTCTTTAGCTCTCTGAGTATTCGAATTTGGTCAAGCTTCTGAGGAGACAATTTGTCCCAGTATATTCCTACACACGAACAAACTCTTATTCTATGTGATAGTTGCACGTAACACATCACAAGGCCTACCGTTAAGAGTAAATCTCAGATCACAGAATGGAAAGCACTTAAAAATCATTCATTCATATCCTAAGATTCATATGGAAATCCTACCACAAGGTGGGTTCACAGAACGTGAGGGAGTTACTAAACATCCAACCAACTTGTTGCATTGCCTTGATCTAGCAGCAGTAAGAATTGAAAGTAATGTACACTGATCCACTTCAAAAAGTATTAATGATGGTGACATACTCTCTTTTTTTATATTGAGCAATAATTTAAACTACAGACTACAGTGGTTCACAGACCTTGAGGCTTGGGAATGACTGTCCGGGTGAATATGACTTGAGTGGGAGTGCATATGATGTCAACAGGAACATCATGTATCAACAGTTTCTCAACTGGAATGTCATCCACCAACTGGCAATCATGCACTGTAAGAGAGGTTAAAATTTTGAGGAAATGTCAAAAGATGAGATTTCAATGCATAGAACTGGCTAACAGGGAACTCCACATCAAATAAATAATGAACACACTCTGATCATGTGATTTGTGTTTCACCATTTAACAAGGATCGACTTTTTAATTTTCTTCCAAAGTTAGCTCCCTCTGATGATAAATGTAGAACTGCCAAACTTCATAACTATGTGCTGTTCAAGATGCCTATTGACACAAGAAACGGTTGGATTGAAGGTTCCTTTACAAAGGAAACATCATTTCCTTCACTAGCAGAGCACTACTACACCTACCGGAGGTGACAACTGGTGTTGAGTCATCAATGGCTCCCATATATCGCAACATTCCATATTCAAGTTCTGCAAATCCCTGTATCCCTCATCTCGTTAGACAACCTCGCAAAAACTTCCACTTAAAAGATGCTGTTCCAGTTCAACTCAAACAACAATTCATAATAGTTGTATATTGGAAAGGTTAAAAAAGAAGGAATTATGAAATCAATAAGATTGGATGTGATTGTTACCTCGCCCTTACCAAGTCGAGCCCCTGTCTTTGGGTTGACAGCAACAGAGCCAATGACAATTAAATCAACCTTTAGCTTCTCATCCAATCCAATAGGCATACCATACTTGGCTACCCCTACAGAGGTACAAGCCTCGAGAATGGTACTTGGGTTTAACATGTGAGACTCAAGGACAGAAAAAAAACCAGTTCTCAGGCGGGGTTGAGGAGTCAACAGCTTCTTTCCACCTGTGCAGCAGACAAGTCTTAAAAGATATAATAACTGAAATTCAACCAAACTAGTCATAACTTGACGCCACATTCAGAACTAAAAATCAACCAATATAAGACTAACCAGTGAGTGTGAGAAACCTGACTTGCTTTTGAGGCGAATCCGGGTTCACCTTCACACAACCAGCATTTACAAACACCTCCAACCGACTCAGCTGACACAAAACACAACCCGACCCATTTTACAATTCAAACCAACTTCGCTGAAAAACGGACTTTCCAACAATAACTCAATAAAGGAATAAACATTTTTACATTTTCGGCAGCGGCTGAAGCGCCAACGAAGTTGGGGATGCGATGGTGTACTGGTCTGGGATTCTGAGCATAGTTGCGGTCCTCCATGAATTCCCATATTCTCTTTCTGATTACCCATTTCCAAGCTTTCGGGTCGACACCCTCTGCATTCGAACTTGACCCCATTTCTCTTATGGAAGCCTCGGCCATGGACTCTCGCGCCTGGGCGTCAAGTTGCAACCTTTGGGCCTCAAAAGCCGACTCGTCGAAAACGCCTTCTTCCTTGGCACTGCGCCGAAAACCCTGTAGTCTGTGACTTGATTTGAACAGTATTTTTGTATGCCAGGGAAGAAAATGGAGAAGGCTACGGGATTTGTTAAAGAGAAGAGGGTGTTTCAGTTTCAGCGAGAATGGAGCTGAAGTTCGTGTGAAGGTCGAATCCATCAACTGGAACCAATATGATTCGTTTTAGTTATGGAAGCTACTTCGTGTCGGTTTGAAAACGGATAAGATTAAATAAATATTAAATACTAAATAATGCGCCATAGATTGGATAAGGCTAGACTTCCGTTCGGTTCCGCTCCGGTCCGTGTTTTAAGCTGTAACTCGGTTTCTTTTAAAAACTTTGTATGATTATCGTGTCTTTGATCAATAACGACAAGAGCTTGCGGGCTATATTGCATTAACTTACGTAAGTTTTGCAGGCTTCCAAGTAGCTTTCGACAGAACAGTTGCCTACCTTCAAGTTATGAACTTCTGTCCGAGAATTTATCATGAGCTACTTACGAAGAAAAATATGATCCAAACCAAAACTAAATACATAACAGAAAGCACCGACTCTCTACCGTCAAGGCAAGTACAGCAATACAAGTTGTAACCACTACTTTTCAGTTCGAGGCCTATTTCATTTCTTTCTGATAGCTAGCAAGCCCTGCTGCTGCTACGTTTTTCTGCTTCAACAGACAGTTATGAATGCTAAAGGTTCAGTCATTTATCAACTCAGATTTGATATCTGCTTACATTTTGATTTCAATACACCTTTTGGCTCACACGTACCATCAGACTTCCAACATCTCTGATATAAAAAATTTGTCAGGTACCGTTCATGGATTTTTAATTGAATGCTTCAATATCCCATTCACAACGTGAATAAGAGCTATATCTCATGCTCCATTGATCACCTGGATCATAAATAACTTCAACATTTAAATGCAAACATACAGAGAGCAGAAGCAGAAGAATTAGAAGAATAATTAGAAGACGAAGCAGGAATGTTTCAGAAACGAATCGACGGGGAAGGAATGCAATGATCATTTTTCACGACTTTTATGAGAGAGAGAGAGAGAGAGAGGTATAGGTAAGAATATGAAGAAAGAAGGGTGGTTGAGAGGAGAATTGAGACTTCAAAAGCAGCTTATCAATGAAGGCCTGATTTGCCTTAGTTACAAGAATATACAACAATGGTACAATACTAGCTGTCCCCGTCTCTCCCTACTCTTCAAAACTGAGCACCAATGCAAGCAATCAATGATTCTACTCCTGAGTTCTGATGATAGGCATAACCTAATTTAATTGGTACTAAAATATAAGCTTATCAAGATAGGTGGTCAAAGAAAAAAGGAAAAAGTAAATCCAAAAGCATGAAAGAAGTTAATCATTACAAGTGAAGCGAGATTAAGTTAGAAGTCAGGGGTCACCAACATACAAATATCCTTGCCCAGTATGAATCCTTCGAGTTTATTTCCAATGCAAATCCTTACCCTCGTTATCCTTCTACGAATTCTCTCTAATAGACTGCAACTGAGAAAAGGAAATCCGAATTATTGACCCAGCAAGGGATGTTGCATGCTTGCACACAAGGGCCTCAGTAGCCTGCTCCTCAGTTTCAAATTGAACAAGGGCCTGCTTCTTTCCATTCATCTCGAAGAGCTTAGTGTTCACAATAGTTCCATTTTCCTCAAGGTGGTTAACAATTTCCTCTTCAGTGATGTCCTGCGGCAGAGTGGATAGATGGATCATCTTGGTTGGTGAGCAGCAGTACCGGTAGTTCTTTGCAGCATTGCGGTTGAAACGATTGAGATTAGAGTTTGCATACTCGCGTGTATCTGCACCTTGAGTTATGTTTGGATGCTTTGAAAAGTTGACCTCCATTCTTTTCCCAAAAAGCATTGCTCCCTATTTCACATTTCAAAGAACATGACATCTCTCAGCGAAGTGATATTGCATCTCTTCAAGCCAAATAAATACAGAGAATTCAAATATTAGTGTCAACCAACTTCAAGTAACAAGTTTGCAACAGGAATTTCTTTGAATGGAGAAAGAGATCATTGTGCAGAATAATATAAGTTGTCTCAACAGACCAACCTATTGGAAAGTAGTGTTTTAAGCCTGAGGATATTCAATGAATACTGTTTCTACCTGATAGAAGTAAGACAAAAGACACACACACACACACAAGTGCACATTAAAAAAAAAACAGTAAATATAGTAAACAACATCATTAGTTGATAATGAAAAGTTTCTATTAGCAAACAAACTCAAGTCAATGTCAAAAAAGAGAAGAAGTGAAAGACGATACCAGTAACAACTGAGCTAAATTCCAAATCCATGTCTAGGTCTAGAGTTCATTGGATCTGGAACCATCGTCTTTCCTATTTGAAGGAAATTTATTGAATGACAATATTATCTCATTTTGCTAACAGTTTTTTTCTCTGAGGATACTAGAAAGTCATCCGAAATAGTCTGGCCATGTTCACCATTGACAAGTGGATGTAGAGTGCCAAATCCAACTAGAGGAGAAACAAGAAAGGTCTAAGGCTTGAAATGATGTAAAAGGAACTATTATCACCACAGCTTAAAAGATGATTTGGTTCAGAATAACTTGATATATCTGTCCCAAAATATTATGCACAATTAAATTGATGCGAGTTAACTGTTTATTCAAGTAGGAATTACCTACACTGTTAAGTGACTTAAAGCAATACGCATAACTAAGCAACTGAAGACAATATCAACAAAATGGTAAAAGACCAACAAATTGCAAGCAGAAATAACATAGCATAGTGTTCAAAACACAGCCAAAAATAGCAACTCATCTAAGCTGGGAATAAAATTTCTAGCATCATCCAAATTTCCCATTTCACAAATTTTACTGACAAATAGGCAATCACTTCAATTAAACTTTGAACAAATAACATTCAACAGTTATTATGTGCAATGAGACACTAGGAGAGGCAATTTATCTTGAATACAAGATAATCATATCCAATACCATATAGAGGACTAGCAAGATCCAGAAACCTCAGTGCAGAAAGTAATATAGAAGGCCAAATTCTAAAGGATCAAACCTTCAAAAAGTGCACTGCTAACTCAGCCTGAAAACCATCTCCCATCTGAACAAGTGCATGGTCAGGTTTATTGCGAAGAAGTTTAATCCTTATGATGTTTCCATAAAGGGAAAAGAGGTTGAAAAGTTTATCTTCATCTGTTTGCTGAATTGGAATATAACACATGGAAGATTACTAAACAGAATATCAGAACTTTACAAGTCAAAGACCAAGAGCTAGAGCAAAGTTGATTTACATCAGGATTCAAATTGGAGACAAGAACAGTGCACCTATCATTGGTGCCACTAATTCCAGGAGGCAACCCTCCACCAAAGGCAGCAGCGATTGCCGCTGCATTAGCCATCTGAAATTCCAACAGAGAATCAGTACATCTCAACTATATCTCCCTATTAAAATAAGTCAAAAGTTAAGTTTCAATGCCAAGATATTACAGAAACTTGAAAAACAACTCGATTGATGTCAAGCTATAATGAAGATATCAGAAACATATCACAGGTTTGCAATTTATTCGGCATGTGCACATGAAAAGAATTTCTCAGCACATTTAAGCAGATAATGTGTACGCTATGTGCAGGTACTACTAAACTTCCTCAAACCACATAAAGGGAAGTTTGATGAGTATTGAAAGGTCAGCTCAAAATTCACAGGTAAGATTCTCATCAGACAATATATGAGAGGGGAATGAAAGTACCCAATGTTTTGGAGAAATCATGATTAATGAAATGCATGCAATCATTTTACATGCCTCTGCCAAGGAGAAATCATTTTACATGCCTCTGCCAATGAGAAAGCATTTTAGCCCATTTACAATGCATCATACATTGGTTAAAAGATAACAAACAGGAAAATTGCATCAAATCCACAGGCAACTGCCATTGAGAAAGCAATCTAGACCACTTTATATCACTGGAAGTCCATTTATAACATTGCCACTACAGATGTATTTCAGTTTCACATTGCAACACATCTTACCACTCTGCATTTTACACACAGAATCTGTTCATGAACTACAAATGAAAAACAAGCACCAATGTTTCAATAAGTTTTAAATGGTCAACCATTATATCTCTATGCAAAAAAATTCCATTCTTAAAGCATCCAAAAAAGGAAAGATTCTTATAATTGAAAGCCAGTTTACATCCTGAAACAGTAATATGGACAGCAGTAATATGGACAATGAATAATACTTCTACCATAAATTTAGCAAAAACCCACCTGTGGATATGCAACTGCGAAAAAGAAATAGAAGATATATTAGTTAACAGTCAAAAAGATCATAGGTAGAACAATCTAAGGTTTATTCAGCACTTGCCCTAGAACCATTAACCTGAAGAGTATACGTACCTCCTACATCGCCATATCCTGGCTGTTGCATATGAAACAAACACAAAGTTACCTCCAAGTATCAACTATATAACAAATTAACAACTATGTAACCAAAACAAACAAACAAACAATGCGTACTTGTGAAGATCTGCCTTTCTGTTCTGAAGGCAAATTTGGGTTTGTAAAATCCCTGAGCAAACAATAGATAACATGAAGCAATATTAGTGTGCAAATGGCTTCAAGATAAAGAGAATTAAATACAAGGACATCAGATTATTCACAAACCTCGATCGATCATTATTGTAGTTCACTTGCAGCTCATCCAGGCTACATGCATATGTAAGCAACATTCAGTATCAACGTGAAAATGAAAGGAACTTTAAATAACTTCATGACACGTGCCTAAGAATATGGATAATCAAGTTTCAATGCCCCACATGACCATCACTCCTGTCCCCCCATCACCCAATCAACAGAGCAACAAGAGAACGAAAAGGACGGGAAACAGGGCAACTTATATATGCAACAAAGACTCTTAAGTAGAAAAAGAATATGGAGAGAATGAACTGATAACGTAAAACAGATGCTAAACAGTTATTATACTTAGAAAACTGAATGTCCAGTTGGCAGCATCCGTCATAAATATTTCGTCCCTACAAAAATTCAAGAACTAACTTAGAACAGAAATTAACCACAACCACATATAATACCATCAACAGCATAACAAACAAAAGATGGAAATAAAAACTTAAATTGCACCTGAAGAGAAGTCCTAGCTGAAACAGCACACTGACGCAACTGATACTGAATCAAGGCTTGGAAACCTAATCGCCAAATAGAAATAATATAAGGGACCACTATTTAAAACTTACTTAGTGATTTAAGCAAAAGCAAGTCAACATCTCATGTTTCTGATATAACATAAATCCACAAAAGACTAACAGTTAAGAGTTGGGGAAAAGAAAGCATGAATCTTCCAAATATAAGCTATTTAATAGGACAATTGGAACATTCGTCATGAAAACATAAGAATACAGAAACAGAAGAGGAAGAAACAGAAGAAAGAAACTTGAAGCTGACCAGCTGACTTCTGAAATGTGACAATCTTCTCCACAAATCCATAAGGAGAAAAAACTTGTTGCAGCACATCCACTGTAATGGGATATAGCATGTGATGGACTGTAACTAATAGAATTCTGTTGGGCTGAGCATCCAGAGAGTATCCGACAAGAAGCCAGCGGAAGGCAGAAGAGAACAAATAGAGAAGAATAGACAGAGAGATGAGATAAACAGAAATCGTATTCGCAGAAAAGGAAAATAAACAAACCAAGAAATAAAAGAATCTTGAAAGACAACCCATGAATTGCATTTAACACATTATGAGAATAAGAAAGAAAAAAGGAGAGAGACAGAGTTGAAGAACAATATGTTAAGAGTCTGTTTGGAACAAATGAATTCCATAAATTGTGGATGCGGGAGTTCATCGGTAATTCCACGGGTAATGTGTTTGGAGCGTTAAATAGTGTAGAATTGAAATATGGAATTCAGTATGAAATATAAACCAACCCAATGCATCATAAATAACAGTAAAGTCCAGAGCCAGCCAAATCACAGCATGATTTTTAAATAATTCCCACATTGTCCTTAGAGCAGTATTCAGTGACATCATCTATGGAGATTGATGATGTCACTGAAAAAATAGAGAGAGGCTATTTTTATTTTTTGCTTATTTTATGTTTTAAATTGATACACACAGTTGAGAGCCGATACCATCAATCAGAAGGGAAACAAAAAACTACCAAAAACAATTGATGGAACATTGGGTTCTCCACTACCATGAACAAAGTAGACTATCAATTAGATTAATAGATCCAAATGATTTCACACAATAACCACCCAGCTGCATTATGTTTTTACTATATCAGACTAAAAAGTACCAACCTCATCTCCTCGTGCTTGAGTATTTTGATCCATTGTAGTCAATTCTTGATGCGATGAGAATTGGACGTAAACATTCCTCCCCCTAACAAAGCCAATCAAGATATGAAACATACAGTACCATCGAAGATTAGGAAAACTTGAGTAATTGTTCTAAAAGCTCCAATGAACCAAGTGAAGTTTTTCAAGAATAAGATAAACTATTTGCACACCAAATATCCTAGGGAGAGTAGAAAACTGTGTACCTTATCGTTGGTTGAACATTTGTGTAGAATTGCAGGGCAGTAATGGCTGAAGGAACATCTTGCATTTGGAGGAGAGCCTGAATATGACAATTTGTACATTCATATAAAATGGACAGTCATCATAAGTATAGTTTTGAACTACCAGATTTACAATAAAAGGAAAAAAGAAAACCTGATTTTTTGCCCGGAGCATGACGAGCTTTGTTATGACACCAAACGGCTGGAATAGCTGGAGCAGATCATTCTGAAAGAAACAGTACAGCAGATCAAAGGCATATATATTTATCTATTTCCCAAAGATCAATGCTCGGTTAATAAAAGCATTCTAAAGAAGATAAAAGAATGATTATAACAGCACCTACATTTAAGTGATCTTTAATTGGATATACCATCGTCAGGGGAAAAGACTCCTACTTAAATAATTCTCATCATCAGTTGTAATAGAGAATGACAGTCACAAGCATAAAATTGTTCTTTAGGATACCCTTTTTCAACAATTTATGAACTTGTCCCATTGACTAAGGTAAATTGTAAATATAGGTCTAGAAAAGCAAAGAAAAAATAATGAAAACTCTTTCTCATCTTCTAGAACCAGAGATTATTAGAATTATGTATACCTCAGGTTACACTGGTGGCATGTATTTTTGTATCTGATAGCTTTCTTTTGCTTTAGAAAAGGTTTTGTCTTAATGGAAGTAAAGTAATCACTTAAAGTCCATCAGAGCAGGCAAAGAAAAATAAGAATGAACGCGTTCCGAATATTTAGTGTCATTTTAACATATCTTGTTATTGCCCTCATCTTGTCACATACCGACAAGTGAGCTCATCCTTTTGTTGGGAAATTATTAAAAGAGCACCTTTAAACCCTAAGAGTTCCAACCCTGTAAAAATTGACCATTTGGCAATATAAAACTTCCAAGGAAGTTTACAAGTAATACGTTTCAGATCATATTCAGTCTCTTTGAATGATGTTCCTAAAACTGAAGTTTCATTCCTACCAAAAAATTTTGAACTTCCCTTCAATGCCAAACAAACGCAATCAAGGGAAGTATACAAATGGATTGGATTTAATCCTTAGATATTGGCATAGATAACTTGAAAGTAATTACCGCCGTTATGAAACAGAAACTGGAAGTTACAGGATTCAGTTTTGTGGTCGTTTTCCCAAGAGGATCAGCGTCAAAAAGAATCAAGACACACAAAACACCTCGACGTATAAAGAGGCACTGTGAAAGGTGTCTTGGATACTTAAACAGTAATTTAAATTGTACGTGTGAACCCTTAAGACAGAGAGACAGAGGAAGAAAGAGTAAACTTACTTCAGAAATTTCATGCCCAACATTGCGGACATGGATAACTTTGGAGGGTTCTGTCATTTTTAACCACCCTGCAACAAACGCCGGTCACAGTCAATTAGAAGTTTTATAAAAGGACACATGAAAGAGTGGTATTGCATTCCATAGATAGTAGCTCATGATAAGCAACTAAATACTAAATAGTCCCCATCCCACACCCATCCATATAAAAAGTACTTCATCAACAATCCCACTCAAGACCAGTGCTCAATTTTGACACCAAAGAAAGGGCAATTCGTCACCTAATAGAGCAGCATAATCTCTCTCGCATGTACAAATAGTCTAGAGAGCAGAAACCATCATGAAATAATATCTGTCAGCATCCCTCGCAATTTTCACCAGTAAATCAACAGCAGTTCATAAATATGGAACTAAAAAAACACAAACTTTATTAAAAGAAAACTCCCAAACACGAATGGAAATTCCGACGACAAATCTACATCCCACGGGAAGAACCGAACAGAAAACCCTAGATAACAGTATGATTGTACAAGAGGATAAGTTGGAAAGGGAGGACCGTCAATCTAGACACGTAGCACAGCAAGCGAAATTATTGAACCCAGTTATTAGCTCTAGCTCCATCATTGGGCTAAGGTTGAAGTAAAAAGCGAGTTAGATCCAAAGCAGAGCGAGAAGAGTAAATAACTTGCCTTATTGTCTATGTGTATAGAGAGAGAGAGAGAGAGAGAGAGTCGATCGAAAACAGCTAAAGCAGGAGAAGTGGCTTTAATGGATTGACCCTATCTATTCTTCTCTGTCCTCACATACCTACCCTACACATTTAGATTTTAGACTCGGATATTTTTCTTTTTAATTTTCTTTTATATACATAATTATGTCTTTTTTGCTTACGAGTTATCATTTCCATTTTTAGAACGGAAACCAAACCAAGCCCCGCCTTTATTAGGCAAATTCACATTTAGATAACAAATTTCATCATTTAAAAAAATATCTTTGATGGATAGCTTTCCTAGAAGTGGTGGCCTTAGGAAAAAAAAATCATAAAAGATGAGCTTGTATCACCAACCATGTTTCAACCAATTAACCCTGGACCTTTGCTTTAGTAGGATCGAGCTTGTTCAAGAGCACCTTTAGTAGTAGAGACTAGATGATAAGTGCTGCCAATGTTTTGCTTATGAAATAATTTGATTGATTCCTTGGTCGACTGAAGTTTCTTCGTGAGAATAAATTGTTTAGAATGATGACAGGAATAATTGAAGCATTTCTTCGCCACATTAAAAAAAACCTGCGATATTATTGAGACGAGGAATAGTTGTACAATTTAATTTACAATCAATTACTATTTTTAGAAGTTACTTAAAGTCAATCAGTTGTACAATTTAATTTACAATTAATTACTATTTTCACTTGAAGTTACTTAATCATTAGTCATCTATATATAATAAAATCCAATAGAATTGTACTGTCATAAGTGGGATTTTAGAATACAGGACCGAGTTTTTGGAACCAAACAGTCTTTTATTTTTTTAATATTTACATATAAAGACTGAGCTCTCGGAGCCATGCAGTTCATAACTCAAATCAAATATCTTACACGGGAATCGAGATCTCGAAGCCATACAGTCCGGTAACATATATATGACGAAATACTCTTAACTCTCTAATTGACATGTCAACCTTATCACATTCCTTCAATTCTTATTTATTTTACTAAGAGCAAATCTAATTAAATTCTATTAAAATTTCATAATAGAAGCTCATAATGACCAATTCAAGCTATTCCATATTCGACCAAAGTAAATGTCGTTTTTTCTTCCGTTATTGATTTTAATTTAATTCAAACAACATTCAAGATATATTCATCACACCAATTAGTAAAAAATAACATGTATATCAAGTTTCTCAATTTAAACATAATGTCTGCCAATTGGGAAAAATACAAATTATAAGTCCAAAATCTCAATTAATCACATATACTACTTCATTTAGCTTCCAATTGAATATTTTTAACAACAATTTCATAAAACCACAATTTTATCTCAAGAACCCTAAATTACATTATACACAATTTTTAGGAAAAAATAGAATTACATAAACATATATCAAATTGTGTTGTTTTCTGTATTAGGACATGGAATTGGCTAAATATCAGGCTAATAAGTTTATGAAGTGTTTACTAAGCTAGGACATGTGTAACACCCCACTCCCGCGTGACCCAAACCCGACATCTATGGTGATATCCGAGCCCGTGCCCCGCGAGGGTGGCGTGTTACATCACTCAGTCAAAACTCAGTATAAATTTTTTTGAAACACAAACATACATTATGCGAAAAATCATTAACATACAATGACCACGGGGGCTCTTTTCATAAACACAAATTATTACAGTCCGTTGACTTTACAATTGACCTAATCATTTGTACAAAAATTCATGAAATACAATTTTATGAGACACTAATGCAGACGCGAACTGATCCCGACCTCTTCTTTCACTCACATACGGTAGACATACTCCTGTGTCTAACGGGGTACTCTTCAAGGCCTGAAAAATAATTGCAAATTTTGGGTGAGTTTTGCGAACTCAGTGAGGAACCATCATCGATGGTCCACTCAATTCATGCAGCAGTTAAGTATATCGCAGATATTCCATAATCTTACATTCAGAAGTACCACGTAATTATACTCAAGCAGTTCACAGATCATTTCACAATCTCACATTTAGAAGTACCACATGATTGCACTTAAGCAGTTCACAGGTTATTTCACATTAGCACATTCAGAAATACCACATGATTGTACTTAAGCAGTTCACAGATTATTTCACAGTAGCACACTTAGAAATACCACATGATTGCACTTAAGCAATTAACAAGTTATTTCACAGTAGCACACTCAGAAATACCACATGATTGCACTTAAGCAGTTCACAGATTATTTCACAGTAGCACACTCAGAAATACCACATGGTTGCTCTCACACAAGTATAAGGCGTTACGCCTTTCACCTAATCAAGATATTCAATCAAATGCATATGAAATTCACTTTTCCAATTTTTACTTTGTTGTGACCGAGTGCCTGAACTGTCCCATATAGGGCTTATTAAGCGTTAAACGCATCTTAAGGGTAGGAGAGCCCTTTGGGTATGCACTACTTCCCTTCGAGCTCGAGGCTCTTTTTCATTCGTTGAGCTTGTAGCTCTGATCGGTGGCTACTCCGGTCACAATTGTCATTATGTGTTATACATTTATGCAATGTAATCACCTATCCCATTCAATCACTTTCTCATATCATCGGACATTAGTCCGGCATTCCACATTGAAGTGAAGCATTTTACAATTTCATTCATATCCATGTATACATTTCACATATAGACACATCATTCATCCAGTTTACACTCAATA
>JANKOD010000002.1:8333820-8350281 GCA_026284645.1 Erythroxylum acuminatum | reverse complement strand
ACAGATCCGAGAAGAGCGAACGCCGGAGAAACAGCACGCCGGAGGAACAGCAGTCGGGGACAGAGGAACGAAGAGACCGACGGGGTCGAGGAAGAGCAGTGGTGCACTGGTTTTTCGAAAAGTTAGATCGGCAGTTGGCGACAAGTAGACCGAAAGGGAAAGAAAGGGGGTTAGTTGTGTAAAATGAGTTTCAGGAACAGGGGCATAGCGTCTCTGTATGCCCTTTTTGGGAGAGACATAATATCGTGCCCCTGTCTGCTAGAGTCAGGGACTTAAAAAGGGGACAACATCAACCAAACATCACCGGGGGCAGGATTTATTGATCCTGTCTACTGTCCCCACTCACGGGGACAGTAACCAAACACACGGTTATAATACAGTATGCTTTTCATTTCCCTTTTCGTTCAATCTCAACCACTCACTCCAATGTAACTACGTGCCGACTGGAGAGTCCGTTTTTGCTAACAGTTAGTAGCCATAAGAAGCTATTCCTATGAAGTGTTTGGTCCAAATGAATCTGTATGTAATGGGTCTTTAGCTGGCCCAAACTTTTGAGCAGTTTTGCTAAGATTAGAACATGCAGTTAGGAATTGCTCTGATAATGAACATCAATGATAAAGATTATTATAAATCGGGATTCTGATTAGAACCATCACTAATAAATTTTGAAAGAACAAACACGAAAAGATATTCTAAACTCAAACGTATAAGATGTTCTAATAATAAACACCATTAACAGATGTCATAATAAGAGACACCACTAAAAATTATTCTAAACAGGATCAAATAGTGATAAATATTAAAAATTAAAAATGAATATACATTATATAAATAAGTAAAAAAATCTAGATACTCGAAATAATTTCTCAATATTCATCATTAACACCTTCCATCATTAACAATATTACCAAACATATTGCAGGCTTACTACATTTATTTCAGCATGGCATGGACGTTTCACATTAGGAAAAAAGATAATACTTCTATGGTTGTCAAAATCAATTAGACTCAAAAAGCAGACAATCCACCCAACTTTCATCAAAAGTACCATTGTATAACTAAGACTGGAGACCATATGATCAAAATTCAGAATCACAGCTTGATTAAAACAAAAATTAAACACGGTTTTGCTTGTCTTAAGAATCTCAAGCCTTCAAACAAATAAGAGGAGAACAAACTGTCTTGACATTTTTCTCAAGGGCATACAAACACCAACTAATTTCCCTATGATGCCTCAAAATTTTAGATAGATTTAAACAATTACGCCTTGAGACGACCAAAGAACTTCTGTTTTTCCTGTGTTGTCTGGAAGCGACCATGTCCAAACTTTGACGATGTGTCGATGAACTTGAGTTTGATTTCCTCAAGAGCCACACGAGATGTCTGGTTAAGCAGTGACTGGCGGAGAGTAACCACCCTCTTCTTAGGTCCAACACAACATCCCTTAACCATCAGATAATCATCCTTCACCACACCATAATGGGGGAAACCACCCATTGGAGTGATGTCTTTCTCAGTCCTGATACATTAGTTTTAGCTTAGAGAAATAAAAACATGCAGATAAGGGAGCAACAAAAAGGTCAACTGTAAAATTGTTAAACTCAAAGCACGTATTGAAGTTGCACAAGCTAAATAACATTTTACCTGTCATAGTCAGTAAGAGCTGAGTGGGACTCCTGGCCAGACTTTCCAATCTTGTAAATCTTCTTGTTCATCTCAGTTCGGTGGTGATATCCATTCTGACCAGCCCTGGCAACAGTAAATGATACTCTAGCAGGATGCCAAGCACCAATACAAGCAACCTTACGAAGTCCTCTGTGGGTCTTTCTAGGCAGTCGGGTGACACCCCAACGAGTGACCACACCTTCATAACCTTTACCCTTTGTGACACCAATGAGATCAATCATCTCATCCTTCTGGAACACAGCATCAATCGGCACTTGTTTCTCAAAGAAACTATAGGCAAAGTCAACTTTTTGTGCAACAGTCCCGCCATTGATCTGAATCTCCATGAGGTGCGCTTTCTTCTGCTTCAATCCCTTCATTTTCCTT
Source organism: Erythroxylum acuminatum (assembly GCA_026284645.1). NCBI lineage: Eukaryota > Viridiplantae > Streptophyta > Magnoliopsida > Malpighiales > Erythroxylaceae > Erythroxylum > Erythroxylum acuminatum. The sequence continues at coordinate 8,348,229 of JANKOD010000002.1, read as the reverse complement.
ATCTGCACTTAAACATAATAGAACTCAAAGTCCAGTAGATTGAAATGATGATGCAGGTAAATCTTGCTTCAAATCACACCATAGCAAGGCTATGGGAACAAAAAATAAACAAGTAAGTTTCAATTTTTTTATTAAAAAAAATCTGAGTCCAATTCATTTACTTAGCCGGCTTTTCTCTATCTGCTTTTTAACATGGTTCTCAATGAGATTAAGTGAACTGGTGTTCATCTCAACTTCCACAAGATTCATTGCTTCGACACTAAATCTTCTTCATAATGAATGCCCCACCATAGTAATTACCTCTGAAACTACATTTCAGAGGGAGACAAGAAAACATTTAAGTATGTATCTTGAATTGACAGCAATGGATCATCACCTGAGTGTGAGCCAACACACGAACCACAGTGGCATACTTCTTCATTTTCTCAAGCTGCGCTTGGATACTCTTCTTCCCTTCATCAGACTCATATTGCTTTGAGTACTTAGTGAAAGCCTTCTTCTTGGACTTGCACCAGTTCTTGTAAAACCTACGCCTTACCTCCTCACTAAGATGCTGAGCCCAGACGGTGTTCAAAGTGCGGAGACCTCGTGGAGTCTTGACATAGCCCACAACTCCAACAACAACCATTGGAGGTGTTTCAATAATTGTAACAGCCTCACAGGTCTCCTTCTTGTGAAGCTCTGGAAATGATCAGTTAATGTCAATAAGGCCACTAACAAGTTGTAAAATCTTTATATTGATTCACTTCGATGTTTGTTTTTTTATATGCTGTTGTACATAACTAAATGAATTTGAAATTAAGATCACAAAGAGATGATCAAAAGAAAATGCCTCAAAGTTCCTTACTTGATCCAGGCTTTTCGACTTCTCTAACAATGTGCGTCATACCAGCCTTGTAGCCCAAAAAGGCAGTGAATTTGCAGGGCTTGGTGGGATCATCCTTGGGGAAAGCCTTCACTGCATTTGACACAACAATTAAATTCGTTAATTGTTGATAATCTACCAGCGATAAACATCACAATTAATTATAAGTCTCAACCTGTTATGACATGACATTGGAGAAAAGTGAACAGTCTAATTAAACATAACTGAGCCAAATACGTCAAAAAGAAATGATATACCTTTTCCTCTGTGGCGAGCGGCTCGCTTCCTTGGAAGAAATCCAAGGGATCCGTGCCTTGGGTGCTCAAACTTCCTGTGAGACATTCTTTTCCTAACTCACCTCCGTCACCTGAGCAAGCTAACAATGTTAGACAACTTTAACCTATCGAAACAAAATCAACCTACCAAGAAACATCGAGTTTGCAGGATCATCATAGTCTACATACTACAATTAAACATTAAAAAAGGGAAAAGGACAAATTTATCTTGAGAACAAAGATTTAAAAGATTAAACTACGAGATATTGATCATTAGAACAGTATGGCAACAGAAGAACTATCATGAAAAGAGAAACAAAAATCGACAGGCCACTAATATTCAAGAGAATGGAAATGAAACATGTCTTGTTGATGAGAATCCAAATGAACATTTGTCTCCAGTACTTTTTTTTATCAGTAACCAAACGCATAAAGCATGCAGAGAGAGCGATGGTGAGTGACAGAGCAGTGAATACCTCTTGCGGCTACTCGCACTTCCTCCAGGGAAGCCCCCGTAAACCCTAAACGCTCCTTATATACAAGAGACAAATAAATAATCTCTTTATTTGCATAAAGCCCCCTGACTTTCCTTTTAATTATTATATACCCTCTTCCCCATCTGGGGCTTTACACGGACAAACTTGTGGACTATTCATAAACGGGCCTCTTCCCCATCTGGGGCTTTACGCGGACAAACTTGTGGAATTTTCATAAATGGGCCGTATAAGATACGGAACGACATACCGTTTAGCACTCCCAGCCCACATTTGGAGTTTCACTTAGGGCAAACGAAACGAAACACTAGTCCCTTCATCGCCGCCAAGAGCAAGTATAAAGTGGACTCCGACCCCCAGATTAGCTTCAGCTTGTCATTAGGTTAGGGTTGGAAGCCGTTTGTTGGGCTTCAGAGTTAGGGTTTGGTACTCGGTTTTTCATTGATTTGATCATGGATAGCGAGAGAATGTGTGATGAGTCTTGATTAGTGCTATTGCGCAGCGCCTATGGTGCAATGAGCAGCACTTTCCACACGAGATTTCTGATTCTCTCTCTGCCTTCCCTCTACTTTCTTTCTTCTGTTGCAAAATTCTTGTTTTGTTTGGTTGCAAAGAGATTATCGTCAATCTTACTTCGACTTTCTTCATTATCATCACATCAGATTGTTTTTTCCTTTCACCACTGAATCATTAATTTACTCAAGTTGGATTAGCTTCTCTCGCTGGCGATTGATTGTTTCTGTTTTTAGGTGCCAGAAATTTGGGCTAGTTTCTGAAACTGCGGGCCTCGATTGAGAATGAATTTTCACGGGTTAGACTGAACCTCATAAACTTAATTGTGACATAACTCGATTCAGTCCAAGTTCAGGATTTATTAAAGGATTGAAATTAAGGTAAGAGTAGACATTCAAATACATGATTCCTGCTGACTGAAATCTTCGAATTGAATTAATTGGTTTCAATTACATTAATAAAAATAAATTTAATTTAATTTATATTGTACAAATTTAGTGATATTATGATTGAATTTAATTAGAACACAATCAAAATAAATTTAATTATTTTATATTACATTTTTATCTTTCACTAAAAAATAATCTTATTAAATAATAAATATTCACATTTACATAAAAAAGTTATAAACATTAATTTTATTATAAGTAATATTATCAAAAAAAAGTTCATCATTAAAATGAAAAAGAACGTACATAGGATGAGAAAATAAAAGGAGAAGCTAAATCGTAGAGAAGGTGTTGTTCCGTTTCTTAGTAGGAGTTGTTTAAGATAGGAGGGGTTGCTTGAGGTAAAAAGATATTAGAAGGATATTTTCAATGTTTAAAAGAAGAATTAAAGTCTTCGTTCATAATTCAATTTCGATACTTTTTCAAGAAAATTCAATTCACGATGGATGATGATGAATTGAACCTATCCTTTTTTTTTTTTTCCTGTTTCTAAACACTTTAATTAAATTCAATGCACATCCTTTTACTTCCTCGTTATGAATTACAGGTAGGCTTGTTAATGGGTTGGCTAGAAAGGCCCAGATCTGAGTTCAAATATTTTATAGCCCTGAAATTTATAGAGCTTTGAATTAGTAACTTTAAATGGACATGCTGTAATGGTGCACTAATGAGTTTGTAGCAAGCTAAGAGTAATACTGCATTGCTGAATTCTGGCACAGCGTTTTATACGATTTGTTGGTTCACTATCAAAAATTAATGCTTAGATTGTGTTGCGAACGTCAAGTCTTATTACAAGTGATTATGAACAGCAAATATATTCATGCAAAGAAGTTTGAAGTCGAATTGAAGGGAATGCTTATTGACTGGAATAATTCTGTTAACCAACCTCGCAATTGAGCACCACAAAGTCTAGCAAAGCTAAACCATATTGTAAAAGAATTAATGGGAATAGGCAAAAGGAAGGGAAAAAAAGAAAAGAAAAGAAAAAGGATGTACCGATGCCAGTCCTTTGCATCTATTCTACACATACCATCCCATCCCAGGCACAAGTTTCCTTAGGAAATTATTCTGAACAATGGTGGTGCAGACTGCAGGATAGTATGTCTTTGCAAACAAAAACTTGGACCATTTTTGTCTCAATCACAATTTAACCCGCAAATCTCTAGCACGATGCCACCCTTTGACACAAACGGATTGATTCTGACCCATAAAAGCGTTAAGATGGAAGCTAGAAGTATTGCCCAGACAACAATTATGGTAGGGAGTCTGTCTTGTTTCCCTATCAATCCCTTAAGGAATGGGTAAAGATGGACAATAACCCAGAATGCAAAGAACAGCTTACCAAAGAGAGGACCCCATGAATCATAGCCATTATTGATGGCGTCTGAGACGCCAACTATGACCCCAATTATGTTTATGATAAGTAAGGTCATAGGAGGAACCAACAAAGATGTCCATTTGAAGAGGTAGAGCTCTGAAAATTCTCCATCATCTCCTGCTTTGGAAGTAACAGTAAAATTTGTGTTTACTCCAGCCAGAACCTTCAGAAGACCTTGGAAAAGAGCAAATAAATGGGATGAGGTGCCACCAATCACCCAAAATTGCTCATTTCTCCACCAGTCATGTATCCCAACACCTCCCCACTGCATTTCAAGGATGCTAGTTGCAGCTATAGATATAAAGAGGGCCATGAAAACAATACTGGCATAGTTGCTAATCTGTACATCAAATAAGAACCAGAGTAAGTAGACAAATTGCAAGTAATATATCAAAGATCTCTGTAATGATAACTGCACTGCTAGGACAACCAAATATAATCTTGATTACATCCATAAAATAGGATGCTGATGTGTCCATTTACTTCCAAACTATGTGGATAAGTTATTTACCTCAGGAACAATGAATTTCCCTGTAAGGAGGCACACAGCTGGTAAAGTGCAGTACACAAGCAGTGGGATTGATGTCAAGGGATACACAACTGAATTTATATATGAAAACCGTTCCAACCATTTCAATCCACAGCCGTATCCATACCATAAAGGACAATGCCTGCTGAAAAAAATCTCAACAGATCCCAGGGCCCACCGGAGAACCTGGTGCAGACGATCAGAAAGGTTTATTGGAGCTGAGCCCTTAAATGCGGGCCTTTTTGGTATACAATACACTGATCGCCAGCCATGGCAATGCATTTTGAAACCTGTTAATATATCTTCAGTGACTGAACCATATATCCATCCAACCTAGACATTTATCAATTTTTAAACAATTAGAACTTGGAATGCAAGTTTTTCTCAAGAGATATGTAAATCAAAAAGCTGCATTAGGTATGCACACCTCTTGGCCCCATTCAGTTTTATCTTCATAACTGCAGCTAATGACATGGATTGCTTCTTTCAAGAGCAATGCAGAAGTTGCTTCTTTTGGAACTCCACCTTCTTCCATTAGTGTTGCAGCGATGAAAAGTGGAGACTGTCCAAATTTTTCCTCAAACTTTACTTGGGGCATTAGAGCAGACTTCTCATTATCTATTCCTATATAGAAGTTCAGTAATTACATTGAGGATAATAAAGATTAATCAAAACCTTTGTGGTTTGTCAACTATGTGCCAACTTGGGGAATTCAAGATCTAACTAACGAGAAGTATAAGAAAGATTATGGGAATAACTACTCCGTTATGTTTGTCAAAAAAACTAGAAATGTAAGGTCACTGAGCGGCTGGAATTGATCTTACCTTCTATGCCTTCCTCAATATTTTCTAATGCATGTATGTGCTTAGAACCATCCTTGTTCTTCTTTGCCTCACTCAATTTTAGTTTCTTACTTTGCCTGCTAGATCTGCAACAGCAGCAGCACCATTTAGGCCAGCAATTACATGACTTCCCTGGTGGTTTCTTCTTTTTTGGGGCATCATATCCATAAAGTGCCTGCCTCCTGAAAACACATCCAGTGCCAACATATATAGGCCCCTGTATGCCATCCAAACCTTTCATATTAATCTGCATCAAAGAAAAATTGAATTAGAATCTTCTAACTGGAATTGGAACAAGATCACAATATCATTCAAACACGCAAAACCAAATGTGCATGCACACAACTTAAATTTGCTTACATCAAAGAAGACGACATTGCGATTGGAGTATCTATCATGACGATCAATCCCATCAAATCTTTGAGGAAATTGCACATAACAGATTTTCTTTCCAGATGTCGGATCCATCATGAAACACATGGCTTCTCTAAGAGCTTTGCTGTTGTTTATGTAGTGATCACAATCCACGTTCAGCAAATAAGGAGCATTTGTTATGATTGCAGATACCCTTACCTTCATCAATCAGGCAACACAGGCAGTTACAGAGAGGGATGACATTCCTAAAATGACAATTTTACAAGATTTGCACAATTGTCTTATCTTCTGTGTGTATGTGTGTGTAAGGAGGAAAGGGGGGGAGAGAGAGAGGTCAACCTACCAATGCATTCATTGCCCCAGCTTTCTTGTGATGATCAAATCCAGGTCTCTTCTCACGAGATACGTAAATTAAACGTGGCAATTCATTTCCTTCAGTATCACAAATACCATCATGGCCTAGGAAAACCTGAAAAAAGATATTTAGCATTAGGATTACTCTGAATTTCAAGGCCGAGTCTTTTGCATGGCTTCCTTTACCTGAATCATTCCAGGATGATCTCTGACATTATTTCCTGGCCATGGAGTCCCATCCTGCATCGTCCAACCATCCTCAGGGACCTTTTGTGCCATGGAAACTAGGCTGTTAATCCGAACTTTAAATTCTTCATACTCTCTCTGGACCATCAATGAGAATAGAGCATGTCATGCCTTTAACTTTTGAAGCAAACCAAATTGCATAAGATTTTTGTAACACCTTCAGTGCAGCTAGAACATGCTAACGAAGATTATAAACATTATAGTTAAATATCTGAGAATATCAAGGATTCTCTAGTGTGCAAATTTTATGAATCATCCTACTTCCCAGCCATTATTCCAGCTAGGAAACAAAGTTCAGGGCTGATCACTTTTCTGAACAACACCCCACCCTGACAGGTCAGTGCCACTCTTTTTGCAACAAGTCTAAAAACAATATACTAAAATGAAAAGTCACAAACCTTCATTGCACGACGTTCTCTAATGAATGCTGGATCTACTTTATTCTTCAAGTAATCAACCTTCTGCGAGAAGTAAAATTCTGGAGCTCGGGGTTCAATGCTAAATTTCTTGCAGAAAGGAACCCACTTTTTAGCAAATTCAGAGGTCTCAGAAAGGGCTTCAAAAGTTAGCATGGCAGCACCATCATCTGAGACATAGCATGCCACTCTGTCAACGGGATAATCTACCGCAAGTATTGACAGAACAGTGTTTGCTGTGACAAGTGGAGGTTCCTTCATAGGATCAACTGTACTAACAAATATGTCTATAGCAGCCAAATCAGATTCCTTCCCTTCTTTTTCATACCTAATTTCAAATGCCATAGGTAAAAACATGACACTACTAATACATATATGTAAATATATATAGATATAGATATATGTAGATAAATAGATAGACAGATAGACAGATATATAGATTAATTGATTGATTGAGAGGGAGGGAGGGAGAGTACCTCAATTGCAATCGATCAAGGTATGTTTCTCGCACAATTGGATACCATTTTGGGAACTGATCTAATATCCAGGATACAGCAAACCATATCTCACAAACTACTGATGTTAACCACAATCCATAAGCATCTTTGACTGGATGGAGAATTCTATAGTGAAAAAAGAGGCCAAGAACTGCAAGCCGGAGTAAAATTATCATTCTGTAAGGATTTATCCTGCTGGAAGAGATTGGTAACTTCCTTGAAAGTGGCTGCCTCCCCTCATCCATCCTACCAAACCAGCAAAATGTTTATTTTTATAATTCAATCTTTTCGTTCCAGCTAACTGAAAGTAACCAAGAGGAAATGAAAATATAAGTGGCATAACTCACAGAAGACAGAGAAAGCTGCTAATGAAAACTATAACAAAAGTTTGCCAAGAACAATAATTGATGAATGGAGGAATACAAAGTTCATAAGGAGGATACTGTCGCTCCTGCTACATTAACATTCTCAGACATAGGAAATTTCCAGCTAGTAAATCCTAAATCATGGATATACAATGCTGGCAGAAGCCTTAAAATATTTTTTTGTGTTTGTCTTCGAAGAAATCTATTTAAAATACTTATATAAGCAGTAAAACTAAAAGCAAAGGGTGAAGTCTGGAAAATAACGTCCTAATTTTATTCAATAACATGGCCTTTAGAGGAGTGTTTAGCCATTCAATGAAGGTGTTGCATCATATATGTTTTCTCATATTCATTTCCAGGTGTGATACCACAACAGTACATTCATCTCAATTCTATTCAAACAATTATGCATTTTTTTTTCCAACATCGGTAGAATTTATTAGCAGGAAAAGGAAAAGGGAGCATAAGGACAAGCAAACATGAAGACCATCACTTCACCATTGTGTCCCATGGTTTATGACACAACTAAGAAGATAAAAGAGCTTTCTTATGGTTCCTGTTCTATTTAACATGTTGATTTTATAGCATCATAATATATGAAGGAAATAAATTTTCAGGGCTTAATTTGGTTCAAGTATAGGCATTACTTACAAGAACAATTTCATCATGTTACAATACATACCAAGATTGGTCATAAAGAGAAATTCAATGGATATCGAAGGGGAAATGGCCTCAAAATTCAAGTGCATTAAGAGCTCCACTAAAACCCAGTCCACCAAATATTGATCAAAAGTTCAGATATACCTGTCTTATTGATTTTCCTTATTCTTGTTCTTTCTCTGTTTCCCACTGTAATTACCAACACTTAATGTTATTATGATTACTTCTCTCTGGATTTTCCGCTACTTCCCTCCTACACAATTTATCATCAGCTCTTTTTCTAACTGTTCGTAGAGCTTTTTTTTAAAACCAAATAGTTCTAAAATTAGTGGTTGACGAAGGAACAGATAATATAAGGAAATTGTTATTGTTTTAGGAACAACAGCAAGATTTTTCATAAATGATTACTACTGTACAGCGAGAACTTTCCAAAAGAAATCTTCAGTGTGGGTTGATCTAAAGTGTTTATTTGACACATCCACATTCTAATCAGAGTTGCAGTTTCTTTCTCATGCCGCATTTCTCCAACATGAGCCAAAAATAATTAGCTTATTTTTTTTCTTTAAAATTTAGAATTTATCGGCCATCACATCTTAAAATTACTGCTCATACAATTTCAGTAGTCAACTCCGCATGTAAGTGAAGACTCACCTTATATATTTTCAAATGGAAGAAAGAACCAAAGCAACTCTATAAAGTGAAAGCTCTAATCAAGTCCTTGAAAGGAAACAAGAAAAAAGTTCAATATGACATTACAGGGTTGAAAAGTTGCACCTACATGGGCAAATCAGGATCATCAAATCCAGCTCCACCACCCTTTCCACCTTGATGCTCAACAACCTGGAGTTTTTCACCCTGCTTCTTCTTCCACTCCTCCATTCTCTCCTTCCATGCAACTGTACCATAGCCATACACAGCCAAGTCCTTTTTGGGATCCATTGCCCTTGGTTGCACTGCAACATCAACAGAACTATGCATTAATCAAGTGAAAGCAAGTGCAACAAACCACAAAAGATAATTGCTAAGTTCATCAAACTTACAAGACATAGAAGAATCAGGAAATGACATTGGATGGACCCGCTTTCCACGAAAAGAGGGTATAATTAGGGCATGTTTGTCAGAGGAAATGCCAATATCCTACACCATTTAGAGTCATATTCATGTCAAATGAATAGCCAAAATACTAGTTTCCACTCAAAGACCAACCGTCATTTATGAGATAGCGAAAACATAAACCAATTGCAAATTATTATCAAGAAATAATGAGGAATAAATGTCAAACAACTTGGTACATTTAAGTCACCTCTTCGCCATATGTCAGAAGTGGAACCTCCCGAATTACAGCAGTAGAATCCAGCTCTGATGCTGTAGAGAAACCTGGAACATTAGACTGGGCACCATGGCCATTGTTAAGGCCATTGGAGTAAATAGCATCAGCAATATGGTGAGGGTCTCTACTGTCATAAGCTCCAATATCAAATTCATTGTCTAAATCATCTGTATCCTCCTCTTCTTCATCCCCTTCAACTCTTGGACACCCTATTAGGGATAACATGTTTAGCTGTTTTGAGCATATCACAAAGTTAATCACATACTTATCAATTGATACGCACAATGCAGTGAGGAGCATACCTTTGATGCGCTTGTACCTGGTTTTGCATTGAGGGCAGGCTTGATTGCCTTCTCTTCTTTCATATTCATAACAAGGTCTACAAACAGGGAATGCACATTCATTGCAAGCAACAAATGGCTCCCCACCTACAGTAATCTCTATCTCATCCCCACAGATCTGACAAATCTGCCCACTCAGTTCTTTAACCGAGGTCACCTAGCAGGGTTCAAAACGTAAATCTATATGAAGCAGCAAAGATGAAGAGGTTGATGAAATTTCAACAATTCATTCTACTAGGAGAATTAGCAAATTGCAAAACTTTGATGCAGTTTTGTTCGTGGCCTATGGAACCTAGAGCTGAAGGGACAAATTAAGGAACTACCAAAACATTGAGCAGGTGAGAGGAGTTGAGAGATACATAACATTCTGAAGGAATATGATACTCTGTCTGGTTTTAGACAAAGAAATAAACAACAACAAACTTAGGGATATGTAGAGAGCAGAAAAGAGAGGCAGAAGTACACCAAATGGTAACCACAAGGGGGTGTTGAATCAATATAAGCATTTCACCAACTAATCTGAAAATAACCCACCTAACTGTAAACGAAAAATGGGCACATACATAATGCAGATGCAATCAGAAGAAATAAAATGTCAAGGGCCTCAAAATCATCGAAGTGAAGAAAAATATTAAAAACAATAATTTTAGTAGCACTTACTCTCGCAGTCTCATCAGCATTGATGAGAACAAACTCATTTCTGTTGTGAGAACCTGCAATGAGTCTCCCTTTGGTCTCCATCAGGCCACAGAGGAAAAAAAAAGGCCTCAGAATTCAGCTCACAATCTCAAACTCTCTTTCTTCTTTCTCAGTATCTGTGAAAATCACTAAAAGTACCCACCGTTATCTCCATCCCACTCCTGGGTTTAGGTTTACCCTTTCTCTCAGGCTCCCTCTACAATAAACGCCAACAAGACATTGTAGAGCTCAGTTGAAATGGGACAGAGTGAGAGTAGGAGAGAGTGAGAAAATAAAGTAGAAACAGGAAAGGAATTCAGAATTGTCAATCCATATTCAGAAAAACTAAAGAAATGGGTTGAGACTGTTTCAGAATGGCTGTTTTTTGCTTGTAAATGATGCTTTGCTCGATTCTTTTCTTCAGAGACACCCAGCTTTCCAGCATGTGGGTTCTCTCCCTTAAACTACTTTGTTTGTCTATGACTATGACACAAATGAAGCCATAAGAGAACAGTGAAGAGTTAACCACTTGATCTATATACAGAGTGTCTGTGACTGTGTTTCAATTAAATTATGAATACGTGTGTCATCGTCCATGTATAGGATTATAGAGTTTGGTGAAAATGACAATTTTAATAATGGTGATGGTGGCGGCATGGCCAGTGGTCGTGGCCCACCATGCCTATCGGTGGCCGCTGAGGGGGTGATGTTCAAAGGGTAATTGCGTAACTGTAGAGTAACGTGATGCGTCACTCTCTGAGTTCACCTGAGCCTCGTTGAATGGAAGTCAGACTGTGTCATGTAAATTGGTATTAAGCTAAAAAATACTAGAATTGTTAAGAAATCTACTAATACTGTGCTTATTAACAACTCTTAAAAGGTATAATGATTTATACTTATAACGCTTTAAATATGATAAGCAAGATCAATCAAACAGGATTCATTGGTTGCCGACAAGACTTTGGGGATATGTTGAACTCTCTATCCTAATTCAAAACACTATACCAGACTATGAACTCCAAAAGCTGACCAACAGCCTCGTGTTTCTCTCCTCGGTGGACACATCTACGAATGATTTGATACACATACGTAGATATAGCTTCGTTGTTTCCTCCTCCTAACATGCGTAGCTGGATATTGCTCATTTCTTATAAAATCTGACGACAAGTTCCAAGTACATGTACCGAACCCATATGTAACTCAAATTGCTTTATATTTATGAGATGTGTGTTTCTATTTCAGGTTACACTAACAGAAGCTTATAGGAAATAATGAATGGACTAATACAGTTGGAGTTGTTGAAACTTGGCAACGAAGAAAAGCCTTTTAATCTGCTGTAGACACAAAACTATGGAAAAGCATGTTATGCAGGTGCTAAAAGGTTCCAACTTTATAGTTTATACTTCCTCTGCTTTTCAATCAAACGATTGTAGCATTAGAAATTAGAATCGCATGTTACATCTTTTATATGTTCATCTTAACTAATCACTGAGACATGAAATTGATATTACAACAGAAGCACTTTGAAAATTTCGGCCGACTACATTGACTAATGTCGGGTAATGACAAATTTCTATCCAGTACAATAATTATACTTGAAACCCCAAATTCTTTAGAACCGAAACCGACAGAGCAACCAATGCTTATATGAGCATAATAAGAATTCCAAGGTAGATGAGTGTACAGGAACGCATCACATGCTCATAGCTTGTGTTTTAAAGATACGGTACTGAAGATATATAGTTAAAAGACTCGTCCACGTACAAGTGGGATTGCGCAGAGCATTAGATGCTTCTTTGACGGGATACTGGCCTGTCATATTCTGCCCTTTTTGGATCGAGGGAAAACCTGCAATGTCTGATCAGCATTGATTGGTTCTGCAGCATCCCGCATATCTCCTACCTTCTGGTTTTTGCAGCAATTACAAGACGTAGACAGAGTTAGTTGCGGAGTCCTTACATTATTTTAACATACCCCGCCACTAACTCTGACAATTTGCAGTTAAGTTAATGGACAACGAGTGTATTCCAAGCTGATCAATCGATGATTAATGGAGTAGGCCAAACCATAGTTGTATAATATTATTATGATTCCTTCACGTTTAGGTCCTACAATTATCTAACGCAAATTCATAAATATGATTAGGTGATTTCACCGTATGTTGATAAGCAGATGGTGACGAAACTGCAGATGGCATATCATTATCCCGGCGCCACTTGGCTTAGACTAATTTAATTTATATCGTCGGTAGCAATTGGTGGCGACAGTAAGGGTATCGAGAATTACAACAAGATCATCTGTCCAGTTTTTATGGTGTCTTATTGTGTCCAGTAAATTTCAGTCATTCATTTATGCGGGCCCCACATAAATAAACGTGGGATCCACATAAATAAATGACTGAGATTTATTGGACACAATAAGACACCATAAAATTGGACAGAAAAATTGGATCCCGAGAAGTACACAATTTCTCCAAAAATGAGGACACTACTCTCATTTTTTACTATTTTTTACTACTAGCTACGTTCCGCTCTCAAAAGTACTACTGTTGGTCCACAAGGCACCGACGGCTCTTTCATGACATTGTGTGTAACTTTAATTTGAGTGCTAGCCTGACATTAAAAGAAAATGTCTAATATAATTAACTTTGGGAACTTTGTCCAAATACTCAATTCAATTTACAATTGTACTTTTCCATATGACCATGATGCTTCTTGCAGGCAAACACTTGGAATAAAAGGAATGTTGAAAAGGTAGAAACAATAATTGTCGTGAAGAAGAAGAAGAAGAAGAAGAAGAGGCAGGATGAATGGGAAGGTGGGGAATGTTTGGATGTTGTGCTGGGTTTCTTTTGTGCAACTCAACCTCGGCTTGCACTGTACATTATGTCCCATTAATTCTTTTTCTGTTTTATTTGAGACTTTGGACCAGTGATTTTGTGTCCTTGGCATGGTTTCTCCTACAGGGCCAGGTTAAACAGTCCAGAATTCCCTCTTGTAGCAAGCTGAAAAGGTCAAAGTTAGCTTGATTGTTCTTGGACCTTTTTCATCATGACAGCAATTGTGGCATTGGCACTTACATTTCTGCACTTTCAAGCCATTACAATGGTTTAAACTCTGGTCACTGCTACTGGTTCTTTTTTTCCTTACTTCTTACTCCAGATCCTTTCTCCTAACAAATCTAAAAACTTGTCAAATCAGCTGGAAAACCAAAGTGTTAATCATATTAGATACGTTAGTTGTTGACGAAAGCGTTTTCTTGCAACTTTTCTCCCAAGAGCAATTATTATTGCAACATTTCTTTAAGTTTCAGAATCACTAATTAGGAGGCATGACCCTGAAAGCCATTCTCATCCCTTTTCCAATAGCTTTGGATGCTCAAATCTTATTTTTAACGCTTCATATCATTGTCCCTAAAGAAGAAATAATGGGTTAGCACGGCACGTGTGTGTATGAGAAAAAAAGCATTGCTCTCTGTCAAGCTGCATGGGGTCCAGATTCCGTCGGTAGCAAGCGACCGTGGCCATGCCACTTTACACGTCGGTGTCTTTTAGTCGACGTCACTCCGTTTCTGGAGTGATGGCTTTTGTTTGGACTTAGGATTTTTCCAAATCTGAAAACTTGCCAAGTGTTCTATGATCTGTTCGAACTTGAGAATATGTAGGGACGGAGGCAGACTCAACTTTAAGGTGAGGTCAGGAACTAACATCTAAATGCAAAAATATTTAAAGAGTGCTCTCCCTTCAAAGCATGGCTCCGTCCCTGAGAATACGACTATTATCAAAGTTTGCAGTGAACGAGGC
>JANKOD010000002.1:8313489-8327774 GCA_026284645.1 Erythroxylum acuminatum | reverse complement strand
TTTTTAATGCATACAAATCAAAATCTTGACTTATTATTATTAAAGTAATTTTAATTTGGAGCGTTTATCTACTCTTTATATTTTCTATTTAGAAGTTATATTTTTATGTGCTATACAACCTGATGAATATCCAAAAACCCGAGCAACCCAATGGATTTGAATATGGGTAGTAAATCGTAAAAACCGATAGATATGGATATAGATATGGGTTGAGTCATAAAAAATAGATATAGATATGGGTTGAATAAAACCCGAACCGAACCCTATCCATTGTCATCCCTACTCATATCTATGTTATAAAATATGTATTTTTTCATTTATTTAATTCTTAATATGTTTCTGCTGTACACGTATATACTTAAAGTGGATAGTTAGTGGTTAAGAATGTATAAAATTCACAGAAACCAGAAGCATTTATTATACATAACAAAGCAAAGAACCTCTCAAAGATCACGCGCAGAGCGGGAGAGAGAGAGAGGTTCAACGTGGACAGAAGGGAAAGCTTTTAGAAAAATACACTCGATCACAAGCTTAAAGCACTGTGGCGCCACCCCATGACCATGACGCCCAACATATACATACATACATACGCAAAATACATAATATGATTAAAAACTTAAAATAAATGGTGCTTCTTCTCTCCATGTGCCTCCTCCTCATCCAAACAAATGGTGCTTCTTCTTTCCATGAGCCTCCTCATCCTCTTCCTTGGCCTCTTTCTTCTCATGGTGCTCGTGAAAAGCGTATCCTCCAGCTCCAACTGCCAGGGCTGCCGCGATCTCCTCCTCCGTCTTGTGCTTGTGTGCGTGTTCCGGATCCTTATCTGCCTTGTGCTTCTCATGCTGAGATGAAACTTAACACGGTTAGAAACGAAAAGGAACACTTGGTATGCCAAGTAACATAGGAGTGATAATGAGTACTAATCTTGCATACAACAATTAGTATAAACAGAGTATTAATAGGAGAAAGAGAGGTATTAGTGAATTACCAAGGCATAAGTGCCAGCAGCCGCAGCCCCGAGCTCGCCGAGGTGCTCAAGGTGCTTGTGATGCTTCTCCTCCTTCCTGTAATCAACCTCAGGCTCAGTAGGTCTACCCTCAGTTGCATAAGCAGCAGTGCCTCCAGAGTACTTGTTGGTCTCTGACTCCGAGTATTTAGCGGTATCAGAGTACCCAGTGGTATCAGTGTACTTGTTAGTTTCGCTTTCAGAGTATCTACTGGGGTCAGAAAACCCAGTAGTCTCAGAGGAGTAACGGCCTGCGGTATCAGAGTAGGCAGTAGTCTCGGAGGAGTATCGGCCACCGGTGGTATCAGGATAACCAGTGTCCCCAGAAGAATACTTGTTGGTCTCAGAGTAACCAGTGGTCTCAGAGGAATATTTAGTAGTTTCGGAGTCAATGGGCTTATCCTGGTCGTCTTTGTGATGGTGGAAGAAGTGGTGGTGGTGCTTGTTCTCTTCGGCCATGGTGGTGATGAAGAAGAAGTTGACAATAGATGATCAGAAAGTTTAGTGATAGCTGGTTGGAGTAACGCCATTGGGATGGGAATGAGTGCTATTTATAACTGACGGAAAAGGCTTGGTCACATTTTTTGTTAAAAAAAGAAAATTAATACATGGGCCTTCGTAGCGGTGACACGTCATTTTCTATTCTCTATGAGGAAATTAAAATTATCCATAATACGCGCTGTCGTTTAATTAAACAAAACTATTGTACTGTATTTGAGTTGATTTGTGCGTAAATTGCGCGGGGCTCTCAATGGCAGCAGACGTATGGACGAAGTCTTTCCTGGTCCACGGTCAAAGGTAAAAAGAATAGCAGTTCGCAAAGGGCTCGCCCGGTAGCATTCATAACATCTATTTTCACGCCAAAATGATGAGTGATCCATCTTTTCCTATTACGATGGCATCTTTTAATACACATATATATAGATTATTATAAAATTTTATCTAAGATTAAAAATGATATAATAAAATTTTAGGTTAATGGGCATAAGTCATCTGGTTACGTATTTGTGTAAAAACCTAATAAAATTAAGACCAACTATTATGTATATAAATAAGGTCACATATTCAAATCATAGATCAATATCTTTATAAAAATTATAAAAAAAAGTTGCATAAATTTATGACATTTTTTCGACCTTCGTAAAAAGGGGAGTCTTGCGCGATACATATAAGTAACTGATTATAAAGCATATTCTGTTATTAAAAAGAATAATCAATCTACATGCATCTCTTAAAAAAATGCAATCAAGTATGTTGTCATATTGAAAGGAACATAAACAAATTTCTTAACAAAATGTGCATTTGTACAGATATTTTTCAGTGGTTTTCTGGCTATTATTCATTCACATCCACGCGTCTCGTCCCCCACACCACACCTCACGGTCCTCACCTCTATACTTTTTTTTATTAAAAAAAATCAATAATCAAAGCGAGTTATATAAACTTAAGGTTCCCATGGATAATATAACATTTCCAAAGGAAAGCAAGAGCCTCGGCCGTCGCTCCCCATAATTTATGTTTTCTTTTTTAATTTTTGATTAAATCATCCGGTATCCGACGCCACACGGACAATTGACTAATCCAGATTCGAGCCGGGTAGGACCATATAGGCGGCAAAGCTCTCCCTCACAAGCGCGACTCTATTCTCAAGACTCGAAACTGAGACCTTGGTTAAGGGAGTAGGAGCCCAGCCACTCCACCACAGCACTTACGGGTTCCATAATTTATGTTTTAAATAATCTCGTAATTCAACATTTTAATATAATATTACAACTAAATTGCTATACAAAAATGGCAAGGAAGTTGAGGGAAGACAAAATTAATCGTACACACACTCATAGGAATGTTTAAATCTATGATGATTGGAGTGGACGGTGATTTGAATGTGGGGTTACTAACTTACTACTGCTCCCTGCCCAGTGCTAGGTGTCGGCAAAGAGACGAGAAAAGAGATATTATTTCCTTTTGTTTCTTGATAAAATATTGTGATTTGGATAACTTCCACAACCTTTAACTGTCTTTCTGGTCGGTAGGTCCCGTCCCTCAGCTCTTCTTTATCATGACTGTTTTTAGCCTTTTGTCAAATGGAAAATCAAACACATCTCTCACTTGAGAGCCACTCCCCCAAACCTATACTTTATAATTTATATACCACCGGGAATTAATTTCTTTTTATTTATAAAATAATATCAATTTTACTTATGTATGTATGATATATTGTTTGCGCATTTAATTTGTTAAGAAAATATTTATGTGGGTATTATTGTTCCCCCTTTTCTGAAAATGCAAATCGATATCCTTAGAACACGTAATAAAACCAAAATGGACGCAAAACGTGACAACATGGGTGGGTCAATCTTCATCCGATTTCAGATATTATTAGTCGTCTACTTTCTTTTCATTGGACAATGAAAGAGAGACCCATGATTCTTGGCAGTTAACATTACCAACCCATTATCAGAAAATTTTTAACAAGTGGAGGAAAATGAGTGACCCATCTCGTCGGCAAAGCATAATTTATGTCGACAGATATCAGTACCATGACTTAGAAACAGTGGGACCATAGTAGTTTGAGGGAGACACGTGGGTTGGCCAACTGTTGAAGGACGTGTCATATTAATTAGACACCACCACCGAAAGTCTACCCCTCCTCCCTTCCATAAGGAAACGCGTACATATCTACAGATTTAAACAAATTAATGAAATTTGAGATTTTATACGAGAAAATTTCCCCCTTTCTTTTTTTGAGACTCCATAATAATGTATGAACATGAACATTAGGTAATGGAGTCATACGAGTCCCGGGGGAAACCGAGATCGTGTGGGATGTGAAAAGGACAAGAGATGTGATCACTTCCAAACAAGTGGGGTTTAGGAAACCCTACCATGCAAGTATGTATACTGTACATGCCTTGCTGGAGTATTTTCGGACTATAATGCACACATGATCGGTGACGGACCAAACCATGTTGTTCTGACGCTTGGAACCTCTAGTCATCAATCGGAGCCACGTGGTAAAACTCCTACTTCACTTCTTTTATGTATTAAATTGAATATTTTCTATTCCTTATCTAATTTCATCCGCGAAACTCCCAAGTTTATTTTTATAAATTTTTGTCGAATTAGAAAATGACAAGGACGTTCAGGAAAAACACATTTTACTATGTTCGTAAATAAACTTAAACTAATTGCGAGTTTCGAAACTAAATTACAAAGAATTAAAAACTAATCCAAAGTGATAAAGATTCAAGAGTAGGGTTTTATTTAACCTCAATTGACATTTATATATCTAATTATCTCCGTTACTGATCTACATGCATGCATACGTTAGATGGAAGAGACAGAAAGAAAGAGGTAAAATACCTGTACGGTGAATAACACTATCTTCATAGTTTGAAGGCCGGCCCATTGTCCACAAGAAACAGACGGTAAAGGGTTATTACAGATCCGTCTGTCTCCATATGCCCTGGGCTTGTTTTTTTATCTATCCACATTGCCAAAAGAGGAAAAGGATTCACCAATGGCGCTTTACATATCCTATGCCGCGCCATTTTAGAAACTAAGATCAATATGAACTCTGAAGGCCACCCACGGTTAGTCAATAGTCATTTATCCTGTTGTAATAATTCTTCAAGTGTAGGGACGATGCCAAAAGCAGCTTGTCCTTTTACTTGGGACATTCATTTGTTTTCACCACAGTATAGAACACTACGAATGTGGGTAGTCCAATGAGAACTCTGACCATAACATATGCTTGACAAAAAACCTCCATACAGTAAGCAATGAACACCAAGCTGAAAAATATCCGTCCTTTCTTCCCTGACGTCATTCTGTACCTGAAATCTTGCAGTATTTGCCTTCATCTGAAAATCTGAATCGCTAAAACTGCTGAATATCTCACGACGCCCCAGATCAAAGGGATCTTTGAACAATTTCAAGTAGTAACAGCCTCCACTTAGCAAGTTCCAAACTTTATGCGACAAACTAGTTGTGCAATCAAGAAACTCGCTTGATGTTCTTTCAAAATCAACAAAATTGAAAGATAAAGTGGCTTGATATCTATCAAGAAATGAGCACTTGCGGCATTTATGTTTACCAAGATACAAAATGTTTAGGACAGGTAAATTCCGTTCTTCAGAGAAACTCCATTTGGAGCTTCTAGCAAGAGTTACTAAGGACTCTCCTGCATTTATCCAGAAATTTGCAGCAGACGCAATGAGGGAAGTTTCATAATGAAAGAGATGATTAGTTGCAGCAGCAAGGAAAAAGGAGTAAGCCGCACTAATTCTGCTGAGGTGGAAACTGTCAAATTGATGTCCATCCAATTCAGAATAGAGAACCAATGAGTCACAAGATTGCATTTTATATGCTGAAGCCAGTGTTATATATGCATTCAGAGCTAGATGGTGCAGAGGATGTAACCTAAGATTGAACTGCAAATTTCCTTCTCTGAACTTCGAATGTTCATCAATGAGGCCAAATATAAGTACCCTCTCCAGCTTCTCACAGCAAATTTTGGCATCACCAACAGAGAGATATTCTGATATGACTTCATCTACGTAATCTGTTATCTTTACAACTGCTTTATCTCTACAAAAAGTGGAGTCTGAACTCAAGCTAGAATCAGAAAATTTTGATGTGCATAATTCCTACATGCCATGGTTAATTCATGGTCAGGGTACTTATCAATAGAAATCATCCATCAATGAAGCTTCAACAGTATAAAAATATTCTATCCTACGTGCATTGACAGTAAATTCTTGCAAAAGTGTGATTTCTTGCATAGATTTAGAATTCTCAATTACTGGTTATTTTCTTTTCAGGAGCTTTGTTTGGATTACTTGTAGTTTTTCTTTTCTAAATTTAGATTTATCTTTTAAGGGTTAATAATTAAATCAGAGGTCTTTTTCAACAAAAATTAAATCAGAGGTCCTTTGCTATTAATTGAATTAACACCTAACAATTATCTTTCTGAGAAGACAATCAAAAAGCCACCGTTTAATCCTAGTAATCAATTGATTACCCCAAGACAGTTGTTAACAAGTGTCTTCTCATAGGCATCTGTAATATTCAGCAGTGGCCCTCGTCATCAACAGCCAATGACAGTCATCGGTCTACAATTTCAAGGGACAATTGAGAACCGCAACATTACGGCCATTGCCTCCTCCAGGCTCCAAGCCCTATATGTACTTCAAAAATCCAACCTAAAATTTTCTTGCGTACAATCAACACCGAAGTAACACAAAAGTTAGAACATTATGTGATAAACACTTTTGTACTTCGGGATCACCTTCATCTTTAGTGCCATAAATTCTAGTTACAATCTCACCGCAACGTCCATTGCTAAGAACATTTGTCTATGCATACTCTTTCACCATCTAACAGAAGCAGGATACGATCATGAAAACAGGAATGCATGCGAAGTTGAAGAGAGTAAGAAATCTTACTTGCAAAGTAAGATCAACATAAGATGGGGGTGATGAATTGCATCGCACACAACAACAAAGAAAACGATACTTCTCCCACAACTCAGATTGCCTCACTGCCTATCAAAGTGAAGAAAATGGAGTTATTTTGAAAGTTGAATGAAGTGCCATGGACCTCAATAGCATCAATGGCGTTATCAATACCTTAGGCTGCAACAAGTCAGTGTATGCCACAGTCACCTTATCACCTCGATTTATCCTCTTGATACTCCTAACAATTATCCTTGGCCCATATCCTCCAGCAACAGCTGCACAGGGAGAGTAATTGCCAGTAATAAGTATGATGCAGTTTATCCGACGACAAAGTGCAAATAATGATCAATAATAACAACCTTTTGGCAATTGAGCGTTGTCATATTCACCGATCTCACCCTGCAGACAATGTTCATATCGAAGTCGATATTACAACAATGTACACAAGAAAAACAAATTCTAGGTCATGAATAACTGAGCAAGCTATGGCTTCATACACTGGAGAGGACGGGACGCAATCGCAGTTTAGACTGGCATGGAGACAGGGTATTATCACGATGATGAGGAGGAGGCGAAAACAAAAAGCGGTAACAAGCATTGGGAGAACAGTTGTGATTGATCCAAGAGAAATTGGTGTCGTAAACAGCAGCACCGAGAGAGAGCCCATCCTTATCCTGTACCTCAACGGCGTTGGTTAGCACCAAGCACAACGCATTCTCAGCCGCCTCCAAGTCCTCTACGTCCGCAATCGCCCGGGCTCCGGCACCAACATGCGCCGCAATATTTTCATCCTCCAAAAGGTTGTCCCGATTAGTCAACAAGCCTAATATCCTATGAGAATGGGAGGAGGAGGAGGGGAGAGAGTGGAGGAGGTGGAAGGCAGAACGGAGGTGGGAGTCGAGGTGGAGCGGGGAGGGAATAGAGGCGGGGGAGGAGGAGCAGAGGCGGGAGCAGTAGAGGGGAAGAGAAGGGTGGTGGTCGGAAGGAAGAGGGGAGAAGCAAGAGGAGCAATGAGAGTGAAGGAATGAGTTGTGAAGGGCACATGCCAGAGGAGAGAGTGGTGGGGTCAGGTCTTCCCCTATTTCTATATCCTCTTCTGCTACCATCTCCATCTTCAAGTTCAATCCTTGAGGATATTTCTTCTTACTTCAAATTTACAAATTATAGGAGCAGATGAATACAATTTTGTATCTGCCTTAAGACGTTTGATTTTAACGACGATTGCATCCGACCTTTATAGGCTCTAACATATTATTAATTAGTTCAAAAAAATTATTAATAGTAATTATAAGCAAAATGGGCAGATTGAAATGAAAAAAATTAAAAATAATAATATTTAACTTATCAAGCTGTCATCGTAATCTGACACAAAAAATTAAGTACAACTGCAGTCACTGAAGCATAAAAGAAAGGATGACTAGGACAATCTTCCAGCTCTGTCTACGTTCAACCTTGTAGACAATAGCTTCACCGTCGCAGGAATTGTTGAACCTGAGAGACACGGAGAGAGTTTTTTAGGCCTCAGAAGACAAACAATTATTATAAACACTAACGAGAAAACTTCAGAAGTTTATATAAAATGCTTACAAAGATTATAGCTTCACATTCAATGAACTTTCAATGCGTTGAATGAGCTGATCTTTAGTCAAAGCACCCTCCTGAAACATGAAACCAAAAACTTTGTATCAGTAAATGCATGATTTTGCGTCGTAGCTGATACAAAATAGCAATTAAAAAGAGTGTTCTTGCATAAGAAGTTCATCTTCTTTAAGTTACTGAATCATAAAATGTACCAAAAATGCATCAAGGAATTAAAAGACTCTGATGCTGTGACTATGAACCTCTCCACCTATTGTATTCGCAGATTCAGAAGATAAAAGCTGAAACTCAATTTGAGCTATAGATGGAAGATTAACTTACAAAGCGATCACAAGGTTTGCCATCCTTAAACAAGATGAAAGTAGGCAAGGCTCCTATCTGGTACTTGTCAGCAATGTTAGGATATTTCTCGGTGTCAATTTTCACCAATTGCACTGTGTCTTTCAGTACAGCACTGACCTCATTGAGAATGGGAGCCATAAATTGGCAAGGCCCACACCTGCAAAAGGAAGTTTGGTTTAGTTACTCTTCAACTGAATTCCATTCAAAGTCAAAGCATTCAAGAAGTTTAATATGACTGATTCCAATTTCTTGGATTAGCTTCACTACATGTCCAAAATCATAAATTCAGTTTGCACCATATTGTCTATCATGCTTGGAAGCTCTCATCCCTTCAACTGGTTGCAACATAAATTAGGCTCAAGTGTTAATGTCCAATGAGAAACGAACATTCTGATGAACTGTACAATATAATCCCAATGACACCGTTAGCAATCAAAGACAAACTAAAATGTTTATTGCTTTGGTTTTGAGTTTAGACAAATATCTTATCCTTCCTTATTTCTATTTGCATTGTTGACAGTCCTTTGCACACAATTTGAGAAAATTTTGGCGCAAAAATGGTAAGGTCATTCCTACAAAAAAGCATCCCTAAGATCAATTCCTTTACAATAACCACTATTAAAAAATTAAGTTTGAAAACAAACTATGCATGCTAGGCTTCCTGCTTTGCGATTGTCAAAAAAGGGCCATCAATTATACGCAACTTTCCCTTTACATTTTATAAAGAGGCTGTTTACGTGACTCGAATATGTGACCTTTTGGTCACAAAAGAATAACCTTAACAATTGCTCCAAAACTTGCCCTCTTTTTTCAGGGGTGCAACACGAGGACTTCTTAGGAGTTCACCCATCGTATTGACTAGGACACTGTTACCCCAGTAACACATCTAATTCATTCAAAAATGTAGTTCAATGGTGCTTAAAGAGACTGTATCACTGAAACAGACCATTGCAATTTCCAATAGGAAGCAATAAATTATAACTAGAATCATCTAACTCATTGCAGCCTTTTCCAACTATACAAAGAGTATAGAAAGGAAAGCACATCAAAATGAAAAAAAAAAAACAGTTACCAGGTTGCATAGAAGTCGACCAATATAGGTTTGTCAGAATTCCCCAGCAACTCATCCAAACTGGAAAAGGTTTGCTTCTTTGCTGCAACCTAGGGTAATTCATTTTGAAAAAGAATCCCAACTAAGAGTCAATTAAAAGACATTAACCGTATTACTGAGAAACTAATAAATATATTCTCCAATAAACGCCACCACAGAATCCTGAATATGGCACCAATGAACATTACCCAAACCAGTGGAAAACATGAAGTATAGAGAAGGAAGGTTTCATTACCAGAGGTAAAATTCGAGAGCTGGAGTGCGAGTAAATCCCTACGTTCCTCAACTGAAAACGCCGAAGCTGTGCCGGAGGTAGCAGAGAAGAGAAGGAAGATAATTTGGAGGAGTAAAACGACTGTGGCGTAGTCAAAGAAGGAATCGATGAGGAGATGGAAGAAATCGCCATTTCTTCTTCTTTCCTATAGTACAATACAAGATACGGATATAACACAGAATCGAGAAACAAGGCAAAAAACAAGTAAAAAAAAAAATCTGCTTGGTAGAAGACAAAATCGGGGAAGATCGACCTTGGCCGGCGTAGTTTTGAAACCAGTCTGGTACCCGGGTTTTGATATGATGATGGTAAGAGCAGGACAATACGGTGCTCCAAGCTTCTGATGACGAGGACTAAATTGGATGGTATGGATTGCGTTTGATTGATAGGACAGCGGGAACTCAACGATGGTTAGATTGACCAGTGCACGTGGCAGATTTGGGTTTGCAAAGGAACGGAGGATTATTCTTCCAGAAATTTCGGGGAGTTCTACCCCACGCGCCATGCGTGCAGTACTGAACAGACTTGAGCTGGCCTTAATAAATCGACAACTTTTCAGCGGCAAATTCAACCATCAATTTTTAGATTAAAAGACAAAAATCACTACTCATCTAGTAAGCCATACTTTAAGAAAACTCCCAAATGAGGTCATACAAGTGACTGCAACTGTAAAGCTGCACCAAATAACGAATCCAAATTTCAGATCGTATCTTACAACTCATTCTGCTATCAACGTGTAAAATATCTTTCATTGCTATTTTGGGAATAGCTGGATTATCCCCAAGACAACTGGCAACCTTGGACTGGTGATGAATGTAACACTAATTAGGTTTTAAGACAATAGCCTTTAATACCCACCAAAGTAACAAAGTGCCAGGAGATCATCCATCGCTTGTCCATGTAAAGGCCAGAATGACTATTGTAAGTGTTAGGAACATCGTTGCACAAGAAAACACCCACATATACCTGTGTTGGCTCTTCTTCTGGTTCTCATTACTTCCCCATTCAATCTCCTTCAGAAGCTCTCTCACTTCATCCATGTCCGAGTCCTTTGCTGCTTGAATTAGTCTCCCGTGAATTTTCTCTAGTTTCACAAGTCTTCTAGTTTTTGATGAATTGTTACCTGGCCAGATAAAACCCGTCATTTTCCAAAGAAGAATGCCTACATATATGGCCACAACACAATCCACGGTGTAATGGTGGCGCTCCCGAATTTCTCTCTGAGCACTATGCATTACAAGTAACCATACGAAGGCTGAGCTATAACCTCCATAAGCTTCCTGCAATGATTCCCCATTCTAGGTTTAGATTACATTTGGAAGTAGTATCATTTGGTAATCGGTGTTGCATCATTTTGCCATAGAGTCATGCTGTAGACCAAGCTTATTTTAAGAGGTTATAGTGGACAATGCAATTAAAAAGAATGATTAAACAAATTTACCGTCCAAGCCATAGCAGTCAGTACAGCAACAAGCATGTGGCCACTGTATAATAGGTCATTGCAGCCGCCTCCAGCTTTCTTCAGAACACTGTACCATGTTCCGTCAGCGGTATTGGGTCTCAAAAAATACATCAGAAAGCTCATTCGTCCCCAGTTTGGATGATAATCATTGGGGTATTGCCCATAGTCAGCTACAAAAGTAGTGAGCAAAAAGTTTTAGCTTCAAACTTCCAGGCAAATATCCTATATAAGATCAAAGCAAACCTCAACCAAAATGAACATTCATTATATTATCAGTAGTGAAACTCCACCGTGGGAACATTTAGACAAGCAGTCAGTTCTCTGAAAGACGCTAGCAATCAATAACCTAAACATATGTGGACATCCAATATTGTAAAAGCTAGATTTGAAGTTAATAATGTAAATGAAAGGTGATAGAATATCTCATGCATGAATTAGCATATTCAAGAAATAAAACAGTTTCAATTGGGCCTCCTGTATTATATACGTCTTAATCACAAAGAAAGAAGCCAAATGTTATTTCTTTTCAAAAAAAAAACCCATCTAACTTGTGAAGCTTAACATGGATCAACAATAAAGTCAGCAGCAAAAGAACATAAAGCTGACATCCAAAATGAATGCATGAAAGCAAAAAGCCTTTAGGTGAGACAGTTAAGGCCAGGGCAATAAGCATACCATAAGCTGTATCCAGGTTTATTACTTGACGAATAGCATTAGCATCTGAAGCATAAGGAACATAGTATTTCTGAGCCCAACGATGAGGATATGTTGGTACTGCAAATCTAGCTTCAGCACACCATGGCCGTGCTGATGGCAGAATTGTAGAAACAAAGGTTATAGCTCGAAGAAGACGGCCGATTGCCATAGTGAACATGTATCTTGCTCCTAGGCCCATGCCAGGAGCTTCTACTGAGTCAAATAGTACAGAGAATGCAAGCATCATAAACAACATCAGGAAATGGTGCAGCCCAACAATACGGGCTCTTAGTATCTCAACCATTGCCCCAGGAAGCTTTTCATTCATTGATAATAGCAACCACTGGCCAGTGTCAGGAAGAGGAGGTGTATTGCTGTTCAAAATAATCAAAACCAATTCCCAAAAGTAATCTGGTTAATACATCCTAGCATAGATGAATAAGACTTTTCTAGAAAAAACCAAGTAACAGTATGAACCTCAACAAGTGTACTGACAGTCATATCCATTAGATGGGAAACTTCACTTGTTCAAAATTAAGATTACACATATATGTATAATCCATCAAAGAATTTGTTCCTGATATTCATGCCAAAAGAATCATGATCAGCTAGACTGCTAATGTGTCTACATAGAGACTCCTTCGAAATTAAAATAAACGTTGGGGACATTCTATAATTCAGCATATTAATTACATGTTTAAAAAGGGAAGAAAGAACCAAACTCTTCTGGAACACGTAAAGTAGCTAGAGACATTTTTACCAATCAAAATCCAGAAAACAACTTGCTTTAAATTTTTTACTTCAAACGAAGTAATTAGCAAAAATACAAAAAGAAAGTAGATCTATAGTTGTTTAAAGACAAACCCACATCTGATCTTAACATAGATTCGTGTTGCTACTAAGCATTAAGGTAGGATAAGTGTACTATACATACACTCAAGCGCATGACTTCAAATCTTAATAAAATGCATTCAACTCTTACAAAAATCTTCGGTAACAAGCCATCACCGCTCAAAACCCGACCTACACCCAAATCATTGGGCAAATCAAACCTGACCCACTTGCTATAAACAGAAAATGATTCAAATCAAGCTCTGCCTTCATAATAATAGTCCAAAAGAAGATCGGAAAATAACCATTTCCACTTATAATTACCAATTACCAACGAATCTACAATCTGGGTAAGTTCAACATCTGTGACCCGATGTTCTAACAGAGACATCATAGCACCTACCGATGCCAATCAAGGCCGAGCACGGCGGTGACAAAGCGGACAGAGAGAGCCTCAAAGAGGAGACAAGCGAGCATGAATAACATGGAAGCAACAAATGGTATCGCCGCGCGAAACTCTGAGGACCAGTGACGGTAGAACGGCACACGAGAAATGGCGATTAGAGCAAGTATGGACCAGAGCGCTGGCTGAAGACGCTGGTGCCACGTCGGTGACAGGTGACGCAGGTAATCCACTGCCACATAGGACATTGCCGCTACTCCGAGACCGTCCGCGGTAGTCGCCGGTCGCCACTTCATGACTGTGGCGGTGGCAGCTGCTTTTGGACAAACAGAACGGAGTAAGAGATGAGTATAGCCACGCACTAATGCTGCGTCAGATCGGCGTTGAAGATGGGTTGTTCGTTGTTGCAGTATAAGAATGGGATTAGTATGTATAGTACCTGTATAAGAGCTCAAGTGACTTGGCTTCGTCGTCCTTCCTAACCTTGTTCTCCTATTTGACCGGAAGAAATAAAAATTATTGGTGATGTTCTCTAAGGCACGTTTGATCCTTTTATCGTACACTTTAAAGTGCATGATTAACAGTATTAACTGTTTTCTTAGAAATTATTCGACACCTGATCTTTAGTCAAAATTAGAAACTGACCTGAACTCAGTTGGAAATTAATTCTAGTCAGTTACTGGACTCGCTCACCATGAATTGTGTGTTTGCCATGCTAAATTCGGCAATGGTTTAGTGGGAAATTTTCGTTTTGAGGATTTGAGTTAGGATTTTATGACCCTAAATTCCGAAGTGTTAGAAATTTTGAGGTTTTAAAGTTTAAAAATATTTTAGGGTTTAGGTTTTTAAATACATAATTTATATATTTAATGATTATTTAATATATTCTCGAAATACAGTTATTGTTATTGTCTTATTAAAAAATTAATACACTTTATTTTTAAATAGTTTTAGATAGTATTGTTAGAAATTAACATATTGAAACATAGCCACATAGATTATGTTAAGCAGGATCTGATGCATAGAAAACGAAGAATCACATACTTAAATTCGTGTTATAATTTTACCGGTTGAAGATAATTTACAAACTTCTGCAGAAATC
>JANKOD010000002.1:8257211-8280604 GCA_026284645.1 Erythroxylum acuminatum | reverse complement strand
TCTTGAGAAAAGATTTGCCAAAAATGAAAAGGCTGAAACAAGTACACTTTTGGCAAAGCTTATCTCAATGAGGTATGTAGGAAAAGGAAACATAAGAAAGTACATTATCGAAATGTCTCACATTGCTTCAAAATTGAACGCACTTAAGTTGGAATTATCCGAAGACTTATTAGTGTATCTAGTTTTGATATCTCTTCCAGCACAATACATTCAATTCAAGGTGAGCTATAACTGTCAAAAAGAGATATGATTTGGACAAATCTGGTTATTGTTGTTCATTTGGAAATGAAATATTTAGTCTCTTTCAAAATTCAAATTCGGTTGGTGCTGGTTCTTTATCAAGTTACAATAATCTATACATGCTTAACACTAATGCTTCATTTAATGAAGCCTTACATGTAGGTACACGAAGTTTAAAGCGTAAATTAACCGGAGAGAATTTTGCCTTGTTGTGGCACAAGAGATTAGGTCACATCTCCAAAAGGAGAATTGAGAGACTTGTGTCTAGAGGAATTCTCGATCCCCTTGATTTTACAGATTTTGCTACTTGTGTTAATTGCATTAAGGGGAAACAAACAAATGTTAAGAGAATGGGTGCCAGTAGGGCTTCAAATACCTTAGAACTTATCCATACGAATATTTGTATTTTATAACGTTCATAGACGACTTCTCGCAATATGGCTACCTCTCATCCATGACAAATCACAGTCTTTGGACGTGTTCAAAAACTTTAAGGCTGAAGTTGAGAACCAACTCAACAAAATAATTAAAAGTGTTAGATCTGACCGTGGTGGCGAGTACTACAACATATATGACGGATCAGGTGAACAATGTCTAGGACCGTTTGCTTTATTCCTAGAGGAATGCGGTATCGTCCCACGATACACTATGCCAAGTTTGCCTATCATGAATGGTGTTGCTGAAAGACGAAACAGAACACTCAAGGATATAGTGAGGAGTATGATTAATCATTCAACCTTACCAGAATCACTCTAGGGAGAAGCTCTAAAGACCACAGTATATATACTCAACATAGTTCTAACTAAAGCAACTGATAAGACCCCTTATAAACTTTGGATGGGCAAGAAGCCTAGTTTAAAGCACTTGCATGTTTGTAGATGTCCAGATGAGGTAAGGCCTTATAGGCCAAATGAAAACAAAATGGACTCAAGGACTATCAGTTGTTACTTTATTGGATATTTTGAAAGATCCAGGGGTTACAAGTTTTATGATCCCACTACTAAGGCAATTTTTAAGACAGGAAATGCCCGTTTTTTGAGGATGTTGAGTTTGCAGGGGGAGAAAGGATTACGGACCTTGTTTTTGAAGAGGAACATATTGAAATTCCTTTAATTGCTGTTGACAATGATCAAGGTTAGGTTTCCATTCCTGACATTGTTCAAGAAGCAATTCTGGATCAAGACAATGTCATGGAAACTCCTCCCCAAGTTCAACAACTTGTTCTAGAAGAACGAACTCTACAACCTCAAGAACCTATGCCATTAAGGAGATCCATTAGAGAAAGGAGAAGTGCAATTCCAGATGATTATGTTGTATTTCTCCAAGAACATGAAGTTAACATTGGTATGGTGGAAGATGATCCAATCAACTTCCGTCAAGTCATGGAAAATTCTAACTCTCAAAGTTAGATTGATGCCATGAATGAAGAAATAAAGTCTATAAAGGGCAATAATGTTTGGGACCTTGTAGCATTGCCTAAAGGTGTGAAGCCTATTGTTTGCAAATGGATATTTAAGACCAAGAAGGACTTGAAAGGCAATGTGGAAAGGTACAAGGCTCGTCTTGTCGCAAAGGGCTTTACACAAAAGGAAGGCATTGATTATAAAGAGACTTTCTCTATGGTTTCTTCGAAAGACTCTTTCAGGATAATAATGACATTAGTGAAACATTTTGATCTTGAGTTACATCAGATGGACGTTAAGACAACGTTTCTCATTGGTGAAATTGATGATATGATTTATATGGTGCAGCCAGAAAACTTTGTGTCAGGAGATGCAAAGCAAATAGTTTGCAAATTAAAGAAATCCATCCATACTCAAGCAGGCATCTCGTCAATGGTATTACAAATTTCACCAAGTTGTCATCTCGTTTGGTTTTGAGATGAACTTGGCTAATGATTATATATATCATAAGTTCAGTGGAAGTAAATACATTTTTCTGGTTTTATATGTCGATGACATATTGCTTGCTACTAATGATATAGGCCTACTGCAGAAAACCAAGAGATTTCTGTCAAAGAAATTTGAAATGAAAGATCTTGGTGACGCCTCTTTTGTTTTAGGGATTCAGATACATCAGGAACGCTCTCGTGGTATTCTTGGATTATCATAAAAAAGCTATATCGAAAAGGTAATTAAAAGGTTTGGCATGTAGGATTGTAAACCAGGTGATACCCATGTGTTTAAGGGAGATAAGTTCAGTTTAAGTCAATATCCCAAGAATGACTTTGAAGCTAAGGAAATGTAGAAGATTCCATATACTTCGGCTGTAGGAAGTCTAATGTATGTTTAGGTTTGTACGCGTCCGGACATTGCGTGCATTGTTGGAATGCTAAGGAGATATTTAAGTAACCTGGGATTGGATCACTAGAAAGCAGCCAAACGAGTAATGCGGTATTTGTAGAGAACGAAAGATTATATGCTCACATACAGAAATCGGATAAGTTGGAGACCATTGTTTATTCTGATTCTGATTTTGCTAGATGCCAACATAGTAGGAGATCCACTTTGGGCGATATCTACCTGCATGCTGGAGGAGCTATTTCCTAGAAGAGTGCTAAGTAGACACTTATAGCTTCTTCCACTATAGAAACGGAGTTTATAGCGTGTTATGAGGCATCCAACCACAGGATATGGTTGCGAAACTTTGTTACGGGGTTGCGCATTGTGTACTCTATTAAAAGACCATTTAAGTTATTTTGTGACAATAACTTTGCAGTGCTATATTCCAATAACAATAGGAGCTCGACAAATTCGAAGCACATCGACTTCAAGTTCCTACATGTTAAAGAGAGAGTTTAGAGTTGACAGTTGTTTATACAATACATTGGATCAAACTCCGTGATTGCGGATTCGCTTACTGAAGGAAAGCCACTCAAGGTCTTTCATGAGCACACTGTTCATATGGGTGTTGTATCTTTTCATGATATATAGTTTTAGTGGGAGTTTGTATTGTAGATGCTTTTCGAATTAGACATTTTTTCACTGCCATTTTGGATACAATTTTTTTTAGGTTAAATTGTTCGAGGTTATTTTTAGCTTTAAGATATTTGATTTATTTTGTCTCTGAACTTATTTAAAATTGATCTCACTAAAGCGTAAGTTTGGACCAGAAGGAAATAAGCATGCTAAGATCACGCTGCTTATAATTTCCATGCTACACATCCATACTTGATCCATGTCATTTGGTTATATCAGCATATGTGATCATTGATGGGTCTAGTCACATTAATTGTAGCAAAAGACACTTTGATCCTATGTTGGTATGATTGATAGACCAAATTGTCTAGAGATGCATACAATAATAATAGCAAAATTCTGAGTACTCATAAGGTTAATACACAATTTTAAGGTAACACATATAGCCCAAGTGAGAGATTGTAAGGATTTTTAATCAAACATGTGGGCTTATATGCGTATAATTGTATATAAAGGCTATCATATAAAGTTGAGCCCAATTAATTAAAGTGGTCTAATATGTTTATGGTATTTTGAGATTAATGCATCTATTTTAAGTGTAGGCTTTATATATGTAGAGACCGGGTTTATAATTTCTAGTTTTATGATAGGTCAAACTAGAAATTAGAGAAATTAGATTAAGGTTTTATCCTAATATAAGTGGTTATGGTCTTCGAATTAAATGGTAGCATAATTCTTTCCTGACATCTCATCACCAGATAGAAAACAGAGAGCTAGTGAAAACTCTGAAAAAAGACTATGTTCTAATTTGAAAGACAAATCGCAAGACTTCAGTGTAAAAAATTTCACAATGAATTCAAGTATACTTTCGCTTTTATTTGATTCTTGATGATTTGTCCAACATGTTCTTCATGCATCATTGTTTTTTGACGATGTCGTTTTGGAATAGAAATAAGATTAGAACAGGTTAAGTAATACAGAGGATCTTATGCTCATCAATCATTCTGTTTCTTATTTTTCGGATTGATCAAAGTGGACAAGAGAATATGGATAAAGAATAATTGGGAAACAGAACAATAGAAGCATCACATTTTTGTTCTTCAATATTCCTACTAGTTGTATTAGTATTTTTATGGATCCTTGCAGCAGAAACTCTTTTATGTCAATAACTGGAAAATACTAAAGAAGTCATGAAAGATGGAAAAAAGAAGACATTAGAAAAGAAAATGTGAAAGATTTAAAACAAGAAAAGAATTGTATTCCGCCAAATTAATTCTTAACAAGATGAAAGACATTTGGCAACCCACAGGCTGATTCAAAACAATTATCCATCTATGCTATATTCCCTCACTTTGCCATATATTGCTATAGTGTAACAAACCAAAACATTGTTGTACAATATGTTAGAATGCATTTCTACCCTGTAACACTTTGGACTATCAGTACCATAAAATGAAACCACTAATGCAATGAATGAAATAATAAGCCTAAATGACACAACAAACTAGCAAGATTTGAAAAAAATTACCAAAAGCTGTGACGAAAAGAAAAAGAATTTCTATACAACACCAAGCTTAAGAACCACAGGCAGAGCAGCACCACTTTCCAAGTTGGGTAAAAAATAGGTCCACGGGGTTCCGATTTTCATCTTCAACCGGAGACACATTGGGTAAGGGTAATTCAGCAGGTAAATGCCGATGAAATGCGTCAACTGCAGCACCAACTCCATCTTCATTTTCTATCAGTCTTGCCAATTCCATTGCTCGTGATTTAACCTGACGCAATACAAACTTCAGAAGAAAAATAATGCACTTGCGCTTTAACGCAACTGACAAGATCTCACTTGATGTGTTCTACGTACTGCAATCACCTCCAGCACGTCAATAATACAGTTATGGAATAAATCAAATAATATTAACAGTGTTTTAATTGGACTACTAAACAAGAAAGAACTGAGGACCTAAACTTTGCAGTTATGGTGGACATGTTTCTGCCCTTGAAAGCATGATTTGCTCTGTCTTGCAAGAACACATCTTATAGTACTTTGAAGAACATATAGGAAGTACAGTTCTAGTTCCCCAGTCTCGAAAGGGAGTTGCTGTGTACAAGAGGACCCCTAGCAATTTTCTCAGCAAACTATTTACCACCTACTATGGTGTCCTTAAAATTACAGTTTTTTAAGTCGATGAATCCAAAAATTACACATATAAAATTACCTCCGGCTGGAGCATGAATGTTATTGCATTTGCCAGGTTCTCAACACTGAGTTGAGATACTGGTATCGGCATCGGTCCTAGTGCCTTTTCATGTATCCTGTCCCCCCAGAAGAACTGATCCCCAAAGAATGGAACGATGGTTGTTGGGCACTGTGATAAATGAATTCGACAGTAATCCAGGTTAAATTGCAAAATCTAAAAACAAAATTTACGAGGAAATATATCAAGATATTACCAACAGTCGATCCAAAACATAAATAAGGTTTCCAATGTAACATCTTCTGAGCATTCCCCATAGAAATTTATAACAATTATTATCTAAAGTTTGATGTATTAAATGTTCACATGCAATTGTAGTCAATAGAAATACGCAAAACAATGAAAACATTTGATTACCCCAGCTTTTAGTCCCGTTGCTGTAGTTCCAGCACCACCATGATGGACCTACATGTGTTTTAACAAGGCAATTTCCAATTCGTGGTCACTGAATTGTTTTATAAACATGACACCAGGGCTCTGGCAGAATGCATAAACAGGGACAAACAATAAGAACAGCAACAAAACACACCACTGCAGCACATTGCGGAAACAGCCAATCATGCGGGCAATCCTTCAAAAGGAAGATATTGTCAGAAGCTTCTGTAACTGCAACAATCAAAAGAGTTCATTCAACAAGTTGTACAGACTTTTCCTGGGCTCATTCGGAATCATGACACGTTGAAGCTTCGTAGCAATAGTTATTAAACAATATTAATTATAAAACAGCAACATCCAGTAGTCTTTTCTCCAAAACTGAATTAAGCGATTATTTCACTATCGAACTGAAAATTAGCATTCTGTTTTCAAAATGTATTGTCCTTTTATGATAGTTCAAAATGAGAATCAGGAATTTCAAAAAGAAGACTGATTTTAAACCTAAAATTATTTTTAGCTTATGCATCTAGAATATCACACGTCAATATCTTCTTTCAAGCAAACTGATCAAGAAACTGAAGCATCCTTAAGCCAATCTCAGGGGCTATAAACAAATCCTGTCCCAAAGACATAGATAAGGAAATAGCATGCCCTATATATATGGATTTGGGAATGTAAATAAAGCATATCTCCTTTAAAGCCTCTACTTCAACTTTCATACTGGGCTTTTAACAGTTTAGCAGGGTGTCTCCGATCAAAAAACAAAAAAAAGGTTGAGTAAAAGGGAAAAAGTGAAAAAACATAATTGACCGGTTGAAATTAACCAATGGATAAGATCCATTAACAATTAGTACCCACGGACTTAATAAATGAAATTTTACAGTTGAAAGAAATATACTCACTATTGCCTAGATCACCCCATCCTCGGTCAATTATTCCTCTTTGTCCGGTATCTTTCAGTGCTTCCAATATTATGCCCGTAGTTTTCTCAGGATCTTCAAGAGGCTTCAAATCAATAAATAAATAGTTTCAATCATAGCCTCCATAGAAGTAAATTATCCAAAAACATTATACCTGCCAACTTTAGTAATCATACAATAGAGTGGAAACCTAAGTGGCAGAATAAAAGGGAATAAATAAGCCATAACAGGGAAAATCCACTTAGGTTTGACTAATAGCAGTTTACCATCAGGCTACTAGCTCATGGAACGTACATTATTCAAGGTCACCTTACATTGGTTTAGTTGAAACAAAAATTCTACATTTAGGCCTACTAACAAAGGAGAAGAAAGAGATGGGAAAATCATCAAACGTAATTGGCAACTTCAGAAGGAAGTGAGTAAAAGGTACAAATATTACTGCAAGAGTAGAGAAATGACCATACCATGCTACCAAATCCAACATATATAGGTGGTGTTCCTTTCTGAATCCACTGCGTGAATTCTTCCTTAGGTTGGTAATTTGAACCATTGTTCAAGAAGCAATAACCAACAACGTCAACCAAAGGACCCCAATCTGCAGATACTTTGTCAAATTAGCCACTAATGTGAATGCTAAAAAAGTTAGCAATCAGTGTCGGCAATAACATGAAAGAGGCTTAAGAATGAGATTCCAATTGCTTTGAAACAGAGTTTAGATTCAGAAAGAGATTCAACTGCCCAGTTGAGATTAGATGTCATCAGATGCTGGACACATGAAGCAGATGCCAATCATTCCATAAACATCTCTAAAACTAACATGAATTAGCCTATAACAATGATTATTTCAAGACTTTCTAAGCAGGTGATATCTGTAGAGCTAAGTGGTTCACCTACTGAAACCTTTAATAAGACGAATGATGTGTCATCTCAAATGAATCTAAATAATCCACCTACTTATCCATTGAAATACCCAATCATCATTATGTCCTGGTTCAGTTGCTAAAACTATAAACTGTTTCTGGTTCAAAATTTGCCACTAAATATGAATTAATCATCTAACAATTACATCTACAGTCTTAGATTTTATCAAGACCATCAAGCCTTTCTTTCCAATGGCGGAAGACACAGAACCAAAAAGCATATCAATAAGTGATAAAGATTACAAGATAGGAAAAAAAAAGAAAAGAAAAGCAACATAGACCCTGGAAGTAAAGGGTGAAACCACCAAGTTCTCCATTAGGTCACTGATTTTTGTTTGAAGAAACAGAAGTACTTAGGCTACTGATTTTTGTTTGAAGAAACAGAAGTACTATCATCTCGACAATCCATCTCCTATGCCAAAGAAACAGATAACCTAGATAGGACTAAAGATACATCAATCCTGTACAGTTTCTGCAACATTTGTAAGCATAGGCTTAGCAAGAATCTATATAAAAGAAGATAATAACAGCTACTGCCATGCTTGGACAAAAAGAACTAGAGAAGATTATCTTCAATATAGCAGGAAAAAAAAGGAATAAGTAAAAGATAAATACATCCTTACCACTGGGCTTGGGCACAAGATGTTGACTCCACATATAACCTGTTGGCAAATGCGAGATGGATCCATGGTACATACTGAAGTATGCAATAGGGGGAATCTTTAACTTTCTTTTCCTGAAGTCATTTATATGTCCTCTGATTCCCCACCATATCAGCAAATCCACAACAATATAAGAAAGCTGAATCCAGCAGATGGAATAATGGAGGGTAACATAAGTTTACAGGTCACTGACATAGGAACATAAATTAAAGAAGTTATTGAATCAAGTAAGAGCATACCCAATAAGCAGCACTCTGAGGTACACGGGCAAAAGGATGAGGGAATTCATATGTTGGCCTGCCTATCAACAATAGAAGTAAGAATAGTGTATCTCAAGGAAATTTTATGAAATAAAGCACGTCTAGACTTTATAATCAATCTCTTCCTCATCTGTGTTAAAATGAATTATCTTTGAAAATTTGAACAACTCATGCTAAAACATCACCATTGATCTATACCAGAATAAATTTAAAACTAAAAAGATACTGTGCTTTTTCCATCTAGTTTAGACAATGCTCAGAAGTCAGAAATCATGATTTTTAATTTCCATCAGATTTTATGCACAAAGGATTCAATTACTAAAAGTTTTGAGTAATGATCCTATTGTTTCAAGTAATGCCTGTAATGATATTCTCATACATCGAAAATTACTATTAAAACTCACGTCCAAGGCATTGTGAAGAACATATGAATTGGTACACCAAGAGCTTCAGCAACATGCACATGTCCTGCAACAAAAGTTGCCAGTCAGAATATCACGTATGACACTTTAGCATATAATATCGATGAATAAAAAAATTAAAAAATTAACTTCTAGAACATCTGAATTCAAGACAACATATAGAATGTTACTGAGAAGAGTTGAGGGTCCACGAGTGAAGCAGATTAGTCCCCAAACCCATAATAAAAGTTTTCCTTCCCTGCCTTTAGTTTCAGCCTTCACATATTGACACGAATTAAACTAGTCATGCAGCCATAGTATTCAAGTGATCCTTATATAATCTAAAATCAAGCAGCACGTGAATCAAATTTTGAAAAACACTGTTCCTTTCTGTTTACTACCATGCGGCTGCACTGCTAAGTTAAATAAGGCTTAAACCCAAACAGATGTCTTAAATGGAATACATGAATTATTTCAAACATATGCGAAAGCTCAGTGAGAATAACAATAGACGGCTGTTATTAATGAGGAGATTCCTTAAGCTTAAGTCCCAACCAGAACATCCTTCTTTAAGAAAGAAGCAAAACAACCAACCAAGGAGAAACTGGCACATCTAAACTTAATTAACTCACCATAAGCAGGAGGGTTTGCAATGATTGCCTGCGCTCTAAAAGGTATACCAGTTTCCATATCTGGTTCCATGCATGCTGGGAGTAGGGATTCTATTATGGCTTTCAGCTGCTTCCTCTGGATGGAAATTTCTCCTGGTGCAGATGGTATGAGACCTTTATTCCTGGCCATATCTAGAATGGAAACCAACAATATGAGTTATATAATATTGAATTTCAGTATGAAGTACGTGGTGTTGGACATAGGAAGGAACAACGTTAACTTTTTGGGCCATTTTAATTTGGGCATTATACTCTTAAGCTAAGCTCTGGAATCATTCACACTCCAAACATAAAAACATTAACATGTTGGCCCCAGGCAAGCCATTTATAGCTTTTATAGATTTATGTTACAGGTCTTATGGGAGAACCAACTCCAAAGCTAGCTTGAAGGGTGGGAGAAAGCTCATAAGCCTATAAACTCCACATCAGTCTCTTTTATTATCGATGTAGGACAATTAGATCGTAACATCTCATCACACTTCGCAGCCCAGACACCGGTGGGCTGGCTGTGCACTAGACCTTTTTTAGCCCCGAGCGAACACTGCAATGCCGGCGTCACCACCTGTAGGCATGGCACGAGGACTTGGAGTGGTGTTAGCTCTGATACCAATTGTTACAGGTCTTATGGGAGAACCAACCTCAAAAGCTAGCTTGAAGGGTGGGAGAGCCTATAAGCCTATAAACCCCACATCAATCTCTTTTATTACCGATGTGGGACAATTAGACCGTAACAATTTACCATAGTGATACATGTCAATTGGACAACTGCATTTTGCTACCAGCTCGATACAGTTGCATGGTAGAAGGAAAGTCCACCAAGGCACCAACAAAGTTGACATCATAAAAAATTTGAATGCATTAAAGAAAGAATAATGTAATACAGAGATTCAGGGCCTCTTACATTCTGCCAAAACTCTAGGATCACCGCCCAGGGGATAAAACTCTACACCAGCCGACCTCACAAAACCATCAAAATTTGCGTGAGTTGCCAGCCTAACCCGGTGGCCAAACTCCTGCAAGAAAGAATTGCATCAATTAATACTGAGAGTCATCAAAGCATACAGGTCTACTGAACAATAGATTAAACAAGGAATACATATACATGATCCTGGCAGCAGAAATGCTACATCCAGGATAATGCAGTAATTTATGTTTGTAAAAGCAATTCCATGGCATAGACCAAGACTACCAGGTTCTTAAAACAAGGAGGTACTTGAAGTCAAGCATCATCAAGGCATAGAATATTTAGAATAAGTATGAGATGAAATTCAACATGAAAATAAAACTGAATTATCAAAGACAATGCCCCACAGGAATCAACAGATTGTTAGAACCTGCCTGAAGTCTTTTTGCCATAGCTAGAAAGGGCTGAACATCTC
The DNA here is from genome assembly GCA_026284645.1 of Erythroxylum acuminatum. Taxonomy (NCBI): domain Eukaryota; kingdom Viridiplantae; phylum Streptophyta; class Magnoliopsida; order Malpighiales; family Erythroxylaceae; genus Erythroxylum; species Erythroxylum acuminatum. The sequence continues at coordinate 8,269,603 of JANKOD010000002.1, read as the reverse complement.
CTCTTGTTCCAACAACAAGTATGGCAATATTCAATATTGGGATTGACTTTTTTGACTCGGAAGAGTTGTCACCAACATAAAAAGATGCATCTTCATCAGGGCGAAGCTCTAGTAACTCTGAAGCAACAGAATCATTTTTATCTATATCAACTTCCACGGTTCCATCATTTTGGATCCTAACTAACTCCACAATCAGCTTTTTCTGAAAAGAAAAGAAATAATCATGCTTAATACAAAAAAAAAAAAAGATTGAAGCTGCATATTGCAAGTTCTTCAACAATGGCCTTCAAATGATGACAACTCATTTCACATAATTATTTACATTTGTCTAGGTGAGACAGTACAAATCTGGTGTGACTACATTCTATACCACTTTGCTCTTAGTTAACAGAACACGGAAATGAAACAGCAGAAAACTACTGCCTCAATGTGAAATGTAGCAAGCAGCAGATTTTGAGTCAATAAATCAGTTCATCGACAGCAAGCACTAGTCATGCCTCGAATGTAGTCCAAAAGCCAAAGATAAAAGAAAATATTAATAGGCATGTGTAAAGAATCTTGCAGATCCATGCATTAGAAACCCTAATTACCTTGTCATGCTCTGACAGTCTATCCAGTTTTAGGTCATGCCTTGAAGTCCTTTTCTCTGATATTGATCTCCAGAACGTAATGTTATAATAGTCACGATTTAGCAAATTTCTGCGAGTGTCCACAGGTGCTGTGATGCAGTGATCCAAGCCTTCAAAAGCTAACGTTTTTACATTAGAAAGCATATAGATGAACTTTGGGGAATAAAATTGGAAAGTAGGTCAAACTATAAAGTGCTAAGTGTCAGGATAAAAAAATTGACTGAATGTTGATTGTTCAGAGTTACATATGAAAAAAAATAAAAGGTAACACCAGATGAAAACTCTGCAACATAAGCTCTCATAAATGTGATGGAAACCACAGTTACAAGTAAACTGTATGAATGCAGTGCAAATTTGTTATTGACGGTAATGCATTGCAAATTTGTTATTGACGGCTGTTCCTCAAAGTCCTTCAGGCAAGTTGATATTTATGTTTTTTATTTACCCTAAAAATGTTATATTACAAGTAAAATAATTATAGAATTTCAATGGGGGAAAGATCAGTACAGGCAAAACAAGTTACCTCTAGCTTTTTCCCACACAAAACCCCTTCATTATAAACTTACAATCCTTTTGAGATTTTCAGGTTTCCAAAACACCAATTTTCATGCGAACAAAAGAAACAAGAAAATGGAAACTACAATTGAGATCCCAAGAACTAACCTCTACTAGGAGAGGAAGTGATCTGCTTGTTGGTTTCCTGAAGAGAGCTTGCTGTTGAAGGTTCATCTGAAGACCTAAATTCAACTGGCACTACTACATCATTATCATCATTTGTTTGCTCCATGCGCTTGAACAGCTCACTATTTTCTGAATTTCTCAAAGGATGATCAATCCCATTGCTCCCCATTGTATCCGATCCCTCGCTTTAACCACTAAACCTTTAAATCACGAATAAGTCCCAGAATCAATATCCTTACTTCATCAGCTGTGTCCAATATCGAAGTTCATCTATACTCCACAAACTAAATGCTACAAGATCACGAGAACCAAGAAGTGCGAACTTATGCAATAAACAACTCTGAAAATCCTGGATTGCCAATTCAAGGCTCCCAGCTCTCAAACTCCTCAAAGACCGTCAGTTTGAAACTGCATCGAAAACATAACCCTCAAGTACCACTTACAGGGCTTACAAATCCCAAACCCATCTCATTGATACTTCCTCGTAATCCCAAAGGTCAAGATGAAACTACAGTGACCCACATCACAGCTCAGACATCCTTCAATCACAGTGAGTTTAGCGCCAAAAGCGAGACGAAGAAAAACAAGCAGGTATACGTCAAAAGTACAAAAGAGGCTGAAAGTTGAAGCCTTTAATTGTACAAAACGAAAATGAACAGTTGACCAAACAAGCTAACAAGAAGACCAAACTAATACAACAACCAGTCAATCCCAACACCGAGACGGTTAGTTAAGCGAAAGGAGTTTGTATACAGTGCTAAAGCCACCCTAAAACCCGCCTTAAAAGGCTAAAATTCAGCAGAAACCAAGAAAAGACCACCTACAAACCCGATCGAAAACCCCCGAAACAACTGCACCAATTATGTTTAAAAACGTATCACTGTCTGATGGATGATAGCAACCATAAGGATTGTTTGTGCTAAAAAGTTTTGGTTAAAACGAATAACCACCTTCACTAATCACCATTATCTTTAAGAGACCCTTGAATGTGTATTTTAGTATGCAGTAAAAAACATTTCTTGACTGGTAATTATTGCATCATCGAGCTAAAAGAAAGTCCACCGCTTTCACTATATCCGAGGTCCGACATTTTAGAGATCGCGCACCATAATATATAATATCAGTATCTAACACATGGCAATATATAATCAAACGTAAAAATTTTGAACTGAGTTTAGATGTTTCAAGAGCCAGAGGTACAGAATACAGTGGCGGCTTTGCTGGCTTCATTGAAGTTGACCCCATCATTATCAACGCGGTTAAGCAAAGGGTCTTCTATAATCTTTCCTAATCCTAGGTAGTCCAGGACCATCACAAAACTTAAAAATATATAAAATAAATAAATAGTAATTTCTAAATAATTAAATTGTTTAGAAATTCCTATTTAGAAGCGTCTCGCGTAAGTCTGAGCCTAAGTAACCTGAGCTCGGACTCAATTAAAAGCTCGGACTCAATTAAAAAAGACGCTATTTTATGGTGGAACCAGCAACCAGATTCGTACTAGTAGTAGACCATGCATGGAAGTCTTCAATGTATTAAATCTACTAATCTCTAACCGGCTAATTCTGTTCCATAATTCACCTACTATATAGTTTAGTTATTTGAAGAGGAAAACAATAATATGATTAGCAAATATATACCAACCAAGGTTATTGTGTTGAACCTTAAACTTGATTCATTTGTGTGGTTTACCAGAAAGCACAGATTAAATTATGGAAACATCTATCTAGTCATGCAGGCTTCTTTGTCAAGTGCATTACTGGACATCACGCCAATAAGTTCCAGTAGAGCAATGGAAAATGTCAGTTTATGAACGTGATTGGCAAGTAGGTAGACAGCTAATCATTGAAGACTTTCACATGACATTGTGTTAATTGGTTCTGAAGGTGTCAAGTTATAAACTTGCAAATAGTGGCTAAACAATTGCTTTGTTGTTCATTTCAAGCATAAATTCCTCAAGGTTTTTGCACTTTAACTGAATTTTTAATTAATTCTTATTTAACATTTAATAATAAAATTAATTTTTCATAAAGATAAATAAAGCTAATTTATGTATCTTTTATGGATTTTGTGAAAGCAGGTATTCTTAATTTTTTTTTTGGTAGGTAAAGTGGGCAAACCCCGAAAAGAAGTCTCTAACTAACGAACATAAGTAACACCAATAATATCATGAAAAAGTCACGAATTCACCGCATCCGGTGGGCTAGTTAAGGAATAAAAACTTGGACTAAAGTCATAAGCATGATGGGATAAAGTATCAGCAACGAAATTTCCCTCCCAATGTATATGTGTAATCGAAATCCTCTCAAAAGATTCCATTCGCTTGCGTATTCGGAAAATCAAAGCGGCAACTAAAGTATTAACCTCATACTCTCCATTAATCATGTTAACGACTAACAAATTATCACATTCAACTTGAATATGTCTCAAATTTAAACTCGCAGCATATTTAAGGCCATGAAGGACAGACCACACTTCCGCATTTAGAATCGGACATCAATCAATGTTAACCACAATCTACATTCCACGTGTTAGCAGCGCACGAATATTCCACGAATCTACATTCCAGAGTCCTCAATCCTCATCCTTAAACTACGTGTGCTGGAAGCAACGCATTTTGAACCGTATGGGCCTTTGGCTTTGGGATTATTGAATTTTAACATGCTAATGCGCAGCGTTTTGATGGCTTTTTCCGTGATCCTTGAAGACTTGCTTGGCTGGACTCAGTCGACTCGCCCGCTTACGGGACCCATGCCATGGTGACGCATTCATGCAGTGTTGACATGAACAAGTGGCATAGTTAAGCAAAAGACAAGAACTGCAGTCGATTTCCATAACTAAAAGTAAGGAATCTTGGACGTTACAACTATAAACTGTAAAAGCATCCATTACAAGCTTGAAGCTCCGGGTTCGTTTTAGTTTCGGCAGTTTTTGGGTGCTATGACATGTTTATCTTTGCAACGACCATTCTGCCTAAATAGAGTTTCTTTGTGCTTAAGTTAAAACAAAGCTACCAAAAAGCTTCACCCACAATATCACCAGCTAGTCTCGACATCTTCCTTCCCATCTTTTCCAATTAATTAATAAACTAGATCTGATAATGCCAAGACGCGAAGCTTAATCAGAAACTGGCATTGCATGGCCGTACTACATAAATGATTATAGTCGTTTATAAGCCAAACTCTTTCCTTTTTCTTTCGATTTAAGTAAGATTCAATCTTTTTAAAACCGAAAACTAATTTAACAGTAAGAATCTTGAATCAATTAATTTTTTGGTTTGATTTTTAACTTTTTGATTTAATTTAGTTTAATAATTTTTATTGTTAAAAATCAATTAGCTTATTAATTAATCGGTCATTTTCGTAAACTAAACAATTTTTATAAACTAAAATAAATAAATTAATTAATTTTCATTTAACTGTCTCATTTTTCAATTAAACTTTACACGTTTAAATCGGTAAGAATAGCCTGCTTTAATTAAAGCAGATTTTTAACTTTTTGATTTAATTTAGTTTAATAATTTTTATTTTTAAAAATCAATTAGCTTATTAATTAATCCGCTAGTTTCGTAAACTAATTAGTTTTTATTAAAAAAATAAACCAATTAATTTTAATTTAACTGCCTCATTTTTTAATTAAACTTTACACGTGTAAATTGATAAGAATAACCTGCTTTAATTAATTTTTAAATTTTTTAATTATTAACTAATTTTACGATAGTCTAATATCGAATGAATCTTTTAAACTTCTTATCTTATTGATTTAACTTCTGGTCTGATTAACATAGTTTGCCTCTTATATAGTAATTAAGGGATAAAATAATATCCGTATGCTGCAATTAATAATAAAAGAGATAAGACATGTTGTTTGAGAAAAAACAAATGATGATAATTTGCACGTAGAAGCTTAACCGGTGATCATGATAAACATGTGATACAAGACGGTCAGATGGATCAAATGACATTACGATGAAGCTAAGGTATAGCCAGCCTTTCAGAAATTGAGCATTCCACGCATTAAAATGCGGTGTGGAATACGGATCTCTCTCTTTCTTATCGGGGGGTTGAGTAGCTTGTATGGACTTTAGACTCTAATGTTAATAGGAATATGCATGATTACGTCCTTTTGATTACATAAATGCATGAATTAAAGCAATTTCTATTGAATTTTTGGGTTATTGAAAACGTTTATCTGGTTGATAATGAAACCACTAACTTACTGAGCTAACAACCTAGACGTACAGCACTGTATAACCCAAACTCAGTTTGCCGCACATAATACCTACCCCTCTTATGATTATGCATGTATGTGATAAAAGCAACGATTACCAAATTTAACTGGTTCAGTTGATTAATTTAATAATAAAAATTTGAACCGTTTAATTTTTTAATTTAACTTTCAATTTTTTGGTTTGATTTATTTTAATAACTCTTGTTGTTAAAAATGATCAGTGTATTATATAATTGATTAATTTTTATAAATTAATAAGTTCTTATAAATTAAAATAAATAAAATAATTTTTATTTAAAAGTCTCTTTTTTAATTAAACTTCAAATTCTATAAAAAATCTCTTTTAATTATGTTTCAAATTCTTTAGTTTTATTCAATAATTTTTAGTTAATTTTATGATGATCTAATAAATATTCTTTTAAACCTTAGACCGTTTGTCTTACTGATTGAAGTTGTTTTCAAAATAATGGATAAGAGTCATAAAACACTTGGAAATAAGCAGTGAAAAGATGTTTGAAGGCATTAGAGAGAATTATGACAATGAAAGATCAGTAAACTATTAACAAGTTTTCAAAACACACACGCTTCTTATATATATATATGAATGATATGTTGTTGGATTGTTATATACATATATACATATATTATATTGCTGTATACAGGTGGTGATTTGGGATGCTTAATTTTCAATGATTCCAGCCACCATTTCATAATATGGCTTTGATGATATGAAGATTCTAAGAAGCATCAACTCCAAATGGTACAAAATTGTTACCTAAGCTTTATTAGTTTCAGCTAAGATGCTTCGCTTTTTAAGCGAGCAAACGTATAGCTGAATTGTATGTGCTTTTTCGGCAAGGTTTTCTCAGGTTCTAAGTAGAGAGGGCAAACCAACAAATACCAATTTCCAAATGACAGTATAAGGACAAGAGAGAAGACTTGCATAAGAAGTATAAAATCAGGATTTTTAAAGGCAAATAGAGGAAAAAGATCCCACCAGATTCAATAAAGGTACTGAATACAGGGGGTTCTTCACCAAATTAAGCCTTAAAGGTTGCAAACAATTTGGAGAAGCAAAATACTCCTTCTCTCTGTATATAATGGATGAGAGCTATCAGAAAGATAACGTGAATCACAATGTTACTTTAAATTGCCTTTTAGAAGCCTTTATAAAGCAAACATATACATCAAATTTATGGACAACTTAGGAACTTGTATTGGATTGTTACCAAGTCGTTTTCCTTAAAAGGTTTTGTGTTGAAGTCTTAGTTGCATACGTACGAGATTTTCTGTTTAGACTTCTCCACTCCAAGAAAGTGATTGAAACTTATATCCCTCTTCAAGACCATTTCATCCGGTCTTTGCTCCTGTTGCATATAAGAATTTAAGATGTGGGCCAAATTTAGATCTTCAAAGGCCAGAAAAGGTACTTTATATACATTCACTTCCTTTCTTTCATTCCTGAGATGTATTCTCATCAGTATTGCATAGTTATGCAGGTGCAGAAGATTTAGCGAACGCTACTGTATTGGCATAGATAGCACAAATGATGTTTGAGATATAATGGGAAAGAAAGAAATTTTCCTTTTAGTTTTTCTAACACTTTTAGTTATTTTTCATGCTAATTATGTCTTGAAGTCATATTTTGTAGTTGTACTAAGATTGACCTAGGAAAATTAAAAGATACTGCCACTGCATGCGTGTTCATAACATTTTCTTTCTTGGTGATATAAGCATATACTTAAGTATAATAGACAGTCCATAATTTGGATACATGGATGACTGAGACTTACTTTTATTGGTTAGTAATTTTTTTTTCAGATGGGAAGGAACTAAGAGATGCTTGTAAGGGCTTGAACGTGAACGAGGAGTATCTTAGCGCTTTAAGAACACAATCCTATGCTGATTTCTTCACAAAAGCTCAGTCTCTTGTAAATGAACCATCTTTTCCATCTTATTGTTATCACAAATTCTCCGAAGTTCTTTTGGAACCAGGTCAAGATGCTATACCGGCAATTCTTGAATCGGCTTCTACTCTTTCAGGAATACCTGACCTGAAAGACCTGATGTTCAATTACTTTGACTTGAGTGCTGAGGCTTCAAGAATTTGCAGCCACCTGATTAAGAAAATAAACCAAGTCCAATCTAGCTACCGCTTGGTGCAGGAAGTGCTTGACAGCTGTGCTCAGGAGAAGGCCGATTTCGTTGTTTCAGATCTCAAATTTATCGTAGAAAGCAATCCCTTTTCAACCCCGAACAAGAGTGACTTCAACTTAATTCATGACAAGTACGGCTTCATGTTACAACACCTAAAATCAAAAAGAAAAAAGGTGGCCAGACGCATAAAGTTGATTACATGTATACACAAAACAACAGGAATTTGCATAACAGCAGCTTGTGGGTTAATTGCAATCACAGCTATAGTCCTAGCAGCACATACTCTTACTGCTCTAGTGATGGGGCCAGCCATTTTCAGCTTACCGATCAATCGCTTCAAGAAAAAGCTCTTCAGCTTGAAATTCCTGAGAAGTGGATTTCTTGGCAAGATCGGTCGACAACTTGATTTAGCAGCCAAGGGAACTTACATACTGAATAGGGATTTGGACACAGTAAGCAGACTTGTTGCTAGGCTTCACGATGAAGTTGAACACAGCAGGGAAATGATACGATTCTGCTTGGAAAGAAGAGAGGATAACAGTAAGCTTTCATTGGAGGTGGTGAAAGAGCTTAAGAAGAGTGGTGTTGGATTCAGAAAGCAGGTAGAAGAACTTGAAGAGCATGTCTACCTGTGCCTTCTTACCATTAACCGAACAAGAGTATTGGTCACTAAAGAAATTATGACCACATCTAACATAGAAGATTGTAGATATACGAAGTAGCAAGTAAAAAGATTGGAGATATACGAAGTAGCAAGTAAAGTTAGAGGAGTCTTTGTACAGTAAGGTTTGTTGGTCTGTGTGCAGAAACTTTTCTGAATAAGCAAGAAATTCAAAACACTGAAAGTCAGAAAGAAGACTGAATTGTCTCACCTACAAATGCTATAATTTTATGTTTTGCAAATTCAACAATTTTTTTTTTTGAAAATGCATAATACTTCTCCATTTCCTTTCTTCCTCATTGCACTTGTTCAAGTTGGATCAACATAATACTTTTAAATAAATCGGTGGGAAATTTGTGTTAGTGGTAGAGCTAACCGATTTATAAAAAGAAAAAGTAATTGAATGATGTAACCATGGAGAATCAATGTATAGAAAATGTTATAGGAGATTAGGTAGGTAAAGCTAAGAAGTAAGCAAAAATAGGAAGAGATATATTGCTGGAACTAGATGAAATTTTCATTGAAACAATAGCAGTTTAAATACAAAAAATTGTAACTAAACTTGAGAAATAGTAAACCTGGCTTAGGAGTATCTTAGATGTGAAGCTAAAAGCCCAAATTGAAGCTTAACCTTTTTGAGTTTGATTTGTTTGAAACTTAAATTTGTAACTTGCTTAAAGAAGGTCTAAAATTTCACGAGTTTGCTTAATTTAAGACCTTTTTGAATGAAAATTAGGGTATATTTTACACGTGCCGTTATATTCAGATAAGTTAGTCTTTAGAAGCTATGTTAAGAACATATAAGTTATCGTCCAAGCCAGTGGAATTTAAGAAAAAAATTTAATTTCAGTTAAATTTATACTCTTCAACCCTAAATTAACCATTTTTTTCAGTAGATCTTTTCACCCTCTTTCTCTTCTCTCGGTTATGCTTTAACTCCAATCCTAGCATGCATCATCACTTTATATATGTGCCTTTACTCCAATCTCGCTTGTGCCTTTTACGTAGTGTGAGCTCTCTCTTTTGGTGTTGGGGATGAATGGGTGGTTAGGTGTTTGGAGATTTGAAACACACATGTTCTCTGATTGAAGACCAAGTAGGTAATAACTCATGCTCCCTTATAATTTTTGTGTATAATTTATGATGTTCGAATCTTCACTTTATTCCTTTGCCCTTTTTCCCTTTTTATGGAAAGTTTCATTAACAATGTTACATTTAGGTATATTACTTTATCTTCTTTAAACGAATTTGATTATATGGTTGAATAGCGTAGATTATAATTGTTTTCATGTGCAATTCTATTATACATTTGTATATAAGATATGATCAAGTTTTCTCTTCCCTATGGTTTAGCTTAGTGGGTGGTTATCCATGTTTTGTTTATCTCTATATGTTGGGTTTAAGATAAAGTATGACATTCACGGAAGAGGTGCAGATTCTTAGGAGCAAACAAATTCAATTATGTAGAGATTGTTTAGCTATCAGTGGATGCACAATCAACATTACATCTTTATGCTATAATACTTGAGACTGAGCTCAAGTAGTAGTTCTTCAAGGTAACGAGGTTGATTAAAGGATTCAGGTTGTTGTTTTCTTGGTTGTAATTTTTTGTTGGGTTGAAAATTTTGAAATTATCATCTTTGGCAATAGAGGGATGCGTTTTAAACTTGATTTGAGGTCATACAAGCTGATTTCTTTAACTTACCCAGTTGAATGGGACTTTAACGGAGAGGCTAAATATTGTTACTGTAACTTGAAAGCACCTAGATGGACTTCATAGACTACTGAAAATCTAGGAAGAAGGTTTTATGGCTGTCGACTCTTTCCAGTAATTTGGTACATTTTTTGTTGTTTTAGCTAAATATGTTCATGTATTTCATTAACGAATTGCTGTTTTTTTTAAATGGTAGAGTGAAAATGTTTGTGGATTTTATGAATGGCATGATCGAAGATTTTGTACAAAAACATAGAGAAGATGCTAGCTATATTGTCAAAGTAATTTACTGAAGGTTGAAGTGGCAGAGTTAAGAGATAATGCAGTAAATGTTTTTCAAGCTGAGAGGATTACTGAAAATTTGAAGTTGAAGAATGAGTTAATTGCCACGAGGGGTAGTAATGAAACACATTCAGCAAAGTGTTGGAAATTTATTGCTTGTTTAAGCTTGTGTTTAATAGTTTTGCTTATATTTGTTAGTCTAAATAATGAAGGAAATATAAGTATAGTTGTACCTTTAAAGCCTTACTTGGAAATGGGTTGATGTACTAGAACAATGTGTAAATGAAATTCACCTAACCTGATGTTGGAAAGTGCAATTGTTAGATGTTTCAATATCTACTGTATTTGTAATTTGATGTTCTAACCTAAACAGGTTTGATGTTTTACGTACTAGCCTAAATATGTTTGATGTTTCAACATGTGGTAAGGAAGATTAGTGACATAATAGGCTCTTTAATCAATGGAGATGGAGTATTGGTTAACAGTCAAAAGGAGTTAAAAGAGGCAGCAATTGACTACACTAAAAAATGTCATCCGTACTTTAGCTCTAATGATTGACACAACTGCTAAGTTGTTTTATAAGTCATCAAATTATTGATGAGGAGACAAAGATATTTAATAGACCTATAGTTCCAATTCTTTGTATTAATAATGTACATGTTCTACCATTCATGAACTTCAACGAAAAGGAAAAAACCTAAAAGAAATGCAATTCACACTGATTGGTTTATGATATACTACATAAAATGGCAACTTGATGATCTGATCTCAATTCAAGACTAAACGATGAAAATAAAGGGGATCAACACTTTATTACAAAAGCTTATCATCTTTTTTCAGACCACAGACTTTAAGCTTGCCTTGAAAACTTTTAACATTGCAGAGAATGTTAATAGTTTACTGTTTACTGTTTATTGTTTGCTGTATACTTTACTAGTTTACTGTTTATATCAACCATATTTTCAAAAATCTTACTAATAAACAATAATGACAATTAATATGAAATAACAATATTTTTTAAATATTTCACATATAAATAATAACCACAATTAAATAAACAAAGACAATCATCATCATACAACTATAAAATTAAGAATAATATAAAGTATTTAAAATATTACAATAATACAATTTCATCATTTTAATAAATAATATTACATCAAAAGATTCAAAACATCCGAATTCGATAAAAAGAACAATAAATAGTTCGGCCCAATCGAACTACGAGCCATTCATTGAGGAGTCATGCCAGGCCGGGCCAGGAGCGGCCTAGGCCCGGCCCGTCCTATTGACATCCCTATTCAGCCCTAACCTGGCCCATTTCTATCTCGGCTTGAGCCCGAGTCCTACTCTGCCCCGTCCAACCTATTTTTATTTTTTATTTAAATAAAAATAAAATATGACGTCATCTTTTGCAATAATTGTAAGACCTGGCCCGGTCAAATAATTTAAAGGGAAGAACATGTGTAACTTAGGAAATGACATAGGGGTGGTTGGTTCGTACAGTAGAATGGTAATAGAAATGAGAATGAATATAGTGAGGAATGAGAATGGATATTATCATTATAATTATAATGGTTAGTTAAGAGAAAAGAATGATTACCATTACCATTGATAGTGATTACCATTACTATTGATAGTGGTTGGTTTGTAAAAAATATTGAAAAATAAAAATAATTATGTTTTAATTAATTATAATTTTATATTTTAATTAATTATATTTTAATTAATTAATTAATTACAATATATTAATTAATTAAATAGTGTAATTAATTAATTACAATATTTTAATTAATGAATGAATTATATTTTAATTAATTATACTGTTGCTAATCAATTAATTATATTTTAATTAATTAATGAATTATATTTTAATTAATTATACTATCACTAATCAATTAATTATATTTTAATTAATTATATTGTAACTAATTAATGAATTATATTTTAATTAATTATACTATTACTAATCAAATAATTATATTTTAATTAATTATAATGAATTAATTATAATGTAATTAATTATATTATAATTATA
>JANKOD010000002.1:8242293-8257111 GCA_026284645.1 Erythroxylum acuminatum | reverse complement strand
CCCCAGTGTGACTGGACCCAGCAATTATATATATATCAATTAATTAATTAAAGAATTAATTAATTAATATATATATAATGGTTAATGGCCAACCACGTGGCTAACCATTAACCAAGCCTTCATTGTCTCTTTAATTCATTAAAGAGACAAGACTGAAATCAGAGATTCACTGGTTTTTGAAACCAGTCGAAGCAACCTTGGTTTTGAGAAACCAAGGAGAAGAAGCAATCTTCCCTGGTTTTAGAAACCAGAGGAAGAGTCGAAGGAAGAAGAAAAGTGGAAGCCCGACGATGAGGATCGCCGGATTTTCCCTCTGGTTCTTCTTCTCCGAGCTTCTCCACCGCCGCCGATCACTGCTGCTCGTCGAACAAGGTAGGAGCTAGCACTCTGAACTTGTTCAAGCTGTTTTCCGTCGAAAGGTTCGACGGATTGAGTTCGCCGACTTCTGCGTGGATATCGTTAGAGACGATCTCCGTTGGTCGTTCAAGGTTTGATCTTCGTTCCTCTGTTCGTCGATGCAAGATCCTGGGTTCAGGGAAGGTTCCAGGACAGCGTTGCTGTCATTCCGCACGCCTTCATGTGATGAAGGCACTGGAGTTTCCCGTTTCTGGGAATGACGATTCCCAACAGCCACAGTGTTTGCAAGGAGAAAAATCTTAGTTCTTTCTTTCATTATTGTTGTTAGTGTTGGCAACAACTTCTAATAGGCCTGGACTTTTCTGTTTATTTGTCTTGCTCATGCCTTTTCCTCCTTTGCTGTTTTACAGCTTGGCTAGAAGTGCTCCCTTCACAAAGACTTCATCCCTCATCAATCTCCTTTGTTCTTGGGCCTGTAAGACATTCAATAGCTCTGCCCAACTAATTTTTAACAGATCTTTAGTATTCTCCAAAGAAGAAATTTTTGCTTCAAATCTTTTAGGAATTGTAACTAAAACTTTTTGAATAATTCAAATCAGAAAATTCAGACCCAAGCAACCTTACCTTATTGGAAATGTTTACGAGTTTGTTATCATATTCTTTAATGGTTTCAGACTCCTTCATTCGCTACATCTCAAATTCTCTGACCAAGTTTAGTACTTGCATTTCCTTAATTCTCTCTAGACTTGAGGAAATTCGAGACTTCAAATGTTGATTTCATGGTCATGATTATGGTGAAGATCGATGATGAGACAACAACAAATAAGCTCTTGGCTTTGACTTTCATGTTTTTCTCTCCATGTGATTCCTGATGTGTGCCATTGTAGTAATGGAAGAACTTTGTAATCTTCCTCAGAAGCCTCCCAAAGATCATTTGCTTCTAAGGGAGCCTCCATTCTTGCTGCTCAAAGTTGATAATTTTCACCATTGAACACAGATGATGCCAGTGCTATAATTGGTGTTTCAGAATCCATTCCTTTGATGGATTGAAAGGTGTTTAGGTTTTTTAGTGGAAAGGGTTCACTAAGATTCACTCACAAGTCCTTAAAAAAAAGGGCTCTAATACTACTTTGTAGGAGATTAGTTAGGTAAAGCTAAGGAATAAACAAAAATAGGAATAGATATATTGCTAGAATTGAATCAAATTTTCATTAAAAAACAACAACAATTTAAATACAAAAAAAATGTATCTAAATAGAAATAGTATCAAGAAAATCTCCTAATCTTATACTTGTGACAAAATAAGCTAACTAGAAAATCAGAACTAAAAATTCAAACTGATTTGAACAAAGATATGTAAAACCAAAACAACAAAAGTATGGAGAAAAATCTACAACTGATGCAGATAATGAAACAATTACAATATTAACTAAAAATATAGCTTGAGAGCGATTTCTGGATGCAAAGTGTGTTCAATAAGGGCTAAAAGAGATTAAGGGATGTAATTAAAGAAATGACAGGGAAAAGAAAAAAAGAGAGAAAAATTGGAGAGGAGTGAGTGAAGCATTCCCTCTTCGACATTCTTCTCAAATCCTGATTTTTTACTTTTAAACTCTCTAACTAATGGTGATTTTCTTTGCTTAACTTGATCTATTGATTTTATAGCATGACAAATCTTTTTGCTTTTGGGAGATAATTTAACTTCCTGTCATGGTTTTCCTAAGCTAGAAGACTGGAGCAATAACTTGGATTTGGTAGAGAAAATGGGAGACGTTGTCTAGATCATATCCATTGCACTTGTGGCAAACAATTCAACATTGGCATTATCAAACTCCATTACATTAAGGTTGGCAAATTGCTTGAATATCAAAGTTTGAGCATCATATTCATTGCACAGTCCGCATCAAATTATTGAAACACTACATTCCTTTTAAAGAGGAAATTAGAAAATTTAAATGAAAGAAAGTAAACTCGATTTCTCATATCCCAAGAAAGAAAATGATCAGAAGTACTGCAGTGGGAGTAGGCTCTACCTACCTAGCTAACAGAACTGATCATTTAAGAATAATAATCCTAATCATTTTCTCTGGGAATTTCCCACTTAAACTGCTCAATTATTCTCATAAAGTTCTGAGGTAATTACCTGAATTCATTAATGAATGGGAAAAAATATATATCAATCCACTTTTTACTGTGTAAAAGTATTAAGCTACACACTCTCTGCTCATCAAAAGCCCAATACATCTGACATTTAACATTATGCATGCCACTTTCTCCAAGAATCTCACTTTTCTCCTCCGTCCTTCTCTGTCTCTTTAGATGCTTGTTAATGGCCATGAGGGCCAAGGAACACAATAATGTCACCAAAATCTAACAGCCCTGTTGTGGTTTGATCTCTCTTTCTCCTATTTACATTTCACAAGCAGCAAAACCAAGGAGTCAAAAGTCATGCTTCTCTTTCTCCTGTCTCTCCTCTGCTTACTCGCACCACCTTCTCAATCCACCACGATACTGGTTGACGGTGTTTCAGAGTGGCAAAACCCCATTGTTCATGTAGGAGACTCCATCAGTAAGTTCTTAAATGCCCAGGTCCTTGTTTCCTTTTAGTTTAGTTGTTTACTTGCTTGCTTAGTTGGCTACCTACTAACATTCTTTATCTTTGTTCTTTTTCTTATCATCTCTTGCCAAGTATTCCAACACAAATATCACTACAACCTCTACATTTTCCAGAACCAAAGAGCCTTCAATCTCTGCAACTTCAGCCAAGCAACACTTCTTACCAAGCTCAACTCCACCTCTTACACGGTATCTCTCTCCTATTCTTAGCTTGAATTTGTATAATGTACGAAGGTAAAAGGTCACAGCTTGTAATTTGTAAAGCCTGACAAAAAAATTGGTTAACTAAAAACTTGAGAAATGGGTCAAAATTCCAGATTTCTTTTTCTTGTTTCCTCCTAAACATGTCTGCCAGTTCTTTAATTACTCGGTCTCCAAGCTCAGAGCTTTTCGTTCTAGATATTAACAAGTATGACTAGAGAGATAATCTGTTTCCTACTTATGTCTTCCAAGTTTGTTTAAACTAATAATCATTTTCTTTTCTGAAACATGCGATGTATATCAAATTTAGTGGCATCCATCACGCACTGGAATTTTCTACTTCACGTTCCACAAGGGCTCTCTGAACTCCTGCAACAACCAACACTCTCTAAAGCTCGCCGTTAAGGTCTCTCCAGCAACAGAACTCTCACTCCCACCAGTGGCTTCTCCGGTCCCACTACCTGGAGGCGCCTTGCCGTCTTCTCCTCCATACCTATGGCCCTTCCGTCCACGAGGAGCAGCAGCTTCATCGCCGGCTCCGGTTCCAATAAAGGTGGTGGCAGATATAGGAGGAGGAGGAGGAGGGATGCCATTTATAAATAGTAACCCAGCTGTTCCTTTGCCCACCGATGAAATCGACTCAGCTACTATACGACCGTTGCCTGCCTCTAGCTGCCATCAGCAGGTATTAATACAATGCCTCTCTTCTTACCATACCATCAAAGCTCATTTTTCATGTAATTATAGAAGTTGGCATGTTTTATCTATCTTTGAGGTGCTGTTCATAGATTGTGATTGGGTGGCAATGCAGGTGGCAGTGGGGTTACCTGGAATTTGCATGACTCTGCTTTGTGTGGTTTCGTTGCTGTTGTAAAAAGGAGTCAGAGTCAAACAATGGGCATCGCAGTGTCCCTTTAAGATAGAAAATTTGGTTAAGTATGGGCCAAAACCACAGTGGTTAATGAGTCTAAAGTCGCTTTAAAGCATGTAGCTAGGCTCAGTGCTTCTTTTCCCAGTACTTTGTAATCATTGCCACTTCTTGTTTGTTAATGTTTTGTCCTTGCAATCAATTGCCACCTTTTTCTTTTTTTCCTCTTTATCAATTGTTACCACTTTTTACGGAGGGAAGGATACGAAGTCCCAAGATCAAGCAGTCCAGCAGCTTTTGGGTAAAGCTAGACTTTAGTCTTAACGAGATTGTAAGCATGCTGTGCAGAAAACAAAGATCACCAAACCTGGTGTCCGCAAGTCCGCTTATCTACGTAAAATGTGTTTTTTATGTAATAATGTATATACGGCCTCTTTTGCTCTTCTTATTGTTGGTAAGATACATTCAGATTTGTAAGACATTAAGACTCCTTTATAGTATTTTGCAAATTTTATCACATGTTTTTATTTTAATTAGTTTTACAATTTCTTAACTTAATACTTTCGTATGTAATTTTCATTGAAACACGAATAGCACATCAATTTAGAAGAAGAGGAGATTATAATATGTTACAGGCTGACATAAATTTCTAATTTCTCAAATTTAAATCTTAGAGCCAGCACAGATGTTCGATGCATGCTGGTACGGAGTTGCAGAAACAGAATCCTCCTTTAAGTGTCATTCTTGAAACCAGGAAGGTAGTGGCGGTGCACTCTCTTTTGTTCATTATCCCTGACAGCGATCCCAGAGAGTAGATGTAGAAAGAGATGCTTTCTGCTCCCAATGGGCATACAAAAGTATCTGAGACCACCATGTCATGGGTTGAAGTGGGATAGTGAGTGAGTGTAATCACCTTTACCTATATATACGACTAGTGTTTACAGTGGGGATGGAATTCCAACTTCTTGTTATTTTTCAACTTGTAGTTGTCTTCAAAGTTCCGTTATGTTCCGCCAAGGAAGAAAACCTATGAAACATTTCGTTAATTGTTCTAGCCAACCTAGCAATGACTCGTTAAGAAGCAATGAATATGTGCTTTTATCATGTACCCATCCATCACTTGGCTTCTTCTTTAGGATTGTTAAGATGCTCTTTTGATCTAACACCTCGACTGTTACTGGCGTATCTGATTACGACATTCAAGTAAAGAAGAAAACACAAAACAGCAAAGACAGGAGTCTTTAAGGGTTATGGAGCTGGAATTGGGACTCAAGATCACCCGTACCAGAGATGATGTCACCTCCTTCTCTGATCTTCGGATAACCAAGGACCAAAGTGGTCCTGTCTTCTTCTCTAGAGAAACTGACACCATGTTCATCCTTATTATACATCTTAAAGGTTGTTTCTTTTAACGTCTCTAATATTATTTATCTTGTGTTTGTTATTAGATTTTGTGATTAAATGTATGCAATGCAGGTTTTAGAAAGGAGAATATTGATATAAAGATTAATGAAGACGGAAGTCAGATTGCAATTAACGGTCAAAAACCAGTTGAGGAGCTGTTGTTGGTAGGGTGGATTATGCACAAAAAAGATGTAAAGTTGAGGACATTCAAGAAGGTTTTTCGAATTCCTGACGGCGTAATTTTGGATCAAGTCAGAGCCAAGTTTGATGTTGAAGAATCAGTATTGACAATTATCATGCCAAAATTGGCCAAAGGAATATGCGGGGCCGGGATTGAGGAGGTGAAGGAAGAGGAGTTTAATAGAGGGAAAGCTGAAGGTACTGAAGCTGTAGCTGACAGGGCTCGTGGGGAGCAAGCAGAACCGAAGACCGAAGAAGTGCAAAAAACTGGAGAAGTTTCTCAAAAGGAAATTGACGGGGGGAAACCTGATGCAACAGAAGTTGTAGCAAACAAATTTCCGAGCAACTGGGAAGGCAAGGCTGTAGAGAAAGAAGCAGAAAGCATAGGAACCAGCATTAAGAGTGAAGAAATTGACCAAATTGTGAAGCAGGAAGTTGGTCCCGAGGCAATGAAAGAAGTGTCTCGACCGTTTCCTGAAAGTGACAAAGATAAAAGGGTTCAAGAGGAAAAACTCGAGGGCAAGAGGGCAAGAAATAAAGAAGAAAAAGAAAAGCTATTGGAAGCAAATATCAATGAAATAACAGACAAAATGGAAGCTGAAGCACAAGTCATTCCAGAAAGAGGGCCAGGTTCGACAATACCTAAAAAACCTGCAGTTGAGAATAGTAGAGAGTTAGGAAAAGCTACTCCTGGAAATGCAGAATATCCTGCTACATCAGCTACATTTCGAGAAGCTAGTATTATGGAAGCTGAGAAAGAAATTGAACAGCCAGAGAAATTTGAGCCAAGACCAGCTGAAGAAAATCAGTGCGAGAAACATCCTCATTTTGAAGGACATCCAAAGCAACAGAAATCACCACAGAGAGGAAGTTCCCAAGAAGAAAAACCTGAAGAACACATTGACGAACCGAAAAGCCTTGAATCTGTTAAGGAAAAAGAGCAAGATGAAGCTCCACGTCCTTCTTATCTACCAAAAGCAGATGACAACCATGAGCGGGAAGCTGAGAATGAAATTAAAGAGGCAACCACCGACAGAGCAAACCTTCCCAAAGAAAGAGTTGACGAGCATGAACCTACAGAGGGGAAGGATAAAGACCGTAGTGTTTCGAAAAGATCAAAGCTGTGTCCTCCTCTTTTTTGTGCAGGCTCAGCCGTTCTACTTTCCTTTCTAGTGGTGGTCATCAATATCATCAGAGACAAGAGAAAATAGACTGATGCCTTTACGAGCTTCATTTCCAAGTTAGCTTTCACAACAATAAAGACTACTGCCATGGCAGCCTGCAACTGCTACACTTGGAGGGATTCCAATCCATAAGCATGATGCTTTGCTCAAGAATGTTGAATTTGATTAAAACAATGTGAAATTTTCACAACTCTCGAACAAATTCTGATTATTTTACCTTGTTTAAAAGCTAGCTTCCAATTTAACCGAATTAATTAACTACATTCATTCATTGATATAAGTCAACAAGATGTAGGATACTGGATTTGATATTAATTTTTCTGGTAGATCATTCTGGCAATTTATGAAAATTAGATCCAGAGTAAAGAAAAGTTAAAGATGGACGCGAAGATTGATCCAATGCTCTAAAGCTGTTGGGTAGATTGAAGTTCTTGTACAGTCTCTCCTACGCTTAGCCAAAGACGTTGTCCCAACCGCTTAAACACCTTTTAGGTCGACGTAATTGGATAACTGCGGCATTTGATTTACATTCAGTCCTCAATTAAGCGCATACGTTATTTCTACAAACCAAACCATCATTAATAGTTTAAGTGTGGACCACATCGAATAGAGAACTACACGTAATTCAAGAAAATCTAATTTTACAAACACTCAGAATATGGATGCTATATGGTCTCCTAGTTATATCACACATGTCAAGGTTTCTCTCGTATCTAATTTCTGTGAGAGAAAGGAAAACGCTTGCTTGTTCTTGTAAAAGAGACAAATGACTTGGGGAGAAACGTCGCCTGCACGAAACGTCTGGTTTAAGACGAAATCCTTTGCTTAAAGGTACCATGTTCTGGTTCTGCAATTTATAACGAGCTTCCAAGTTGGTGGGAATTGTGAACACCAAGGAAAGCATCGGCTTTAAAACTTTAGCCACTAGTCATTGACCACCATTAAATTGAATGCTAATCCGTTCAAACTTGGTCCTTTCTCAATGGCGATGCATCAAGAGGTTGAAGAATCTTTATGGTTGTAGAGAGGTCCTTTTCCTAGTCGCTTTCCGCTACATTATAACTCAAACAGACACGAAATAGCTTTTTGCGATTAAGGCCCAGTGGTAACGACAGCTAACCAGTTGGCGGTTAGGAGGCCCACTAATTTGGCCAGCTGCTTGTATGCATGCACCACCAATAATGTCCTCGGCATACGGCAGTCCTGATGTTAAGCTTCACCAGTCGTCTGCTCTGCAAAATGTTGATGGTTAAGAAAAATGGGTAATACGATATAAAAAAAAATGAAGGATGACTATTAAATATATAAATTCTTCTGGGCCAGCTGTTCACAGTGGAGAAACGTTGCCTTGTTATGGGCAAAGGCCTCCTGTAATGTTTTTTGCGTCTGCCTAATATGAATTCCCATCATTGATTGCAGCAATATAACAGCTTGAATGTATTAATTAGGCAAAAAAAAGACTACCATAGAACATGAAAAAGATTGGATTTTTGTCAGACATCGTTCTTATTGTAATGTCTGCTGGAAAGAGGGTAACTTCATGTTTTATGTTGGTGGGCTAGAATGACAAGGGGGCCACAAATATAGAACAAAAAGGTTTCGACAAGAAATAAATGAGAAAATAGCAAGAGTTGAGATCCAAAGAGTCACCAACTGGAGATTCAAACTAGTAAATTTGTTGTAATGAGGGTTACCTGTCAACAAGATAAGAACAAACGCATCTAGCATATTCGCCTCCCACCCCAAAATATACAGTGGGTTATTATACTTATGCCCCACCTGAAAAATGCACAGCACAGTTATCCTAATTTAATTGTGAAGAGTCAGAATGCAGCAAGACGATTCTCATGGGCATTTCTATTTTCCGTCGTAAAGCAGCAAGGTTTCCAACATACTGAAAAGCAAATGGTTGAATTCAAGGTTTCTAGAGGTCAAGGTTAGGAGAGATTAGACCATCTACACGATGACATACATAATAAAATACTAATCAAGAAACCAAAATTTCAACCATTCAACTAAGAACCGCCAAAATTTTCCAAGGACTTCAACTCAGACCAAATCAACGTCAGCAACAACATGAAGGCACATAAGTGACAAGTTGAGAACCCGAAGAATTCATAAAAAAGGATCTGGTATGCCTGAGAAGAAATTCGCAAAGGGGCAAATAAAAAAGGGATGTTGAACCTGTACATCAAAAGTAAACTTGAGATTAACAATTTACGTAAGCAGAATCTCTTATCGTCCTGCAGGAATTCATCAGATATCAGTAATAAAGATCTATTTTAGCTTAGCCATGACATTCTTTGACTAATTGTCTGGTTAATAAAAGAAAATATAGAAAATTTGTGGATAAACAAGAACCCATCTCTGACCCATCCCACGTAGACAGTGAAAGCTGACAACTCAGGTACTAACTAGACCAATCAAAAGATGCAACATTCCAGATCAGGTGGATACAGAAACTCAATATCAATCGAGATGAGAATTAACTTTAAATCTTTGTGTTACGAGAAGTTGCCAACTCTGTCCCAAGAACAGGATAAAAATGAGCGCACATGGGATATATACTCAGAAGATGAACAGAAGACGAGACAAAAATTAGGGTTTCTGATTTCCCATTCACAGCCATCAGACCAATATAAGGAGCAGCATTTACATTCTATTCCTCGAATTGCAGTTGCAATGGAAACCAAAATAAATGCTGACCAAAAAAATTGAAACATCCCTTCCCTCTAAAGACACAACTGCATAGGTACACAACGAACAAAACAAGAATCAAAAGCAAGAACACTCAAATCAGCTAAAACAGCAAGATGTAATTTACTCGGAATTTTCAATTATACAAAAGAGCAACACCAGCTGAAGAACAGCATGCCGGACTCTGGAAAGTCCCCAGTTTTCAAAGAACCTATTTTCTTTATACAATATATATTGCTGATAAATACATGAAACCTTGTGCTTCCTTACCCTTTTATTCTTGAACCATCACCCTTATCTTCAAAGTCCCAAATTCAAGCCGAGACGACAACTCTTTAATAATCTCAATCATTATGATTGGCTCGACCAAGAGAAACCAGGCCTTCAGTTCGGCTATGAACAATTCTATGAAACGCCTCTCTCACTTGCCTCTCCAACGGGTCCAAACCCTCCTTTATTCCCTCACAGATCAGTCTGAGTTCCTGCGCGCTTTGCCGCACCTCTCTCTCCTTCTCTTCCGTCAATGGAAAATGAGCTGTGTCAGTCAATTCACCCATCAACCTCGTCGATTTATCCATCAGATGAATCTCCCTCAACAACCCACTCGCGTTCCTCCTATCCCTCTTCCTCGATTCTTCCAAAATCTTATCGTGCAAAGACAATATGGGAGCAGCCCACGGAAAGTTTCTGGGAATTGAAAAGTGGACATGTAAACCCCTGTCCTGGCAAGGAATCGCCGCCACGAGAGCCCACATTACGAATAACAGTATCGAGCTCATGGTGTAAACTGCCACCGCTATCCCATTAGACGCGACGATATCATTAGCTCTCGGAGCCACCAAATTGTTGCCAATTGCTTGAAGCTGTTTGGCCGCAGACCACGACCGCGAGACGCTCCATGAAAACGACCTAAAATGCCCCATGTTTCGCTGGTGTTGGTCTCTTGAAGACGGGTTTTGCCGTCCAAAGGAACGATTCCTGTGCGCCATACTTGTAGTGGACTCCCTCTCGTCCAGCATCGAAATGGACAAATCAACCAACGCTTTCTTGGCGCGACGGAACTGGCCTTCGCCGAGAAACCTCTGATTATCCAACGCGCAGAGGACAATATCAAGAAGCTTCATCCACTCTCTGATCTGCTCGATACCGTCGCGAATCGCATTACACACATCCAGAGCCTTGACGCTGCGTTCGAAGAAGTCGTGAACCATACGATCCAAGGGCTGGCGATAAACGAGAGACCTGTTATTCAGTATGATAAGCCTGAACTCCTCCTGGCAACAGAGGAAAGCATCAAGAAGCTTCCTGATCCAAGGGAGTGAGAGCAGCTCCTGCAAGCCCACGACCGACAGGTCGGTGAATCTGTCGGAGACCTGTTTCTGGAAGGCTTCAAGCTCCAAGTCGAGGCTCGAAGGCTGGTGGGTCTCGCCCATGGCATGTACCTGCTCACGCCTGAGGCTGAGGAGTGATCGACCGAACGCCGCGGCCGCCGACCCTTGGTAATCTGGCGTTGCTGGCATTATCAAACAATAATCGGAACAAATATGGGGAGGGAAAGAGAGAGCAGAAGAGACATTGATTGTTGAGAAACCCTAGAGGGAGAGGAGAGGGGATTATATCTAAAAAGAAACTGATAAAGCGGGGATAATAAATTAAGTCCTAAATTTTACCGTTACTGCAAACCTTTTTTTCCCTTCTTCAATTTTTCACTTAAAAAGAAAACGCACACACATTGGACGCGCTGTAGTTGGAGGGCTTTTATGGAAAGCCAAGCGAGCAGTTGAGAGCCGAAGATAAACTGAGGCGAGGTCAGGTCCACTTTTTCGTTAGGAATGGATCAGCGCCGTCGAATTAGAATCGTTAACATCGGACGATGGAGGATCGTGATGATGGAGACATTGCATGTCATTGTTGGGGCGTGTACACGTGGTGGAGAGTCTAAACAGCTGGGTCTTCGTTGGCGCGTAAAACTAAAACCGCAGGTAGACTCGGTCTAGTGTATGCAATGCAAGTATCTTTTATATTATTCTATCTTCAAATATACTAGTTTAATAAACGCAGATTTGATTGAACAACAAACCCATAGGGAAGGGAACGTGCGGAATAGAGCAATTGAAATGTGGCATTTTGATTATGCTGCAAGTAGTGGTTTGCGTGTTAATCACAGCCTGGGTCAAACCAAAGCCGTGATTCTAACAAGAGATGTTGTTTGTGACCTTAGTTTGAGTTTCTCCGGACGTTGCAGACTGAGACGGCTCTTTAATTAAGCGGCTAGGGCAGTTAAGCAGCTAATCCAGTGAACTTACCAGTGAATTTCACGTGTGGGTTTCGAGAAAATTTACTTTCCACAATTCCACGCATGTTCCCCGACAAGTACAATCTCCACAATTCAATCCGTTTGATATTATTAATTAAAGCATAACATTGGGATTCTTGAAGTGAAAAAGCTGCAGACTTGCTTAGTTGGATGTCCTTTGGGATTCCAAATACAAATTTGTTGGACTCAAGAAGATCGCAGTGGGGATTTTCCTTCTCCTCTAAGAAAGAAGAAAGGTAAATCTCAAGTTCTTACCTAGTGTAGCTTTATTTCAAGAAGATTAATCACAAACATAACTTACAGGAATCATTTGCTTACCTATTCTTTGGTGAAAAATAAGCAATTAAGTAAAGTAGTGGTCCTGAAAGAAATGGACCCACCCACCACGTCGAATGATACATTTGTTGGTGAACAAAATTAAAATTGCATTCAAGTTTAAGACAGGGACGTGTCAATCCAAGAAGCAAGTAACCATGATTCGTTATTTGATGGTTAGAACAACTATCGACTCATTGATGTAGAATATATATATATATGTGTAAAATTGGATGTGAAGAGTAAGACTAAGGCCACACCGTCGAATCATTTGAGAATTATTATTAGCATTATTTGGTCACTGTGTCTGGAGGACGACGTGTATGCCTTAATCAGGTCACATTGCTATTGGAAGGGATGCTGTGGCCTGTGGGAACCTCTGCATTTAATGCTCACTTTGCGTCCCGGCTCATCAACCTAACTTCCTATCTCGTCTATTTCTACCAAGAAAGTTGATAACTATCTGTGTCAATTGCAACTGAACCATACAAGCTGATATTTCAGATCAATGTGCTCCACTCTCCACAATCTGGTGTGCTGATGCATGCAGAAATTTGGAAAGTGGGTATTATTTGAAGAGATTGATCACATGATGCGATATGAGGTGCATAAATGAGATGGGTGATCATTAGTTAATGAAGATATCGTATGATTTGCATCTGTAAATGGTAGCTGAGTGAGTTGTTGATTGGACTTTTGGTCTCAGAAGATGGGACCCCTTTTTTCTGGCCTTCAAACATCACCAACCTAACATGATCAAGGAGCAGTCTGGATCTTTCATCGTCCGCCTTTGCACGAGTCTTAAATCGGACTGGGAACTAAACTTTTACTCAAAATTACCCTTCTGAAACTAAATTTTTAGTCAAAAGTACCCTTTCGAAACTAAACTTGACATACAATATTGCCATAAGGAGTTAATATGTATTTTACATGCACAATTACTTCCCTTAATTTGAATTTGCATCATCATTTACTTGAACTTTACAAATTGGATTGGTATGTTTCACAAAATAACCATGGAGGAGAAGGTTGAAAAGACTAGGGAATCTTACAAGCATGCAGCTCAACACCATAAAGTTGGATTGACTTAGCTCTTAACTTCATTTTCCAGGCAGATACATACAGGGGCAAAGGAAACGCAAAGTTTAAGGTGGTTAAAACTACATACCCACTATTATTTGACGAAAGGACAAAGGGCAGGAGAGTTGACAACATTAAATATTTGGAACTGACATCCACATTCTGTAAGATCAGCTGTAAAACTTATTAAACAAAACAGAACAACCCATGTGCAGACCTCAACTTCGATGTTCAGGACCAGAAATGAAGTAGATGCTCTTTTCTTTTCTCTCAGAAACTAATGCGTGCGTGAATCTTACATTGACTTTCTCCCTGTTATCATTCAAGATTTGTGACCTTTGACTCGTGACTAAGCTTGCTGCTGGCAAGTTTGACTTCCGCTTGTTGGCGGCTGTTTGAAGTAACTGCTTCCCATAGGAAAGACTGCAAATTTCAAAATCTTCTGATGCACAAAAATATTATGACAGATGAGTGAGAGGAAAGTTACCACAAGGGTATCCTTACTTCATGAAGCTCTCAGCACATTCATCAAACCATCTTTGATTCAACATCCGCCACAAATATGCTGCCTGAATCACACCACCCACCCAAGACATCCTTACTAGAGCTCTGCAGAAAGGATCAACATTCAGACCTGTGAGATTTAAGGGATCACCTACTTTCACATAATCAATTTCTTAAATTAATCAGAACTTTAGCTTATTTCAATCTGAGACTATATTCAGAACCAACAGGCTAGAGTGTTCCAAACTGAGAATTCCCACTTATAAACTCTATATGAAAGCAAGTAATCATCAATAAATATCAGCATCATATGATGATCATATTATTGGAATTGTTTTACGTTTCCAAAAGAATAACCATAACTAGCTACTGGATTCTCATCATAAGTTAATATTATTACAAGTTCACATTGCAACAGAAATTAAAAGTCAACAATCAAGAGAGAGAAAGGGACAGAGCTAGTGTTTAACACATGGATTCTAGTTCAGAGCCAGCTTTCATCCGACTTTTTGATTAAACTATCTACATTAGCCCATTGAACCTCATCATACTTTTTGACCTACAAAACACACTACAAGTATAACCAATACAAATGGGCAAATGCCCGCATGATGGCATATATGAAATTTCAGTACATAATACCTTACTGAACCCAAGCCAGTTTGAATCTCCTCTAAATGAGAAAGCCTTATTCTTCTCTTTCCACTGCCCGCAAAATATCTGCAAGTATAATCGTGATTCTATTGCGTTCATCATGTCATTACAAGGTTTTAAGGAATTGTTACATGGTAAATCAATTTTCAACCACATGCCATCTCTTCAAATAAAAATATAATAGAGAATCATGAGACATAAGAAAAACTGGTAACTGAATTATTAATCCAAAATTGTTGGATCAAACTAATGCTAGCCGTTAGAGTTTTATGTTGTTATTATATATAGGAATACTATGATATTACTTTCTATATATAATAGGTTAGGTATCATATTTTGAAACAAGAGGGTATACAAAATATCAGGAAAAAAACCACTTTATTTGTCTGATTATATGTAATTTATACATGAGTATAATCTATTCGAATACTACTAAACTAC
>JANKOD010000002.1:8222067-8232788 GCA_026284645.1 Erythroxylum acuminatum | reverse complement strand
ACCAAACCATGCCTGTGGTGATTGCTTGAGACCATACAATGCCTTTTTCAATTTACACACAGTATGAGGAGCTAAGTTATTCTTATAACCAGGCGGGACCTCCATGTATATCTCCTCCTCTAGATCTCCGTGTAAGAACGCATTCTTGACATCGAACTGTTGCAAATTCCAACCAAAATTACCTGCACGTGACAACAACACTCTAATTGTGTTCATCTTTGCAACAGGAGCAAAGGTCTCTAGATAATCAATTCCATAAGTGTGTATACCCCTTGGCCACCAACCAGGCCTTGTATCTCTCAATCGACCCATCTGCTCTATACTTCACCGTATACACCCACTTACAATTCACCGGTTTCTTTCCTCCCAGTAACTTAACCAACTCCCAAGTTTTGTTCTTCTCTAATGCCTCCATCTCTACATTCATAGCTTGTTTCCATCTTCCATTAGACAAAGCCTCAAATAAGGTGGTAGGAATGGTGATGGTATTCAGCCTTACAAGGAAAGCTCTATGAGATGATAAAAAATTCTTAAACGATAGAAAATGTGCAAGAGGGTATAATGGTCGTTTTGTACACTGGTTCCTTTCCTGATGGCAATTGGAAGGTCCTGATCATTGTTATTCTCAAGAAATTAATCTTGTAATGGAGAGTTAAAAATTGTTACCTCATTCAAAGGATCAGAGATGGACTTTTGGACTTGCATAGGTTCCGGGATAGCCTTATTCCTTCTTGTGTATACTTTACCTTTGCCAAATCTTACATCAGGTTTTTCTTGTGGTTCATTAGATGTTTTGGATGAACAAAGAGGTGCAGAAGAATCAAATGAACAAGGAGGTGCGGAAGCAGATGTAGGAGGATCAGATGGAGTTTTAGACAATGACAGATCAAGCAAAAAATCTTCCTTATCTTCTCTAGTTAAATCCTCCCCCTGAAGATAAGGATTGGTGAAATAAGGTTGTTGTTCAGTGAATCTGACATCTACCGAGACATAGAATTTCTTTGATGAAGGATGGTCACTTGTACCCTTTTTGAGTTGACGAATAACCCACAAAGACACACTTTAGAACCTTCGGATCTAATTTCCCCCTGTTTGGACTATGGACATGGACAAAGGATGTGCACCCAAAGACTTTAGGGACAAGTTTATTTGTAGTGTTTAGGTTTGGGTAAAAAGTTGAAAGAATGTCCATAGGACTCTTAAAACCTAAGGTTTGAGAGGGCAAACAATTTATGAGATGAGTGGCGGTAAGAATTGCTTCTCCCTAAAAAACTTTAGACACATGGTTTTGAAATAAAAGGGCCCGGGTTTTCTCAAAGAGGTGCCCATTTTTCCGTTCTGCTGCCCCATTTTGTTGTGGAGGTTTTACACAAGAAGACTCATGGATTATTCCCTCTTTTTGGAAGCATAGGGTAAGAGTTTGATTGAAGTAGTCCATGGCATTATCGGACCTAAATCTTTTGATATTGACCCCAAATTGATTCTTGATCATAGAACAGAAGTTTGGGAGTACGGTACTAACATCAGACTTATGTTTGAGCAAAAAAATCCATGTAACATGTGTACAATCATCAATGAAAGAAACAAACCATTTTGTCCCAGAAACATTAAAGACATTAGATGGACCCCAAATATCACTGTGAATGAGATAGAAAGGAGTAAAGGAGTAGAACTTCTTTTATTACTACTTGGAAAAGGTACACGTTTGTGTTTAGCAAGTTCGCACACCTCACAATGAAAGTTTGCAACATCTAAACCTTTAAACAAAGAGGGAAACATAATCTGAACAATCCTAAATGATGGATGCCCAAGTCGACAATGATGAAGCAAAATTTTCTTTTTATTGAAAGAAACAAGCTCTGCAATGAAGGAATGTGGTAACCTACTCTTGGTCATGTTTAGTTGGCTTGGTGCTTCTAGATAGTAAAGGCCATCCCGTTCCATAGCATGTCCAATCATCCTCCTCGAATCCTTGCCCTGAAATACACAATAGTTACTGTAAAAAATTACATTACAAGATAAATCTTGGGTGAGTTTCTATATGGAAACAAGGCTTGTGGACAATTTAGGAACATGAAGGACATTTCGTAGAATTACTGATGGGCTTATTTTGACATCACTTATACTGGCTACAGTAGTTAAAGATCCATCAACTGTGGCTATTTTCTATCAATGCTCTTCTTATGTTCATAAAAGGTCGTCCAAGAATTAATGGACAGTTCTTATCCTTTTCGAAATCTAGAACAACGAAGTCCACAGGGATAATAAACTTGTTCACTTGCATTAAGACGTCTTCCACCACTCCAAACGGTTTCTTAATTGATTGGTCAACCAACCGAATTAGCATTGAAGTTGGCTTTACCTCATAGAGCCCCAATTTCTTGAATATCGACAAAGGTATAAGATTTATACTTGCTTCTAACTCGCACAAGCACTTTGCCAATTCAAATTCACCAACTACACAGGGGATTGTGAAAATCCCCGAATTTTTCAGCATTGATGGCATATGACTGGTGATTATGAAACTACAGTCGCTAGTTACTGCTACCGTTTGGTTTTCTTCCCAGGTGTTTTTTGATAATGTCCTTCAGAAATTTAGCGTACTTGAACATATGTTCCAATGTCTCTACAAAAGAAAGATTATTTGCAAAGTCTTCAATTTCTCCACGAACTTTGTAAGTTGTGCATCCAGTTTGCTCTTTTGTAATCGTTGAGGATATGAAATCTTGAGTGCATATGGCGGAGGGATAACATAAGGCAGGTATTCACTCATGTCAACATCCTTCTTCTTTTCTTGGTCTTTTTCTACTAGGTGGGGTGTAATTATTGGTTACTCAAGTTCTTTCCTACGTTGAAGTGTGATTGTCTTTATTTGCTCTTTTGGATTTGCTTCAGTGTTGCTTGGGAGGCTCCTCACATTTCTTGTAGACAATGCATTTGTCAATTGGCTCATTTGAGCTTTTAAGTTATGGATGGAAGAGACATGATTTTTGATTACTTATTTGAACTTCCCTTCCAATCTCTTATGAGCGTCATCCATGCTTATAAGCTTGTCCAAGATTTTGTCCAGTTTAGAGTCAATAAAATTGGGTTTCACATATTTCTAGAAAATCCACCAAATAGGCATTAGAGATCTTCATTAGCTAACCCACAAAACTGCACATTCATTTGCAGCATATTCAACAAGGCTGACATGATCTCAAATGACGTTGCTTGCACCGATAATCGAGTGATGCCTTGATATGCAACGTTGAACCCTGATCTGATGATTTCTTAAACTACATGAGAGGTTTATGTCTTTTACCCACATTGTAGATATGACTCGCGAATTTCCCAAATAGCAAACAACTAATCACCAGTTCACTCTTTTAAAAAATTCCAAGTACCCAGAAGTGTGCTACCATCTCAAATAGCTATTACTAGAAATCTATAGATACAGGATATCACGGCCTCATATCCACAAGTAGACACATGGGAATGTGCAAAAATGGAGACAAACCTCTAGATACACTAATGTCATCACTCACTAGATTCAAGCATACACTAACACACTAGAACAGATATGAGCATGAAGTTTGTGCCTACATCAAATGATATCACATAATCGAATACGTACTTGCAGACATTTAGCACGTCTTCAGCTATAGTAGTGTCATCAAACCTACCGGCCCATCTAAACATGCATGCACATGTGTGCTTGTAAGTGTGTGAGCAAGCATGCATTTTCAAAATTTTAAATTGCTATATACAAATCTGAACATTTCAACTAAGAATATCATACTCACGTATGTAAAATTCGCAAGGGAATATCTTGATCATAAACATCTACACTTCTGCAGAAGCTACGTGCTACAGCTGCCTGGAATCAAAATAATGAAAAAGTCAAGAAAAATTTGTGTAGAAGATAAATCATCACTGTTCATGTCAAATAAGCAAGGGCAAGCCTCAAGGAGTGAAATGTTAGAATTGTTAAATATTTTCAAATTAGTGATGCTCAGATTTGAATAGAAGGTAGAAACAGAAGTCCATCACCAGTACTCAATCAGTCGCCCCATATGGAGCAACTTCTATCAGAACCAGAGATCCAATATTGAAGCTATTATGAATAGGAAAGTCTTAGGAATCCTAATGTATCCATGATTCTACCGTGGGCATGATATTGCTTCCCCTTTGAGCAATTGCCCTTTTGTAAAGGACTAGTTCATCTCTCGTCTCACACAACTCAGAGAAAACGTTTGCAAGCTCTTTTTTGAGGAAGAGAATCTCGGATTGAAGAGACCCCTCTAAAATCTTTACTTGGTCATTTAGAAGCGACAATGTTCAAGGCACCTTGCATTTTCTCTTGGAATTATTTTTTCCCTTTCTCAAGTTCCGCATTGCGTTGGTCCATCTCCTTGAACTTCTCTTGCCCTTTGGCTACCGCAAGCTCCACCTTTGCGAGCCTTCCATTGATGTCCACCAAGACATCTCTCAACCTTAATCTCTCCCTACTTGCTTTCTAGATAGCACAAGAATAAGAATGAGAAAACTTGGAGAATACTTGTATTAATCAAGAAAGCTTTTCAAGGCCATTACTATGAGTTTCTATGTATGCTACAAATGAACTCTCCTTGGGTATTTATAATCCTCCACCTCCTCAATGTATGACTAGGATTCATTTCATCTAAGGGCTCACATTCATCATCTAGAATTCTCTACATCTATCTACATGTTCAAGTATTATCTACAAGATTCTATAGTCTTCTACCAAATGGAGAGGTTAAGACAGAAGTCTTCCACACTATTCTTCAATGGTCAAGACAAGTTGGTTAAGTTGGAAGTCTCTAGAAGATTTCACACTATTCTTCCACGTTCAAGACAAGAGATGGGTGGAAGACTCTAGAATCTAGTAGATAATACTTGAACATGTAGATAGATGTAGATAATTCTAGACGATGAATGTAAGCCCTTGGATCAAATGAATCATAGCAATTCGTTGAGGAGGTGGTAGACTATAAATACCCAAAGAGAGTTCATTTGCAGCATACATAGAAACTCGTAACAATAGCCTTGTAAAGCTTTCTTGAGTAATACAAGCATTCTTCAAGTTTCCTTATTCTTGTTCTTGTGTTATCTTTCATGTTTACTAACTTGTGCTAGATTTGCTTCTAGCATTCGGGAGAGGCCGACTTAGTTGCGAGACATACATCTAAGTGTCACACGGTTAGTTGGTGAAGAGACCAAGCCCGTGACAGTTGGTATCAGAGACAAGTTGTGTTTATTGTTGCCTAGTAAAAATGTCAGTAACAAGTGGGACTTCCAACATTAGAAAGGAAAAGAAAGTACGTAAGAAGAGATAAAGATTGAGAGATGTCTTGGTGGACATCAATGGAAGGCTCGCAAAGGTGGAGCTTGCGGTAGCCGAAGGGCAAGAGAAGTTCGAGGAGATGAACAACGCATCGAGGAACTTGAGAAGGAGAAAGAAGAGTTCCAAGAGGAGATGCAAGGTGCCTTAAACATTGTCATTTCCAAATGTCTAGACCAAGTGAAGACCTTGGAGGAGTCTCTTCAATCTAAAATTCTCTACCTCAAAGAAGAGCTTGCAAAGGTCGTTTCTGAGTTGCATGAGACGAGGAATGAGCTAGTCCTTTGCAAAAGGGCAATTGTTTAAAGGGGAAGCAATGTCATGCCCACGGGAGTCACTACTCCTTCAAAGGTGGATGTTCCAAAGCCAAAGACGTATGGTGGGTCAAGGAATGCGAAGGAGATTGATAATTTCTTTTAAAGATTGGAGCAATACTTCAAGGCATTTGGTGTCGTGGAAGATGCCAAGAAGATTGACAATGCCACTCTCTAAGTTGAGGATACCGCAATGGTTTAGTGGAGGAGAAGACATGGTGATATTCAAAAAGGTACTTGCACCATAGACACATGGGACGAGTTCAAAAAGGTACTCAAAAGGCAATTCTACCCCGAAAATGTCGAATTTGAGACGAGAGTCAAGCTAAGACGTCTCACACAAAAGGGAAGCATTCGAGATCATGTGAATGAGTTCTCCGAAGTGCTCTTGGAGATCCCCGAGTATCCAGATAAGGAAGCACTCTTTGCCTTTATGGATGGTCTACAAAATTGGGCAAAGATGGAGATCCAAAGGTGTGGTACACAAGACCTCGCCACTGCCATTTCCATTGTCGAGTTGCTTATCAAATTCAAGAAGCCTAAAAAACCCAAGTCTCATAAAGACAAAGGTGGCAAAGGAAAAAGTGGGGGAGACAACCATCAAAGCAAAAAGGGCTCCCCCAAGAATGGCAAGCATAAGGAGAGGCCATAAAGAGGACAAAGGTGGGAAAGCATCAATCAAATGCTTCTTTTGTAAGGGATCGCACAAGGCAAGGAAGTGCCCAAAGAAGAGCAAGCTCTCTGCCTTGATTGAAGAAAGGGAGGAGCAACAGCAGCACGAAGAGACCAAGATGAGGTCCTTACAAATCCAAAATACCATCAACGCCAAAATTGAGGTGCCCAAGTTCGAGAAGAAGGGATAATTGTTCGTGGAAGTCAAGGTGGGTGATAAAGTTATAAAAGCTTTAGTTGACATCGGAGCTAGTCACAACTTCCTCGAAGTAAAGGAAGCCAATCGATTGGGCCTCAAGCATAACAAGGAGCAAGGATGGCATAAAGCAGTGAATTCCGAGCCTAAGTTGACCATTCGAGTTGCTCGTGACGTCAAGGTATGCTAGGTGAGTAGTGTACCCTTATTGATTTTTCAATTGTACCTATAGATGATTATCCAATTGTGCTTGGCATGGAGTTTATGGATAGTGTCAAGGCTGTGTTGATTCCCTTCGCCAACACTATGTGCATCTTGGAGGAGAGTAATGCGTGCATGGTGCCCTTATCATGTGAGGCAAGTCTAGAAGCCAAGCAACTTTCAGCTATGCAAGTTGCCAAGGCTGTGAAAAAGGCACAACTCACATTCTTAGTGGCACTTAGGGAGGAAGAGCTAGCTTTGTCGAGTGGGCTACCCAAGGAGATTGCCCATGTCCTTGAGGAGTGCAAGGATGTGATGCCCGCAGAGTTGCTTAAAAAGCTCCCACCAAAACAAGAGGTTGATCATAAGATCGAATTAATGTAAGCTGCAAGTCCACTTGCAGCGATATCCTACAGAATGGCACCTCCCGAGCTTGAAGAATAGAGGAGGCAACTTAAGGAGTTGTCGGATGCGAGATAAATCTAACTATCAAAGGCTCCATATAGTGTACCCGTGCTTTTTCCAAAAGAAGCACGATGGGTCACTCTAATCGTGCATCGACTATAGGGCGCTCAACAAGATCACCATAAAGAACAAGTATCCCATTCCCCTCATTGCAAATTTGTTTGATCAACTTGGAGATGTATGATGGTTCTCCAAGCTTGATTTGAGGTCAGGCTACTATCAAGTGCAAATTGCAGAGGGAGATGAGCCAAAGACAAGGTATGGTTCCTTCGAGTTCTTAGTCATGCCCTTTGGACTCACAAATACACCTGCCACATTTTGTACCCTCATGAATTGGGTATTTCAACCTTTCTTCGACAAATTTGTCATACTATACTTGGATGATATTGTTGTTTATATCAAAACATTAGAGGAACACGTCAAGCACCTACGACAAATTTTCCAAATAGTAAAGGAGAACGAGCTTTATGTGAAGAAAGAGAAATGTGCTTTTGCACAACATGAAGTAATGTTCTTGAGGCACATTGTGAGAGGAGGCAAGCTAAGGATGGACAAGTCCAAGGCACAAGTCATCCATGATTGGGAACCACCAAGGAAGGTGTTTGAGTTACGTTCCTTTCTTAGCTTTGTCAACTACTATCGAAGATTCATCAATTTATTGAAAAAGAATAGAGTTTGGGCTTGAGCTGCTAAGCGTCAAGGAGCATTCGATCAAATAAATCCTAGAACCTGTGTTCTTCGGAGCAGGTTAGTCTAACAAGGGAGATTTTAATAATTGAATACTACTCTACGCCTAATGCCTCCTTAACCCGCAGGAGAGCAATGTCTCTTTAGGTGAAGGAATGGCTATACTTAATTTTCTTAGCAACACTAGCAAGAGGAACCCATTCTTCTACCTCTACTTTTATAAAACATTATCTGAAAGCACAACCCACTTTTCAAAGAAGGGAAGCAACTCTCTCATAGGTCAAAGGTGTAGCTTCGAACTGATTTTTTTTCATTTCTTTATATTTAAAAGTGATTTTTCAAAAAGGTGATCAAATGGTTATGCGGCTATATGACCCTCCCTCTATCTAATTCTCCTCTAACCTTATATCTAGAGGCTAGAGCAAAGAATCCGTTTTGCGCTTTCCAACTTGCTTATTCCTATTTCTTTCTGGAAAGCCTACTTTTTAGTCCTATAATGAGCCCTTGAACTTGAGGAGGGGCGATGCAGCTCAATTTCTTAAGTCTTAACTTTTAAGTTGAGTACTTTGTTTCTTTCTAAAGAGTTACTATGGTTTTTATGTATAAAATCCCTTCCATTGCATTTCTAAATCAAGTAAGCATTGTGAAATGCCAAAAGTAACACTAAGAAAACATTCAATTTATGTGATAGGATAGGCGAAGAGGCAACTACATGACAATGATAGTGAGTGCATTAGATCAACATTTGCCCATGTAAGTCCAGTGAATTTAGTTTCTTGTAGACGTGTTGAGAAATATCTAAAAGATGGTTGCATTAGCAAAACAAAAGATATACAATTTCAATTAGCCACTTATAGAGTTGGGTACCATGGACCAATGACTGGGACTGAAACAAAGCCCTGCCCAACTACCTTCACCAACACCAGAATCCCGAGGCAACACCGAGTATGTGAGTCTGTCGATATCTGAAGATTTCAGAAGTGCATATGGATAAGGGATTTCAATCATGGGAAAAGGAAAGTTCCAAGAAATGTAAACAATAAAGAGTTGCTAAGAATGCACGTGAAACTGCAAATACGATGATCGGTTTGGATTATGTCCTTTAAAGAGGTAGATTCTCTACTATAAACACATATTTAGATGGAGACGTCTGCTTGGTGAATTTTTGTATAAAATGAAAGGCAAAAGAGGCACGTTTTGACTTCTTGCCAACTTTGCTAAATGAAGAATTGTATGGATGAAGAAAATTCATTTACAGAGACTCTACCTTTACCATTAGCATCTAGCTTGGAGATGATGAGGTGGCCATAACTATCCACACTTCCCAACACCAAGTAACCGGGCCCTGCAGATGATTTATAGTAACAGTAATATTATCAATAAAGCTTATCCTGAAAAAGCAGCAAATTTGGGTCTTATGATAAGCAATGTCGAATAGATATTATCTATGTTTTATCATATACCGTGAATACCTTCAGTTTCATGAAGTAAAATACTTTGAATTTCAGATCGATGGGGGCAACGGTTGAGTAAAGAAGACTCTACAACCTTTAACAATCCAAACAATTTATTATTTAGATACAATATCACCATAAGTCAAGCTGATACTACTCCTTGCATCTCACATTTCAAGAAAGAATGTAACCTTCATCTAGATGTTTTAAATAGCGAGCTTCAATATCATCAAACCTACCTGAGTCTGCACAGGGACAAGGAGGCTTTCTTTCCCTTTTGTGAGAGAAGAACCTTCCATTGATATCTACGAAAACAGAAGGTGATAATCCATCGTATCCAGAGCTAATACATATAGCTTTCTGTTTTCCTCAGAAACGACTCGTTAGACAATTCGAAATTACTATTTATAACGACCAAATTGGCTAAATCTTCAACTATACTAAACAGATCATAATAACAAGGTTTTGACACTTTTCGAGAATTTAGTAAACATGAAAAGCGCCAGAAACCACGAGTCAAATGCAGGAAGTGACCAGTACCTTCACTTTGTAGACATGGCACCCAGAAGCGACGTAGACCCAACAAGAGGAACCCTCATCATTAACCTTAAACAACAAAAGCAAAACACGTTTAGGAAACAACGAACACACAAACTTCTTGAAAGTTGATACACATAAAAGAAGGGGAAATTAAGATACGGAGGAATGACATACATGAAGAGCGAGACGACTGGATTGGATGGTCCCAGGTGAAGGATGTTGAAGAAGCGTAGGTGGCACTAATGCCCTTCTTAGACTCTTTGCTTCCAACATAATTATGTCTCTCTATCTCAGTCTCAGTGTCACACACTATATAATCCTTCTTGCTTCCGCCGACGGTGATTCTCTGTAAAAGCGTGGCGCAGAAAGCTTCCAGTCTTTGAAAAGGGCTGGTTGAGAGAGCTGGGTTGTACAGACTTATCTCTAATTATATATGGGAGCGTTAGACATTCATGGAAATAGCTGCGTGAGGAGGAAGAAGCCTGCGAGTCTACGACACGGGTGGTTAAGGCCAGAAACAATCTGAAGTAAGAACTAAACAAGGGCTTAAGGTTATGTTTGGACGTGGACGGAGGTACGGAAGAGAATGGAATGAAATGGCCGAAAAAATTCAGGTTATTGTTTGGGAGTCCATTTTGAAACAAGATGGAATGGCAATTGATGGCTTTGGAAGCCATCCTTTGCCATCCAAAATTTAATATTTTGTGACCTCCTAAATTGGGGAGTCAAAGATGGAATGGCATGGCTTACGTTCCAAACAATGGAGTGGCCCATTTCATTTCATTCCATTCCGTTCCATTAATTATCATTCCATTTCATTTCATCCTAAACTCCCAAACATACCCTAA
>JANKOD010000002.1:8156099-8177803 GCA_026284645.1 Erythroxylum acuminatum | reverse complement strand
AGTCTGGGGTTCAAATGGAGGGTTTTGTGCATACAGAGAGAGCGATACAGAGAGTAAGCAGTGGTGTTTTGTTTGAGCAAAAGATGATTGATTAAGACGACGACAGAAATGGTTGGAATTCTTACACAATAGGCCACTGACAAAAGTTGCACATCCCAGCCAAGCTTCCAGGCTGATGGATTCCTCTCCACTGCAATGCTCCATGTAGCCGATTGAATGAAGCTAAAGAAGCACTGCAGGGTGGTCAAACGCAGTTTTGAAGGATATTGCTTGATAATGGGAGTCTACAAGAGCAACAAAGCCCCAGTCAAAAACATAGAAAAAAGAAGCAGTAACCAAAACAGAAAAATATTCAGAAGATGAACAATATTTATGTAGAGGAAAGAAATTTAGAAACCTGTTGCTCATTATGAACTCCTACCTGCAAAATAAGCCACAAAGACCATAATATGTTGGCAGAGATCATGATGAGAGCGCCTTTGATCCAATCCCCTGATCTAGAATAAGTGTTGAGAGATGGACCCTGATGATGATGATGCCTCAGTTCGTCAATGGATGGATGCCAGTTGTGAATTCTGATAGGAGGCCCTTTAACGAAAGCAAACACCAGTGCCCCCGAAACCCCCAACACAGAACCTAGAACCTTGGCAATTCCATGCACTCGTTTTAGTGAAATAGTCTCCATCCTGAAATGTATGTGTGTTCCACAGAATTCCTATTTGTTTAGCTCAAGGACTGAGATTTGAATCTAGTAATGCTGATAATTAAGATGATGATCATTTTACATTTACCTTAAGAAGGCAGCCATGACAAAGGTAATGACAGGAATGGCATTAGTGGTTGCAGCAGCAAATGTTGCGGGTATATAGTTGATTGCGGCGTAGTAGAGGTTTAAACTCAGCGTAAGTCTGGAAAACATGAACATTTAAGTTCCTGTTAAATACATAAGAACAGGATCCAATCCAGGGAACTAATTATAAGTAACCTTTTGGTTGTCCATAGTCCATACCCACAGAGAGAAACCATGAAGATCTTGCATGTTAAGTTGTATGACAAGGGACAGGTCTTGTTACTGAAAACAGTATAACCCAAATTGAGCCTGTTAGGCACTATAACTGAAGAAAGTAATGAAAGGATAAAGAAAGCGAGTGTGGTAAGTGTAAAAATTAACTTCCAACCTTTCAAGGAAGAAGGCAAATGGAGCAAGTGCAACAGTGGCAAAAGCCTGGCGATAAACCACGAAGACATAAGAGTTCATTCCTTTAGAAATTGCAGCTTTGGAGAACAAGGCCATGCCTGCATATATAAACTGGATGAAGAGCATTGCAATATAAGGCTTATGTCTCTCCATAACAATCCCATTCCCAAGTATGCTCATCATTCTGTGCAGTACTCTTATCTCCTAGTAACTTGCAGTATAATTTTACACTTGGAAGCTCTCCAATTTATAGAGAAAGTGCTGCACTAACATCTCCATCTTTTTTGTAATAACTTAGAATTTGATTACGGAAAACAATTATTGCACGAAACTATTTTGCAGTTTGGATCCGTAATAAATGTAAAAAAAAAAACCCTTAAAGTGGAGGGACATGGAATAGTAAACAGGATAAAATAAAAACTCTGGCTTGGAACAATTAATTCATTATTGTTAGATTTGTAGGTCAATAGTAGATGAAACTTA
This sequence comes from Erythroxylum acuminatum, assembly GCA_026284645.1. Classification (NCBI taxonomy): domain Eukaryota; kingdom Viridiplantae; phylum Streptophyta; class Magnoliopsida; order Malpighiales; family Erythroxylaceae; genus Erythroxylum; species Erythroxylum acuminatum. The sequence goes on along the minus strand of JANKOD010000002.1, from coordinate 8,176,122 downwards.
AAATTGTCCTTTTCCGTTCAAACTCTGATAAAGCTAAATACTTGTCGTACGTGAGGTCGGGTGAACAGTGGAGTGTGCAACTATGATGTGGAAAGTTTTGTCACGCTTTATATAGTTCCCTAAATTTATATATTTCAGAAATGCTTATGCCAGGATTTTATCAGACAAAAGCTTGCATAACCTTGGTCAAGCTTCTGAAGAACTTGACCACAAATTGTTCACACGGCTAAGAAATCCAAAAACTGTAAACTCCACGTGCCATAATTCTCTTCGCATCAAGAAATAACTGTTCACAGTTATTCTCTCTATGTTTTGTTTTTGTGTTTGTACTTTCAAGCCGTGCTTAGAATACCGTTACGTACCATCCGGCCAACGGCTAAAAACGAAACAGTATTGATACCGACGGTTAGTATCGACTAATACAAGATGCCGGTATCCTAAATATTGGCCATATACTAATCGATACCATAAGTTTTAAAAAAGTGAGGTTATTTAGCAAAAAGCAAAATTTTTTTTACCCAAAACCCCACACCTCTGATGCCATCTGCACACTCTGTGCTACTTTGATTTTTCTCTCTCTCAGACTCACCTTCATTCTCTCTCACTATCTCACACTCATCTCCATTCTCTCTCTCCTCTCCATCTTCAGCGGTACTTCTCCCTCTTTGGCGACAAGACAACCGCGAACCACCGCACCACACGACTTTCATCTTCCTCCACCATGCGAGCCTCCTCCATTAGGCTTTAGGCCTCCTCCACGAGGACCATCACCCCACCACTGAACGTCCTCCACGCCTCTGTCATCGGTTGCTCTCCTCCTATCCTCCATGCATCCGTAGCTATCATATCTGGAAAAATACCAGATCTAAATTCAACCCGACCCGAAAACTTATTGTGAATTTGTTTGAGTGTGTTTTCACTTTTCAATTGATTTTTTTCTGCTTAATTGCATTTGTGATTGTGAATGGGTTGGCAGTTGGAATGAAATTGTGAATTGGATTTGTGATTTGCGTTGGTTGGATAATCGATTGGAGTTGAATGAAATGAGTTTGGTTCATTGGTTGTGGTTTGGTTCATGTGAGATTTATCTTAGATTTTTTAATCATTGAAATGCATGAATTAAAAGTTAGAAAGTTTGAACTTAAATTAAAACTTAAAATCGATAATGTAAAGACTTTAAAGTAAATAATTAATTGACATAATGGTATTTGGATATTGGGTAAATAATTAATTGAGTATAATAATAATTCGATTGTGGTCTTGTGGAAGAGTCGAAAAGGAGGTTTTGTAATTGTAATTATTGAATAGTAAATTAGCAAAAAAGGTAAAATCTATATCTCTAAGTTGTCTTTATCCCAAAATTAGTCCATCTCATCAAGTCTCTTGGATATTCACCTTAATTTATCCCAAAATTTGTCCATCCCATAGTCTTTGCATATTCAAAATATTATTTTCTTATTATTCCAAATTTATCTCATTTAAAGTACCTTGGCATTATACCTTCGGATAAATGTGAAAGTTTCTTAGTTCATCTTAATGAAAAGAATTACTCAACTTGTGCATTCCATTTCAGGATATTTATAAAAGGCAAGGATTTATGAAGATATGTCGATGACAATAATCATATTCCTGAAAAAACAAGAATAAAGATGAACACGCTAAATGAAGTTAAGGATGTTTAAGTCATGACTTGAATTTTTGGATTCGTTGAGCCATCATCTTAAATCTTTGAACCTTCAAACTACAATGCATGACATTGTATGTCGATTTTAAATTTAACATGAATTTACTACTCTCCAATAGTAAAGTCTCTCTATTTTTGAATTTTACTCTAGTTCCATGAATCTTTACTTCTTTAGGCTTAACATAAAGAGTTAAAGACATTATTTATACTGCATTGCCTCATGAAGGACTTAGTACTGCTAATTTTGATGATGAAACTACTCAAGGATTAATTTCTTACAAAACTAATATCTTCATTTATTGTTACAGATAAATGGAAGGAAGTTCAAGTGCTTTTGATCAAACTGCTTCAAGAAGATATAATGATCCAACTTGGGCTCATGCTGCATTGATCCCAAGTATGAAGAATTATACAATTTGCTTGTTTTGTCACAAGCATTTAAAAGGTAGAGGAATCACTCAATAGAAGAAGCATTTAGCTGGGGTTAAAGGAGTTGTACAACCTTGTAAAAAAGTAAGCTATGATGTAAAGTAGCAAATGAAAACATTTCTTGAAGAATATCAACATAAGAAAGATAGAAGGGAAAGGTTGAATTTTAAAATTGGTAGTGGAAGTTCGTTTGCTGGTTTTCATAGTGATTGTGAAAATGTTGAAGGTGGTAGTGATAGTGGTAGTGGTAGTGGTAGTGTTCCATCCTTGGCCTAGGAAGAAGTGAATGTTACACTTGGACCTGATGCGAGGAAAAGAAGAAGGCAAGTGACTTATTTTTTTGCATTATGAACAACTCTTAAAGCCCGACCTTTAATTCGTAGTGTAATGCAATTAAGAGATGCGACTCATAATGTCGATATGACAGTAGCTAAATGGTGGTATGATACAGGTTCATCATTCATTGCTTTTCAGTCTTATTATTATCAACTTGTGTAGATGCAATAACCTCTTTCAGTCTAGGATACAAAGCTACTTCGATTGATGACTTAAGAGGTAAACTTTTGAGTTGTTCAGTTTTTGAACTTATACGTTATTTGGCAGAAAGAAGAGTGAATTAGGTTACTTTTGGGTGTTCAATCATGTGTGATGGTTGGTCATGTAGGAGGCACGAGCCTATTATTAATTTATTGGTTTATTATATAAATGGCTCAATGTTTTGAAGTCTATTGATACATCTGACCTGATTAGAAATACGAATACTTTTTTTGAGATATTTGATGAAGTTATGAATGAAGTAGGGCCAGAAAATATTATTCAGTTCATTACTAAAAATATAAGTGGCAGAAATAAGGTTACAGATTAAGTATAATTCTTTTTTTGGACTCGTTGTGCTGCACATTGCATTGACCTATTGCGAGAGAATATAAAGGATCCTAGGTATTTTCCTATTACTGATGAGACTATGCAGAAAACTAAAAAGGTGACCAAGTTCATCTATAATCGTGTATGGGTGTTGAATTTAATGAGAAAGGAATTTACTAATAGGAATTTATGTCATCCTGCTGTGACAAGATTTGTAACAATTTTCTTTTCACTTCAGTCTTTTGTTATGATGAAGAAAGAGTTAAGACAAATGCTTACAAGTGATAAGTGGGTTACATGTCAGCATGCTAGGTCTAATGCTAGAGTGGAGGTTTTCAGAATTATACTGGAAGATAGAGAATTTTAGTCTCAATACCAATTTGTTATATGTGTTTGTGAGACTTTGGTGAGGGTGCTTCACTTAGTTGATAGCGAAGCAAAGACAACCATGAGATATTTTTATGATGCCATGGAAAGGGTGAAGGAAGCAATCAAGGCCAATATGAAACATAGGCCTTCTTTGTACACACTGTATCTTGCAATCATCAATGAGAGATGAGAAAGACAACTTTCTTCTCCGTTGTTTACAGCTGGGGTGTTTTTTTATTCTTATTGTATATTTCAAACCGAATTTTACAAAGAAAGTTGAAGTTAGTAGAGGAATGCTATTCACTATTACAACAATTGTTGGCCATGAAATGATGCAAGATCTCTTAAGCTCACAGATGGAGCTTTATAAGCAGCGTGGTAGGGATTTTGGATTGCCGATTGTTATTCGACAAAGGGCAAAACTTTCTCCAGGTATTAGTTGTTTCCTTTTCTTATTTGTTGAAAATTAATTATTGCTTTATTTTGTTTATAACTCTACTTGTGTTATCTTACAATTTACAGTTTCTTGGTGGGATCAAATCAGAAGTGGTATTCTATAATTACAAAGATTTGCAATTCGGATTTTAAGCCAATGTATAAGTGCAATAGGTTGTGAATGGAATTGGAGCACATTTGAATTCATCCATTTCAAGAAAAAGAATATATTAGAGCACAAAAGATTTGATCCCTAGAACATAGCTAGCCTCTCCTAAATCCTTCATTGAGAACTGTTCGTTTAGCCATCCCTTAATCGTAGATAACATTCCTATATCATTCCCAATGAGCAGAATGTGATTAACATATAGGATTAGGAAAGTAACCTTGCCTTCTCATATTCTTTTATAAACATAAGGCTCATCTAGGTTTTGTATGAATCCATAGGTTTTGATAGACTTATCAAACCTAATGTTTCAAAACCTAGATGCTTGCTTAAGTCTATAAATGGACCTTTGCAACTTGCATACCTTTGAAGTAAATCACTTGTTAATATAGAAATTATGTAAAGCATATAAAATACACAAGAAGGGGGGTTGAATAGTGTAATCTTTTCGAAAATATTAATCTTTTAATATTTCTTGAATTTCTTTACAAAATTCAGATGATCACAAAAACACTTACTAAAGTTGATAAGTAATGCAATCGCAAGTAATATTATCTACTCGTCTAACAACAAGAAAATTAAAACATAAGGGTTAGAGAATAGACGCCGCGATTTTATACTGTTTTAGCCCAAACCTTAGGCTATGTCCAGTCCTCAGAGTTTGTCTGAGATTTTACTAAACTCATCAACTTTACAAGTATTCTTTCTACACTTGCAGAGCTTCCTCAGGTCTCTCTCACAAAGTATTCTTTATCTGCTATCTTAGCCTCTCCAGGCTCTAGCCTTTCTTTCTCTCTCTAGGAAAGATATTTTTGAGCTTCACGTTACAGATGTATTCACTCTCTTCTTTCGCACTTTGAATACAAAATTTCTCTAAGTATTGTACAATCAAAATTTTCTCTTGTAAAAACGTTATTTAGTCTTCAAGTAGAACTAGTATTTATATCAAACTTTATTATCATTTGAAGGATTTAAGTTCGTTATAATTTAAAGCTTCGGGAAAGGTATGTTATTATCATTATTAATTTCAATATAATTTCTTATAATTTTCTAATAATTAAATTTTTTGTTTACTAGGAGTCTTTATAGTATAAGTAGTTCAACATATCCAATTTCTATTGATAATATCGATCTTTTGGTGTATTTGGTTTCTGAGGAACCAGATTTGATAAATATGAATGACTTGGAAGATAACCTTGGTTGGAAAAGCATTGACATGTCATTTGGTGCGTTGAATTTGAATGATGGCGATGATGAGACTCCTCTCAATGATGAGGATTTTGTACCAAACGATAACTGGGGTCAGTGTAGTTATCCTTCCGTAGACGATTGAATGAAGTTCCAAGTTTTTATTTATCCTCATCTTTAAATTTTACTTATATTTGATATATATATATATATATAATTCTATATATGTAATGTAATTGTAAATGTAAATGTTTTTTTTACAAGTTTCACTTCTAGTTGATTGGTTCTTTATCATGAACTCCTGTCGTAAATTGTAATAGTTTGAGAGTAAAGAATATTTATGATTTTTTATTGGATATTTTGAAGTAATTAATATTTATTATATGATGAAATTGTAATAACTTAAATACTTTGTATTCTTCTTAATTTTATATTTGCATGATGATAATTGTCTTTTTTCAAATTAAATGTGGTTATTATTTATATGTGAAATATCTGAAAATTTTTCATATTGAATTGTGGTTATTGTTTATTATTATGAATTTTGAAAACATGGTTGATGTAAACTTATAAAGTATACAGTACAACAGTACAATATGACAATGGATTATTTCATAATTTCTAAAAAATTCAGGGACTATTTCATAAATTTAAAAAATTACCCAAAAATGGTATTTGGTATTGATTAGTACTGATACAATATCATACTAAAATCCAATTCAGTACTAGATACGGTATGATATTCGTAACATTGGTTTCATGGAACATTGAAATCTTTGCTACCTCTGCTCCTCTATCGCACGCTACTCCGACCCGCCTGCTTCTCTTGCACACTGATTGGTTTGATTTATCAACTCCGTTCCGTTGTTGTACATTGTCGCACGCTGTAGGCTGCTTTGTTTGCTCTTCTGTCGCACGTTGCTCCTCCATCATCTTCTCCTATTTTGCTGATTCAGTGATTTTGCTATTGCTTTGTGATAACAGTTGAAATTATAAACTATGAAGTAGTTTTGTGTTGTTTGTGAAGAAAAATTAAGCTGATTTTTTAGGACTTAATTTGGATTATTGTCAACTTGCGCTTCAATATTTGGAATCTTTGTCTTCTTCGGCAATGCTATAGAATTTTGTTTGTGTGTGAAATTGTGGAGTTTTGTGAATGGCATCTCGAAGTCTTATTTATTTGTAAAATCTCAAGGGATATGGTCAAATATCACTTTTTGAGGTTATTGCAACTTGTATATACATAATTCACATTACTTATTTTGCCTATTATTCTAAATCATAAAAATGAGGTCAAATTTTACTTCTTTGAATTGTGAAACATATAATTCATAAATTATTGTTTATATAAAAAGAGTTTATTTAATATATGATTAAATCATTTAAACATATAATTTAGTTTTACTATAACTATAAGTTTGAGTCCCCTTTTTATTTTAAGTATGATATTTGGAAACTAACTTTTTATAGTGAAGTGGATAATATGCAATTAAGTTAAAAAAGGCTTGCATTGCTATGTTGTTGTCATTAGAAATTAACATTACACGTACACAAAATTGAATTTTGGAAAGGAATATTTTCAATAGGATAGCAAATTTACAAATGCACATTCATGTATGATGAACAATATACAACACACTTCAAACCTCTAACTCCTTTTAAAGAAGTAAGAACATAATTCACTTAGTGAATGTGTAGTCATGCTTTAAGACATCATCGAATAGTTGACTAGTGTTACAATAAGCTAACAAATATTGACCAGTTGGTATCTATCTTATAGGTATCATCGTACTATCTCATAAGCAATTAAATAGCAAGTAGAAAATATTCTATGAAAACTAGAAAGAGAGTCTTTAGATAATTTAATATCTCTATAACTATATTTAAACCTAAGATAATTTGATTTATCTATGATTATATTAAAATGATTTTTAAGACATGCCTTGATTTACGAGAGTATACTCATTTCTCAACATGAAGTGACATTGTAAATGTTTAAGTAATGATTTTTTTTCTTTTCATTTCTACATTAATAAAGAATATAACTGGATATGTTTAAAATTGACTATTTAAATTTTATAGATAAGTAATGAAGTTGCATACACAAATTTTTATTTTTGATATGAATTTATTAATTTAATTTTATCATATGTCTTTATTTACTTTTATAGATAGATAGAGGAAAATTTAAGTACTCATGATAATTCAATCTCTTTATTTAGTAGTAACTAGTACATGATAAAAACGACAACACGCGCTCTGTGCAAAATCTTCTCCTTTACTATGGACATATTTCTGCACCATTTTTCACCTTAATTAGTTCAATTAAGCACCTTAACTCTGAGATAAGATAGAGAGTTATATTCAACAGTCATCATGTACTCCTAACACCAACCTTTACAAAATATATCTTTCTATTATATAATATATTCCTATTTGCTATAATCACCCTCTTATGGAAATCTGTTCCTTAACCCTTTCAATAGCAAATCTTCCTTCCAATGTCAAATGAACCCTTTCTAATAAAATAGAAAATCTAGTAGAAATCACTCATCTCTCGAAAGAAAGTCGTACCCATGATACTTCTTTTCCCCTATTAAGTCTATACAATATATATTCTCGCAATCATTCTTGAACCAGACGTATTCGCACTATTCTTACTACAAATTGTCCAAAGGTAAAAGAGATCATCCAAAGTTCTCGTTTAAAATAGTGTGGCTTAAAGGCAATAACAACATAATAATATGTCAAATTGGAGATTTCAAAAGAACTCATCTCTTTTTGGATAGACCAAAATCATACTCATCTCTATATTGGAGCTATCATAATTATTCTTACTCTCCATGGAAGAAAAGGAATTCCAACCATTGCCAGAATATCTCTTCTTGACATTGCCTACTGACTTACCAAAATGCATTGATTGGTACTTTATTGACAACTCTCAACGTTGGGCTATTGCCCCTGATTTCAGCATCAGATTGGATGATCCTACCTTATCTGAAAGACTTCAAGTCCAAATCCAAATCATTGTTGCAGAGCAAGATCCTACAACAATAATGGCTACTTTGCATTACCAAATGATCTGTCATTTACAAAATCATGATGTAGATCTTGACTTTCTAAATTCAACCTTTGAAGTTCAAGTTGTAATTATCCTAGAAGAGATGAGATGAATGTATAAAGGAGATTGGCATCATTAAAACCATTAAGTAGATAATATCTTTCTGTCATACATTGAAAATGTTTATGTAAATCTCTTTTATCTAGTGAACAACACTTAATTTCAAAATACCCTTGCCTGATTTTTTTATCGATGAGTTGAAAGTCACTAATGAATTCTTTATAGATAACTCCAAGAAGAATTCTTTTAAATGTTGCTTGAATATACTGGAGTCTGTGGTAGTCATTTGGACTTTGCCACCATTCTTATAAAAGTACAGTAAAATGAGAGGTAAATTCAGACAAGATATCTTATAAAAGGGTGACCTGGTCGAATCATTTGTAAATTAATCCAAACTCCAAATTCATGATAATGATCTCTCCACTTTTTTGGGTGGAAGATCATCAAAAGTAAATCAGGGTCTTAAAGTAGGTTTGGTTGGTGGTACTTGTATTGGTGGTAGTGAAGATCTAAATGGTTTAGTACCTGTAGATTCAACTTCGCTGATCTCTGGTTCAACTTCAATTGGCTGAGATGTATAAGGCATAGTCATCATAATTTGGGCCAACTTAGATTAATCTGTAAATTTTTCTGAATCTTTTGAAGATTGTTTAAAAATTTCTGAATCTTTAGATGTTTATCCTTCAGATTCTTTTGAGATAGATATTAGTTCAAGAGTTGCAATGAACTCTTGTTGAGGAGCTTTATCTTTTCCAGTAGACGAGTTTTTGGTGGTGAAGAAGGTGGAGTTTTAATAAGTAAAGGCTTTGTCCATGGATCAACAAGTTTGGTATACGAGGATGATGGATCATGAGTCTTGTTAATTTTAAGTTTGGAAGATTTGGGTTTGGTGGTAAGATGGACATGTTGTTTGATTAAAAGATAGTTCATCTTAAAGTTTTTTTATAATCAACAGCTTCAAGATAAGCTGGGTTTGAATAACTAGAAAGGTTGAGGGATAAGCTCCATAAACAGTGTCTACATGGCTACTTCCATTATATGAAGTACTTTTTTCACTCGTCGAAGTTCTTGGTCTTTGGTTGTGAAATTAGGTCCAAAATACTATGTTTCAATATATCTTCAAAGATTAGCATCAAGCTGGATCATTTGGTCTTTCAAAGATGTATATAGCTTTTGGATATGAGAAGACATAGTTTCTACTTGTTTTTGAGTATCATGTGTTTAGTGGTTAAGACCATCAATTTAGTGTCAATTCGGTGAAGAACTTTATTTTTGGGCCACAATATCATCAGTATGTCAGTTGAGTACTTCATCTTTAGGATTGGATATAAGGGCACCATGAGAAGTGATTTCTGTAGACCAAATATAAGGTTTAGAAATAACCCTATTATTATCATCTGTGCATCTCTCTAGGGGAGGAAATTCATCCTCATATGGTCTCATCATCATACAAGGAATTGGTGTTGGATTGGTAACAAGAGTGGGAGGAATTACGAGCTGAGGTATGTTAGGAATTGGTTATTTAAGGAATAAATGTTCCTTTCCAACAACTTTGAGTAGTTCAGAAAAGTCTCAAGTTTGGGACGTGGGTTTTAAGCCAACCCAAGGTCTGGAGTTTGGATCATCATCATCTTGCTTAGGATGGAATTGTTAAGAAGGATGATAATGATGGATTTCTATGGGTTGTTGCCTTCTTTTGAGTCGAAGTTTTGCCTTCCTCTTTCTAACATAGACACTGTTACATATTTCGTATTATACTGGTCGGTATTAGCTGAAAAATGGTACGAAATCTTATTGTACAATACCTACCTTCAGTTTTGGCTAGTATCTCCAATTTTGTGTGGTACCCACCAATACCGGTAGATATTTAAAATACCGACCAAATACTAGCAAATACCGTAAAGTTCTAGAAGTTTAGAGACTTTTTTCAGAAAATGAAAATTTTAACACTTACCCCCTAACTTGCCTATGCCAATTTCTGATTTTCTCTCTATCACATTTTTCATTTCTCTCTCGATCTCTCCTCATTTTTGACTCTCCAGCGTCCCACAGTGTTGCTATCATCGACTCTCCCTCACGTGCTGTTGTCGCCGGCCACCACACACTCAACACTACCTTGCCATCGTCTCTTCCTCAAGCACAACATACCACCCACTGCACATCCACTCCCTAGTCTCTCCACCACTTCCAACCGTCCATTGTTTAATGCCTACAGCTGTCTGTAGACTGAAGATATGGCATTTTAATTTTCCAGATCTAGATCTATATCCAAATTCGACCGGACCCAAACTGAACCAAACTAACTTTTGATTGCAATTTTTAATTTTTTGGTGTATTTTTTCTCTGAATTGCAATTACATTGTGATTTGGTTATGTCATGTGTGTTTTGTGATGGTTAGAATTGTTGGAATTGTTTATGTGAGTTGGTTCAATTTCAGTGTAATTTAGGCATTGTCAATTTAGAAAAAAATTAATGCATTGAAAAATTTGGGTTTGAAAGTTAGAATTGTTTGTTGAGTTGGTTCAATTTCAATGTAATTTAGGCTTGTCAATTTACGAAGAAAATTAATGCATTGGAAAATTTGGATTTGAAAGTTAGAATTATTTGTGTGAGTTAGTTCAATTTCAATGTAATTTAGGCATTGTCAATTTATAAAGAATATTAATGCATTGGAAAATTTGGGTAAGAAACTAAGAATGTTTATTAGAATTAGTGAATGAAAGATTGTTAAATTAAAGTTGAGAATTAGGATTTTAGGAACGATGTTGATTAAAATTAGTTAAGAAAACAAATCAATTATAAGTATTACAAATTGAATTGTATAAGTAAACAAAATATGTTAACTTATAATTGAATTATGAGATTACATAAAGTAAGTTGTAAATTTATAGTTGTGAGTTATGGATGAAGTTGAATATGTTATAGTTGTAAGTATATGTCTTTAGTTTATGGTTGAATGATGTAATCATACGAAAAGAGTTACATTATATAAGATGTACATGTGTATTGTGTAATTGCGTTAGTTTAGACTTTTGGGTTAAACAATACATATTTTGCGATGTTAGTTCATAATGAAATTATGTGTTCTATTTTGATGTGAAGCTATTAAGTTAATTTTGATTTATGTCTTCATTTATTTTTACAGATAAATGGAAGAAAGTTCAAGTACTCCTGATAACTTAACCGCTTCAAGAAGATATAATAATCCAAATTAGGCTAATGTTGGATTGGTCCCCAGAATAAGGGATCATACCATTTGCTAGTTTTGTAATAAGCATTTGAAAGGTGGAGGAATTACCAATTAAAGAAGCATATTGTTGGGGTTAAAGGTGATGTGGAACATTGTAAAAATTGATATATGATGTGAAATGGAAAATGAAGACTTTACTTGAAGAGTATCAACACGAGAAAGATAGAAGGTAAAGATTGAATTACGAAATCGGTTGTGGAAGTTCGTCTGTTGGTGTTCAGGATGATAGTGGGAATAATGAAGGTAGTAGTATTCCTACCCAACAAGAAGGGAATGTTGCACGTGGACCTAATGTTAGGAAAAGAAGATGATAGATGTCTAATTTTTTTTGCATCATGAATAACTCTTGAAGCTCAACTTTCAATTTGTAGTGCCTTACAATTAAGATAAGCAGCTCATAATGTAGATATGAAAATGGTTAGATGGTAGTATGATTCAGGTATAACATTTAAAACTTCCCAGTTTTTTTATTATCAGCCTATGATAGATGTTATTGCCTTTTATGGTCTAGGGTATAAAGCTCCTTCAATTGATGAATATAGACGTAAACTTTTGAGTAGCTCTGTTTATGAAATTAAAAGTTATTTAGATGAAAGAAGAATAGCTTGGGCTACTTTTGGGTGTTCAATCATGTATGATGATTGGAAAAATAGAAGACATGAGCTTATTATTAATTTTTTTATTTATCATGAAAAGCACTCAATATTTTTGAAGTTTATTGATGCATATGGCCTTGTTAGGAATGATGATACTTTATTTGAAATATTCGATAAAGTTGTGAATAAAGTTGGGCCAAAAAATATTGTTTAGTTCATTACTGAAAATGATTTTGCTCATAAAGCAATTGAAAGAAGATTACAAAGCAAGTATAATTCTTTTTATTGTACTCATTATGCTGCACATTGCATTGACTTGATGTTGGAAAATTTAAGGGATGCTAGATATTTTCCTATTATTGATGAGACCGTGTAGAAAGCAAAAGAGGTGAATAAGTTCGTTTATAATATTGCATGGTTCTTGAATCTAATGAGAAAGGATTTCACTAATGGTATGAATTTGTGTCGTCCTGCTATTATAAGATTTGTAAAAAATTTCTTATTACTTTAGTGTTTTATTATGATGAAGAAAGAGTTGAGAAAAATGTCTATAAGTGATAAGTAAATTATATCTCAACTTGCTAGGTCAGCTAGATTAGAGGTTTCAGTAATTATTCTTAAAGATGTTGAATTTTAGCCCTAATATCAATTTGTCATCCGAGTTTGAGTCTTTGGTGAGGGTACTTTATTTGGGTGATAGTGATGAAAAGGCAACAATGAGTTATTTTTATGATGCCATGGAGAGGGTGAAAGAAGCAATCAAAGCCAATTTGAAAAATAGGGCTTCTTTGTATACACTTTATCTTGCAGTCATCAATGAGAGATAGGAAAGACAACTTTACTCTTTGTTGTTTGTAATTAAGACATTTTTGAATCCTAGTGTCTATTTGAGGCCAAGTTTTACAAAGAAATATGAAGTTAATAGGGAAATGTTATTAACTGTTACAACAATTGTTGCCCATGAGATGATGCAAGATCTCCTAAGTTCATAAATGGAGATTTATAAGGAGGTTTTTAGTGATTTTGGGATGCCAATTGCTATTCATCAAAGAGAAAAACTTAATTTAGGTATATATATATTTTTCACTTTTATTACTTATTAGAGATTAATCATCACTTATTTTGTTTATATAATTTTATTGTCTTACAACTTGTAGTTTCTTGGTGGGATCAATTTGGAAGTAGTGTTTAAATTCATCTATTCTAAGAAAAGGAATAGATTGGAGCCCAAAAAATTGAATGACTTGGTCTTTCTTTATTCGATACAATTTAAAGCTTCCGGAAAGGTATATTATTATCATTATTATGTTAGATATAATTTCTAATAATTTTTAATAATTTAATTTTATTGTTTACTAGGACTTTTAATAAAACAAGTAGTTCAATAGATTTAGTTTGAATTGATAATATCGATCTTTTGGCAGATTGAGTTTCTAAGGAACTGAGTTTTATAGATGAGAGTGACTTAGAAGACAATTTTGGATGGGAAAGCACTGACATGTCATTTAGTGCAATGAATTTGAATGATGGTGATAATGAGGCTTTTCTCAATGATGAGGATTTTGTACCAAATGAAAATTGAGATCAATAGAGTTATAACGAATATTCAATTGAAAGAAGTTCTAGGTTTTTGTTTCTCCTCTTCTTTTAATTTTACTTATATTTGATGTATATGTTAAATTTTATATATGCAATATAATTGTAAATATTTTTGTTTTAGGTTTCACTTCTTGTTATTTCTTTGACACGAACTCTTGTTGTAAATTGTAATTGTTAGAGAGTAATGAATATTTATTATTCTTTTTATTTGATGTTTTGATGTAATTATTATTTATTATATGCTGAAATTGTAATATTTTAAATATTTTATCTTGTTATTAATTTTATATTTGTATGATGATTAAATGATCTCTTTTCATATTAATTGTGGTTATTATTTGTATGTGAAATATGTGAAAATAATGTTAATAAAAATAAATAAATTGTTTTATTTTAAATTTCTATTATTATGATTTTTTGAGATAAGTTTGATGTAAAATTGTAAAGTATACAATACAATATATTGAAGGACTATTTTGAAATTTAAAAAAATTCAAGAACTATGTTATAAATTTTAAAAATTACCCGAAACGGTACCCAATCAGTACAGTGTTGTATCAAAACTAAATCCGATATCGATATCGATATGGTATCCATAACATTGAACATAGGCCTCATCCTTGCTGTCTATATCATCATAATTGAGTGTGAGACATATTTCACAATCTGGCTCACACATGGATGGATCCATATCCCATATGAAGTGTCCTTGATGATGGTTGATGTACACAAGTTGACCATCAGATTTAATATAAGGGATAGGAGGTCCATCTTTGTCTTCTTTATGTGATAACACCGGTGAAAGCATTAAAATGGATCTAGATGTATCCGAGGGTGCAGGCTGGTCTTCACTGGGCCTGGTATAGATGGATTTAATAGATCCATCTCTTAGTATTATGAGAATAGGCTGAGTAGTTGTATGGAAAGAATGTCTGTGATGAACATAGAAGACCTTCTGATAGTTAGTGATCTGTTCTGTTGGCATTAACTTTTCAAGTTCTATCAATGGCAATTGTTTTGAAATCTGGATGATTGTAGTTTGATCATTAGCTTAATTTGCTACCATATGTAGAACATTAGAGTTTGAATTTAGAAATTTGAGATTTATATCCTAATTCTGTGATCATTTGGTGATGCAAAGTAGCTATAATTGTTGTAGGATCTTAATATACTATGGTATTTGAATTTGGACTTGAATTCTTTCAGATAAGGTGAGATCATCCAACCTGATGTTGAAATCAGGGGCTACAATGAGAATGACACTCCCATTGTTGAGAGTTGTCAACAAAGTACCGATTAATGCATTTTGGTAAGTTGTGTAGGCAGTGTGAAGAAGATATATTCTGGTAATGGTTGGAATTCTTTTTCTTCCACAAAAAGTAAGGACAAGTTTTATATCTCCAACATGGAGATGACTATGATTTTGGTCTTTCCAAGTTGGGATGAGTTCTTTTGGAATCTTCAGTTTGACATATTGTTCTACTATTGTTGCCTTTAAGCCATACCATTCTAAACGAGATCTTTGGATGATCTCCTTTACCTTTTGATGATTTGTAGTAAGAATAGTTCGAATACTTCTTGTCCAAGAACGATTGTGAGAATATATATTGTATGGACTTAAAAAGCGAAGAGAAGTATCATAGATATTACTTTCTTTTGGAAGATGAGTGATTTCTATTAGATTTTCTATTTTATTAGAAAAAGTTCGTATGACATTAGAAGGAAGATTTGGTATTAAAAGGGTCGAAGAAAGATGAATACAGTCGCTGGCTAAAGAACTACTTATGGCATATGGAAAGATCTCCTTACTCACCTTCATTAAGAATAATGTAATTTACAGCCAATAATACTCATGGCTCTGATACACACGGAGATGGCAGAAAACCAAGGTGCGTGTTGTTGTTAGACTACCTAAATCGAGATTCTGCGCCCCTTTATCACAGGCCCGGTGATTACTTTTTTTTTTTTTGAAGAAAAGGCCCGGTGATTACTTCTAATCATCAATTGGAATGAGAAGTGTCAATTTAAGCGGCTATGACCGTGGACTTCATTACCACCCAAACAACTTCTTGTCCCTTCCCTTGGAGAAAATTTCTCTAGGCTTCAGTATCTTTGATTTCACCAGCAACAGGTTTTCTGCGTCTTGTCAGAAAAGTAGAAATCAGCGTAATGTTTTACTGCTTCGTCCGTTGTTTGAGGAAACTTCTACTTGATTAAGATCTTTGCCTATTAGGGCCCCCCTACAACAAGACTGAAAGAAATCGATTCATACTTCCAACATTTGGGTGCCCGAGGGAACCACTTAGCGTACTTAGTGGAAATGCACTTTAATAATTACAAGACCTCAACTTGAGTTTCATAACAGGTTACACGAACCACAAATTTTGATGTGAAAGAGCACCGAGTTGGCGTCCACATATATGAATATGATGCATGGACTTTTCCTGGAGCTAAAAGCTATGTATTGAGAGTGCTTCAAATAATTTTCTAGGGGACGGGGGGTTAGATTGTTTATTGCTTTATTTTGTTAGTTTTTGCACATAATTATTAGATCATACTCAAATTAATTTATGCAAGCCCGATATATTTGAAAAAGTTAATAATTAATTATTTATGTTAACATAAATTATTAACAAAAAATCACATTAAATTAAAATTGTGATACAATTTTTAAACATTAATTTTGTCATAAAAATTTGAGTAATAATAAAAAATCTAAGTGATAATAAAAAAATAATTTAGAAGTATCAATAATCATCAAAAGTAACTATAATAAACTCAAAATTAAGAGATATAACAATCAGGTTAAAGACCTGACTATCAAATTAAATGCCACATGCTACTAAAAAACATGTTTCACAATACACTTACTTACGACTTAAAACGTTCCATATAAAAAATACAGTTTTTCATGCATCTTATTATCAGTAACCAATCTAAAGGAGCTGGTGGCTGGTGCGTGTGTATATCTAGAGCAGTGTCGTTAATCTTTTGAGCGGAGGCGTCTTTTACAAATTATACTGATGACTAATGTTTACCAATTCTCCTTGATAATGGTCGAGGACTCAAGAGCACTGGGGACTTAGAAGACTTGGGAAAAATATGAGATTCAAATGCCCAATTCCTTTGGAAATTTAAACAATAACGAAGTGAGAATTTTTAAGGTAAGGTCATAAATTATTGCTAGTATTTACCAGCACCTTTGTCAGATATTGATACTTGTAACGATTTAAGCAATACGGTCCTAAGTCTACGAGAAAATCATGTAGAGAAATGTGATGTCTCCTCGATCTTAATCTCATTTCCTAGAAATTGAGCATGCGTTCCTAATGCAACAGTAGGTTGCACAAAAACACTGTTTCAGGTCAGTATCAAGTCCTACCATTAGCACCTGATTCCATGTCGTTTTCCAGGAAAATTAACATGTGCCCTTAAAGAAGTCTCTTCACCAAGACTATGGTATCCGGCTATTAGAAGCGACAACAGATCGTAATTATACCACTCTGCCTCACAATTTGGGTACATATCATGCACTTCCATTCCACTGTTTCTTGCCACTTGAATAGACCTTCCTATTCGGGCCTCTCCCATACTAATTCAGTTGACCCAAGCAAACGTATGTGATAGATACTATTAAGCCATCTTGATAAGAATATCTGATCGAACTTCAGTGGCTAAAAATCATAACTGTAGTCTGAAAAACTGGTTGGTGCATACAGATTTATCATTTTTGTTGTTCTGCTTTACTAATTTTAGATAGCTTATACTGTGTCCCGTGATGGGCCTAAAGAAAAAGAGGCGAAAGGCAAAGAAAGCATGTCTGCATATGGAATGACGTGTGAAGTTGCAAGGGGTCACAAACACACTTTCCTATTCTGGGTGTGGACACACTTCTTTAATTTACTTTTCAAGGTCCTATGAACCCTAAAATGGCAGGGATGACCATACTTTCTCCATGTGTTCGACCACTACATTATTAACTTTTTTCTTTTGCTTTCTTGTACCATTTATATATGAACATATATTATTGCTTTCAAAAGCTTTTCTTTTACTTCCTCTAAGCAGCCAATCCACTTTCTATCGTCACTATCTTATGCTAGTTTATAGTGTATGCAGCAAATGAAGTTCCATTACTACTGTGAAATGATATGGACATGCTAGAATGGTATCTTATTTGGAAGGAAACATACCGAAGATTTTATATCTTTGATAGTCAATACAATTACAAATGCTTGGACCCCAGATTAGGGAGAAACTGTTAAGTGAACTTGAAAGAGATTTTTCCCAAAAAAAAAAAAAAAAACCAAAGTGAACTTGAAAGAAAGAAGAGGAGAGGAACTCAGTGATGTACTACCTTAACATGCTTCAAAGCTTATCTTGATATAAAGGAATAATTTCATGCTTATATCGCTGTATCCAGCTACATATGAGATATTTGTGTTGTGTATGTCAAATAAAGCTTTTGTCCACAAAACGATCGATTATATCGCATATGTTTATCACAGATCATTAACTTAACTATCAGCCCAATTGTTTAGTGTTGTCTGGATCATGGAGATTGAACTACGATAAATGATAATTACTCTGAAACTACCCTTTCATATGAAATAAGCACGTGTAGAAATCAAACATTGCTGTCCGCAGCCACTGACGGAAAATGCAGACACAAGTCTTTTCCCTACCATACACTGTATCTCTAAATCTTGATGGTGGGTGTGTCTATTCATTATCATTTCTAAATCTTCATCCTCGTCCTAATTACTATGTATGGTTAGTAATAGAAAAACCCAAATAGATACTGAATGGGCTTCACGTTATAGGCCCTATTTTGTTTTGTCCTTTCCACTTTTCCTGTGATTCTGTACATATGTCTCTTTGTCTCTGTACATGGTGTATTCGGCAGCCACAGCAATAGCCAATTTTTCGTTATTATCAGCTTGCTTTTAGGACAGATAGCCAATAGCATTAGGAGGACAATTGTATATATTCTGTTCAAATGCTCATTACATAGTATGAAAGAAATACCTTTCTTCATCTACTTCTTGTTTTTCTTCATGGTATCAGAGCCAACCTACTGATTTACCAACCCTAAACAAATATGTCACATACAGGAGACAACAGTGGCTCCAGTTCCACAAACATACCCACTACCCTTGACAATGAATCCTACTCAGTTACAAATACAGAGAACCCAGGAGCTGTGTTAGTGACTACTCCTTTCAATGGGAATAACTACATTACTTGGAGCAAGTCAATGACTATAGCTTTGTGTGCTAAGGATAAGCTTTCCTTTATTGATGGGTCCTGCACAATGCCCACAGAAGATGTGATTCTATTAGCAAAGTGGAAAAGAGCAGATAGCATGGTAAAATCATGGATTCTCAATGCCATGGTAAAAGAAATGAGTGATGCCTTCCTCTCTTTCTCTACAGCTAGGGAGCTATGGGTGGAACTACAAGAAAGGTTTGGAGAAGCTAATGGACCACTACTTTATCAAATAGAAAGGGAAATAAGTTCCCTTAAACAAGGTACTCTAACTGTTTCTGCTTATTACACTAAACTGAAGAAATTATGGGATGACCTGTTTAGCCTAGACCCTACTCCTGTGTGTACTTGTAATGCATCAAAAACCATTACTGCCAAAGAAAACGCTCATAAACTTGTGCAATTTCTGATGGGACTCAATGAAGAGTTTGAGCATGTGGTGAACCAAATCATGCTAATGGAGCCACTACCTACCGCCAACAAGGCCTTTTCTATGTTACAGACCGTGGAGAGACAAAGAGTGGTCAACTCGACAACGGACAGCACTCCTAACATGGCTATGCTAGCCAAACAGTCAAGCAACTGGAGGAAAGGAGGAAAAGCTAATGGCACCAATACTAACAAAGGGTTCTACCCTAAGAAAGAAGATAAATACTGTGAGAAATGCAAGAAAACTGGGCATACCTTGGAAACATGTTTCAAAATCCATGGAACTCCTGACTGGTTTAAGGAACTTTCTGCTCAAAGAGAGAAGGGAAGAGCAAACTTGGCACAGATGGTGGACAGCCCTGCAGAAGTCACACAACAACAGAATGAGGAAAAGTTACAAAATGGAGGAATTTCTTCGGACCTAGCAAGCTTCATTCAACAAGAGATAAGCAAGGCAATCAAGGGTAAAGCCACTGGAGAGGTAAAATGTTCAGGGTACCCGAACTATGCAGGTAACACTACACACTCAGTAAATAAGGCTTCCAATTATCCTAACTCTTGGCTTATTGATTCGGGTGCTTCTACACACATGACAACTGATCTGAATCTTTGCACTGAATATGAAGT
>JANKOD010000002.1:8108957-8125387 GCA_026284645.1 Erythroxylum acuminatum | reverse complement strand
TTCTTTTAAAGGAAGAGGGTAAAACGAAAAAGTATACACAATTCAACCCCCCTTCTTGTGTGTTGATTATCATTGTATTAATTTGTGATTTACTTCACTATACAGATAACAAAGAGGTAAGGTGATAATGGATTACCTTATCTTATTTATGTGGTTGCCTTAAACAGCCTAGTAGGCTCCCCATTTACTAGTATTAAGTAAGATACAATTGTAATGCAACTCTTAATCCAAGCAATGAAGATTAGAGGAAGTCCCATTGCTTAAAGCTAAGATAATGAAACTCTAGCTTATGGAATCAAATGATTTTTTGAATTCAACGTTGAGTGCACAACTTTTTATGGAACTCTTAGTGCTGTAAGATTTAAACAAGTCATGGGAGATAAAGAAATTGTCCCCAATATTCCTTCTAGGGATATAATCACTTTAACAAGGATTGATGAATGATGGCAGAATAACTTTCAATCTATTAGTAAGAATTGTTGTAATGATTTTATAGGCCACATTGTAACATATAATAGGTCTAAAGTGATTAAAAGAGGACGGATTAGGAACCTTTGGAGCAAGGAAAATGTAGGTTTTGTTAACCTCATTTAGCAATCTACCTATTGTGAAGAATTCTTTAACTACCTGTGTTACTATTTCTCCAGTGGTGTTCCCGGTGCTTGAAAAAACCAGGCATTGAATCCATCAGGGCTCAAGGCTTTGTCTGGATGGATTGAGAATAGAGTGGATTTGATCTCTTCAGAGGTGACCTCTTTTGTGAATGTTCCATAAGTTTCAGGTGTGAAGGAGATTCTTAGTGATTCTATAAGTTCTATAGGTATGGATTTTATATTATATTGAGAATTAAGCAGTTTAGAGAAACAATCAAGAGATAGCTCCTTCAGGTTGTCCTGTCCAGAAATTATATTCCCATTTGTATCATTGAGAGTATATATATTATTTTGGTTCCTCCTTGCTTTTATCTTCTTAAAGAAGTATTTGGAGTTGTTATCCCCTTCTTTTAGTCAATTTTTTCTTGATTTTTCCTATAACTGAGAGTTGTATGTCTCTACATCTTGTGTTTATTTCCTTAGTTCCACCAGCTCCTGGGCTATTAAGGTTGAATCAAGTGGGCTAGTAACTAGTCGTTCCTTACAGAGAGTTATGTCTTTGAGTGCTTCTCTTTTGTTCCAATACATGAGATCTTTACCTGAATTCTACAATTTTTTTTAATTTCACCCTTGATTGCCTTTAGCTTACGCAAGACTTATTTAAAAATAAGAATTAGTTATTCTAAAATTAGAATAAAGAATGCCTGGCACCTAAGATAATATATCCTAGGGTTAGGATAAGGTTGTTTAAGTATTAAAATAATGTATTCCAAACATAAATTTGAACTTGTTTGACTCTTAAATTAGGAGTAATCTAGTTTTGGAATAGTTTGGAATCAAACATAATTTAAAATTTAAAATCAATTCTAAAATTAAATTAATTATTTTTTAATTTTATTAAAAATAATAATTATATTGATTCTTATTAAATTTTAAAAAGTAATTTCTAAATTTAAAATTAATTTATTATACTTTTTTAAAATTTTGATTTAATAAGAAAATATTTTCATAAGTAATCAAATAAAGTGTTTCTTAATTAAATATCTGTATTTCCATGTGAATAAAATAAATCAAAATTTATAACTTTATTTATTTAGAAAATTATTATTATATTTGATTAGAAATTTTTTCTTTATTTATCAATAATAAGTTTCTTGATTTATTAGAAATTTATGTTTTCTTGATTAAATTTCAAAAGATTTTTTATTTATTAATAAAAATGAGCTTTCTTTACTATTTTTAAAAATAATTTTCTAATTTATTAAGGAAATATTTTCTAATTAATTGAGATATTAATCTCTAACTAAATAAAAAAAACTTAACTAAATTTAAAAGTAGTTTGAAAGTGATTTATTTAATATTAAGAAAATAGTTTTCTAATTAAGAAAATAATTTCTAATTAGATTAGAAATAGTTTTTAAATTGGATTATAATAACTTGCTTGTTAAAATTTTGAAAAAGAAGTTTTTCTATATTATAATAAGTGAGAAGGATAATTTATTGAAAATTGTTTTCAATTAAGTTTTTTTAGAGGAGTCATGTTGAAAATAGTTTCTCATTGAATTTGAAAATTAGTTTCAAATCAAATTAAATTTCTATTTAGAATAAGAACTTAATTTATTTAGAAATCAATAGGTTTAATCTAATTTAGTTTTTTTTCAAATAGTTGAAAATGTTATTTTAGATTATGAAGATCAATAACTACCATTAAACAAAGTTTGATGTTTTTATGAATATAATTTGATTAAGTACGAATAAATTACATGCTTTAATTTTATACGGTTGATATATTATATATGCATACTGAATTACATTTGTAGGTATATGATGTTTTACATATAATTTATGTATAATGAGACCATTAAAAACTAAGTTTATCATTAAAATATAAGTACATATTTTGAACATGATTATTGCCTTCTATTGTTATAAGAATAAACAAGAATTTTGTTTATTGCTAGGTTTATTGAGCAAACTCATGGTTGCTTTAACCATAATATGTTTAGTCTTATAACAATAGGTCCTACTTAACTAAATTTGTGTGATTTAGATAATCAAACTCATAATGACATAAATTTAGAGACAAGACTAGGAATAACATAGTAAGATAAGTTTTGGTAAAAGTTGTCACTTAACGAGTATAAAAGTCACATGAGATATGATTGATAAAGTTATTATCAACCTAATTTAAGTTTAGTTGGTTTGTTGAGTAAACTTAAGTTTAATTAAATTTAAATAAGATCCTATTCTTTAAAAAATCCTAACCAACTAGAAAGAATAGAGTAATCTTTTTGAATAATAGCGAGGGCTATTATTTCGAATAAATAGTGAAAGTAACCAAATAAATGATTGAAATCCTAATCTTATTTGGTAGTTATTACATATAACCAATTACTTGTTATTTTACATTTATATTTTGTTTTAAGTAAAAATTACCTTATTTAGTATAGTTGATACTAAATTTGTGAACCAAATTTCGTGGACATAGGTTATGTTTGAGAAGAGTTATCAAAGTTAGATAAGAAAGTTGTATGTCCATTATGAAATTTTGCTATTGATCATTTTTTAAGGATTTGGTGATAAAACTTTAGAGATTTGTCAACATCATAGAGATGACAAAATGTAATGACATTTTGAGTTGATTGATATCTCATAAACTTTAATAGCATCATCTAAGATGTATGTCAACACCATAATAGCACAATGGAATAGGTTGTATAAAGTGGAGTTAAGGTATAGCATCTTGATGGAATTGTTCCACTCAATTTAGCCTACTATAAGCATAAACATGGATTACAATTGAAGACATTTACTATAGTATTATAATAGTTATCATTAAGAGGAGAAAAAATGATAGCATGACTTTTCTTGCCTATGCTTGATTGATAAAGATCATATATATTTCTATTTCATACTTTTGAGTATATGATACTAAATTTAGATTAAACATTACTATAATATTCAAGACAGATAAGAAATAGATTGTTGAAAAAAAGTAGTTGATCCATATTTATACAAATAGTTTATATGTATTAGATTAAAGAAGATTGATGTTTAATATAAGTGAAAAAATACAAAGTTTGATAATTGAAACTATCATTTTATGTCATATTGGTTAAATCGATATAATGTGAATCATAAAGTTACATACAATAATATATGTATCCTTTTAATTATGAATCATATGAAACTTGTTAAGTTGGAGAATGACCAAATCAACCTTTGGTAAAAGTATGATGATGGTATTGAATTGCTAAATTTTATACATATGATGTATTAGATGTAATAACAATTAATAAAAGGATGATCCTTATATGTTATTGGATTCCTAATGGCTTTATATGATATAATCACACGTATTCAATGAAACATTGATTTAAAATTTTGAAAAGTTCAAAATATTTAAATCTAAGTAACAATTAAGTATTGAGAATGTTGAAGTGCTTCTATGGGATCAATATGGTAAGATTTAAATTTTTTGGTTATCTATAAGGAACGGGATCCTTCAGTGAATACCTTCATAACTAAATTCCAAAATAGTATGAATTTATATAAAGAGGAAAATATAATATGAGATACTATATTATGCAATATTTATTTCTTATATAGTTATGCCTAGCACAACAACTTACTGTCGAATATTATAATTAAATCAATTATCAAGATTTCATAGTAGATGTAGAATGGTATAACTTTGAAAGAGTCAAAGTTAATGATTTTGGGATATAATGCTTAGTTAAAGCATGTATTATCTAATAATTTTAGAACTAAATTGGATAATGAAAGATTATGAGATATCCAAAAGGTTGTATATAATCATGCAGACCCTGTTGAACAAAACGTTTGTTTCAGTGAATACTTATAGAAGAATGATTCTCAAGATAAGTAGTAAAGTAAGATGAAATTTGAAAAGTTCAAATCTTATAACAATACATCTAATTGGAACTAATGTCTTTATTAATACATTTGATGTATACTTGAAAGGTTATGAGATATTAAAAGATTTACTTTCATGACGAATTTAAAGAGTTTGTTTTGGAGATGATTGTGAATTGATCATATCTACAAGAAGGCTAACGGGAGTATAATTGTTCTCTTCATTAGGAGAACGTAGAGACAAATTACTCATAGAGAGAATGATAATTCATAATTTTCAATTGTTAAAAATATAATTTTTCAAGAACAAATATTATTTGATATGAAAAGGTAACAACTTAATTTTGATAATTAGATTTATAGAGATAGATACGAAAGTTGTTTACCTATTCTAAGTCCAAATACATAGATAATGTACTAAAGTTGTTTAGTATTTGATATATTTGATACTTATGAAATATTAAAGATATCCATTATTTTATGTAAGAGTTGATATTTGAGTTGAAGGTTATATAGATATTAACTTTAGAAGCAAATCATAGTCAAAGTACATTTTACTTATAATAAGATTATTTTGATATTGGAAACGTTCCATTGTAACATTATCATTAATCAAGGCAAAATACATCTTTCGTTTAGTAGAAATGACTATTTGAATCAAAAAGTTCTTGAATAAACTTGATTTAATTTCTTGCATTGTTTAGACAGTAATGTACTATAGAACATTGGAGGTATTGGGCATACGAAATGAGCGATCAAAGATTCAAGCTTGTATTTAGGCAATTTCTCTTAATTATGATGGTAATTAAGATGAAAGTTGTAATATTTAAGTAATTGCCCATTATAGAGGATCTTATAGAATTCTCTCACTATATCACTGTCCCAGCAGTAATATATTCGTCATATTTAAAATACATAAATGATTGGTTAGTGCAAGTGAAAGATTGTTATTTTATGCCCTATAGCCAATTAGTTGGTTATAGTTTAGTGACAAAACTACTAAAGGTATCTTATATCTTTTATACATATTAGATGTATGTGATAAAGTTCATGGGATTAATCTGCATTGCAAAATAATTGCTGATGATATCATAATTATGAGATTTATATTGCATGTATGTATTATTTATAAATTGTTCCTAGTTATTATTCTATTAATATTGGACACTAATAGAATGTAAGAAAAAAATCACACACATAATGTTTTTCCTTATAAAGGAAGTAATTGATCTCATAAACTAAAGAATGAAGATAATTAAATAAATGTGTGTGTGCTTATTAGAGAACAAGTTCACTAAACTGACCCCATATGAGAATTTCATTTAGTACATTACTTTTATTTATGTAGAAATTCTTAATTTGATGATTGTATAAGTTTTATTTCTATGGAAATTCTTAATTTGATGATTGTATAAGTTTTATATATATATATATATATAGTATAGGAGTTGTTATATTTTGATACTACTTATTACCAATTCTAGTCAAAGTAAGATCAATCAATAGTTATTGGATATAACATGAATTATATCGAGATAGATGAGTGATCAATATAGGATTCATCACCTTAAAGTGATCAGGAAGAATGTTCTACTATTTTCGATTAGTATTGATTCAAAAAATCTTTGTCTAAGGTGAAATGACACTTTAAGAATATTTTTCAAATATCATTAATCGAATCAATTATTAATGGTAAAGAACTAATATCATTGAACTCAAATAAAGTAGATATTAATTATATGTTCTATGTCTAATCGAAACATTGTATGATAAAAGGATTAAATTATATGAAAAAATCATGTATGAAAAGGTTAGTCAAATCCACTTTGGCATTCCTAAATATTTGGATAGTCATGTTACGTTAATAAACTTTAGTTTTGATATATTAATATAAATTATTTAATTGGAGAATTACTATTTAATTGGAGAATTACTAATCATAAATATGATACCGAGTTATAATTTATATCTATTATCAATATATTCAAGAATCTAATGGGTCATATGCAAATAATGGACTGAATAGAGAAAAGGTGTTTTAATCAAGTTGGATTTAAAGGAAAAGTTTGAGAAACTTTATGATTAAATGTGAGATATTTAATAAATAAGGACTAATATGAGATATTGGATTCTATTTGAACCTCAATTAATATTTAATTAGAGTTTAATTGGAATTAAAATTTGATTGTAATTAAATTACTAAAAGGTCCAAGACCTTTTATAAACAAGATTAGGCTATAAAGGAGCCAATACTTCCTACCCAACCTTCTCTACAACAGTTGTAGCGTTTTTTTTTTCAAAAAAATAGTTGTAGAATTATTTCAACTTATTTTATAGATACTATTAGAGGTTGGATACATGTACAACTATAATGATTAAGATTATCCAATTTTATAAACAGTTCAAGAGAAACGTCAGGAAAACAACCAAGTTTCATAATAAGAAATGAATTAAGATTAATGCTTTAATATATTTTATATATTAATAATGTTATAGATTTAAAGAGATTTTGACTTTTTAAAAAACAAACAAAAAATTTTCATTAAGATTCTTCTTGTACAAAATCATTAAGTATGAATATATAAGATACATGTGACTCAATTGGTGAAATAGTCTCTCTCTCTCTCTTAAAAAGTTATTATTTTTTTAACACCGCAGAAAGAAAATATTTTACAATTATAATTCTTAATATGGGAAATTTTCACATAAAAAGAGTTAATCTTTTGTTACAATAAAAATAGAAGTGAAGTTGATTATTTAAGAATCAAAGTCAATATGTTTTATAAAAAGATGATATCAATCACATCCATTGATTAATGGGCTCTCAAATTTTAAAAATTAAATATTTTTAATTTTTAATATATATATATATATATATGGAGTTGTTTAGGGACTAGTGGTACATTGGGCTCTCTAAAATTAAAAAAATTAAATATTTAAGTTCTTCTATCTTAAATTTTTGGCTCTATCTTTGATAAAATCTATGGTTTCACGTGGATTCAGCCAATTGGTCAAGATAAACTCTGAAGTTGGCAAATTTGATATGTAAAGGAAGATCGAATTCGGCAAAACTTGGGGCGCACAAATTTAAAAGATGTAGGCTCATCTGGGCCTTCGTGGTTTTACACTGGCACAAGCACAACCCAAACAAAATGAAGTCTGGATGGAACAGTAGTACTCATACAAATTATAAGACGCTAATATTCATTCAATTTCTTATAATCATCTTTTAGAACCTTGCTTTACACATACACTCACGCTTTCACTTATTTAAGTACAGGATTAATATTTTTTAGTTCAAGTTTTTTGAAATTAATATGTTAAATTTAAATTAATCAAATTTTAAATTTAAGAATAAATTTAATCTAATTCTAAAAACTTAAATTTAATAGAATATTTTAATATAATTGATCAAAAAGATATTGTTCAGTCTATAATTTAAGATAAAATGATATTATTTAAATTAAAATATTATTTTAACAGTTAAATCAAATTAAACCAATCAAAAAATATATTGGTAAAATCTTATTTAAATGTGAGAGTATTCTTAACAGTAACCATCTAGTTTTTACATGCCTTTCAACCCACACACCAATTCAAGCCCACCTAAAATTTTAGAGACGTCGGTAGGATACAACAGACTTACCATCTTTTTGACATTGTGTCATGACCAATATAAGCACTTCTAGTGTTCACTTGGATAATGCATTAGTCAACATTTGCAGGGGCGAATGTTTACATTGCTAAATTACTTATACGAGAGCAAAATGCTTCATTTACTATAAATCATCCATTTCTCGACGAACACGTACGTGAAGTTAATGTCCCAATTCAACAAACCAGATTAAATACCTTGATCATCTGAAAACATAGGAACCCAAAAATATGCTTTTCTTCAAACTTCTAAAATATGGCGTATTATTTGATATTACATCTTACCTACTCAGACCATGATATAAGCCCTTGTCTAGTCACGTTTACATGTCAGGACCATTGAGAACCCGTTAATTGGAATTTGTTAAGAGCTCTTTTTTACATTGCATTAACTTCTAATTACGTATGTAGTTAAAATATAGTTAGTAATTAAAATTCACTATGAATGGCACTTGAAGAAAAAACGTTACATATTTTTATGGTGTCAAACGATTTGTTATTTTAAGTTCTTGTAATGATAAAATGAGAACAAATTGTGGCAAGGACAAATTTACTGCTGGCTATAAATATTCCACCAAGTGTAGAGCCACTTCTTAGGGATCATTATATGACATGATTGCAGATGTCCATCAAAATCAGGCATTAAACAACTACTCTATAAACTAAGGGATCAGTAGAGATTCTCATCAATACTTCGTAGTAACTAAACACATGTTCCGATCATGTTTGATAGCAGCAAGAGCAATAAACGACGAGAGTTAAAAATTAGAATACTTTGAGGAAAAGGGACTCAAGGTTTAATCTGGATAGGTGTGTTTAGCAGACATTCTCATTAAAAAAAGAAAGTGATTTGTGATCTTATTTTGATACTCTTATTTAAAGTTTAATTTTTTTGTTAAAATTCTAAAATTACTCCTTTTCAATTCACATTAGCTATTACTATAATCGCATAGTTTATAATTTATTAACTATAGGAAAAAATAAAAGACCTGAAAAATATCCAAAAAAATTTCAACAAATTACTTGCATAATTATGAAGTGAAAACATTACTTCTGATCGTTACCAATTTGCATGACGGGATCACATGGGTGTCGCACTTACATTTTGCTGAATATAACTAATCACATGGGTGTCGCATCGCTCAATATGAGTAAGGACCTCAGGTGCCAACTCCTCATCCCTTTGAGAACGGATTCTCCAAGCAGAATTTAAGCTCGCCTTATGCTATTGTGAAGCCTTTTTACCTGCAGAAGAGTGAATTACATATGCAAGTCAATGGAATGTTGAAAAGCTTTATACAGAACAAACTTTCTTTATGATTCACTTCGTTAGCTATACCTCCCCAGACAAACCAATTCCTTTCAATATACCCAAATTTTGTGTAATGATCAAAGCTTATTAGCCAACAAAACTGTTGTTTGATAACCCCATATCATCAGGTTGATTTGAATAGCCACCCCATGACACGCTATTTACTCCATCCAACGAATAGCCACCTGCCTCGCTATAAACTGCAACTGGTAGTTACATGCCCCTTTCATCGCTTAACCAATTTATGCCTTACTTGGGTTATTCACACCTAAACTGGTGAGATATTCCCAATCGAAATCTAGTGAAGGTGCTATCTTTCATTCTTGTGAGAGTTGGTTGTTTTCGATAATTGTATTTGTAGTAGTACAATTAGTAGTGAGATTCCATTTTCTGACCATCATGGCTGTGTTGTAAAAATCGACCTGATTAGAGCATATTCGTAGCTAAATAAGACTAAAAGAATAGTAATAAATACACAGATTTTACGGAGAAAACTCCTAAATTATGGTAAAAACTACAGACAATAATAGAAGAATTTCACTATGAAATTTATGAGTACAACCTCTTTCTATTTTACAAAGAGAAACGCTAACTCTCTCACTAAATAGGAAAAATAATCTCTAAACTTTTGTGGGGATCTAATAAGAGGAGAGATTTGCGGGATGATTTGCTCTCTTCGTCTCCTGCAGGAGATGTGTGGGATGACTGGCCATTTGGCTAGCTATCCTTGACTTTTGTGGATTTATTTCAACTTTGGTAGGCATTGAAAATGGTGCCTACCATTTTTTACAATTCTCTCAGTTGAAGATTTGATTGAGAGTCAATCATATATTCACACTATTCTTTCTACCTTGTCGCTTCATGTTGCTTACATCTCTGTCAAGCCACACAAGGATTAACACCGCATAAACTTGTCACCATTGATTGCTTTTGCCATAAAATCTGTCAGGTTATCCATTGTATGAATTTTTTGCATGTCCACCATTCCTTCTTCCACTTTCTCATGAACAAAGTGATATTGAACTTGAATGTGTTTTGTCTTTGAATAAAATGTTGGATTCCTTACAAGATGCAAAGCACTTTGATTATCACAAAACAAATAATGTTCTCTTGTTTGCATTCGAGTTCTTCCAACATCAACTTCAACCACGCTGCTTCTTTACTAGCTTGTGTAGCTGCTACATATTCTGCTTCTGTTGTTGACGTAGCCACAACTGAATGCAGTTTTGAAACCCAGCTCACAACTCTTTTAGCTAGTGTAAACACATATTCTGTAGTGGATTTACTTTTATCAAGGTCACCTGCATAATCAACATCAACATATCATTTGATAGTAAAATCTAATCCTCTATAACATAAAGCAACATTTGAGGTTCTTTTAATATGAGAATCCTCTTAATAATATTCCAATGCTCTCGACCAAGGTTCGCCATGTATCAACTAACTACTTTCACTGCATGTGCAATGTCTGGTCTTGTACAAATCATAGTAAACATTAAGCTTCCCACTATTAATGCATACAGTACGAGACATCTCCATCCTCTCTTCTTCATTGCTAGGACTCATGCTTGAGGATAAATTGAAATTAACAAGAAGGGGTATAAATTGACTTACAATCTTGCATGTTGAATCGCCACAAGATTTTCTTCAAATAATTCTTCTGAGAAAGCCAAATCTTCCTATTATTTTTGTCTCGGTAAATGTGCATCCCTAGAATCTTATTTGTTGGTCCCAAGTCCTTCATTTCAAATTCTCTAGTCAACTGTACCTTCAATTATTTGATACGATCATTATTAGGGCATGCTACCAACATGGAATCTACATACAACAACAAGACTATAAAATCATCTTTCTCAAACCTCTTGAAATATGCACAAGGGTTTGCATTCCGTCAGCTGTATCCAAGGCTCATGATGAAGGAATCAAATCTCTTATACCAACACCTCAGTGCTTGCTTTAAACCATACAGAGATTTGTTCAACTTGTAAATCAAGTTCTCTTTCCCTTTTTGTTGAATACCTTCTGGTTGGAGCACATAAATTTATTCTTCAAGATCTCCATAAAGAAATGCAGTTTTCACATCTAACTGCTCAAGATAAAAGTCAAATGTTGCACACATCACCAAGACTACTCGAACTGTGGTGAGTCGAATCATAAGAGAAAATATTTCATTTAAGTCAATTCCTTCCTTCTAAGCATATCCTTTCACCATAAATCTAGCACGATATCACTCTACTTGATAGTCATCACTCTATTTGATATTGTAAATTCATTTATTGCCAATAGGCTTTCTTCCTTAGGTAGTGATACCAACTCCCATGTCTTATTCTTATGTAAAGCTTTAATTTCTTCCTTCATTGCTGCCATCCACTAAGATGCATCTGAACTATTCATTGCTTTTTGAATAGTTGATGGCTCTCCGTCCTCAGTTAAAAGATAGTATGCAATATTGCTCTCTATAATATAATCCCAGTGTCAGCTCGGTGCTCTTCTTGTGTGAGTTGATCTTCAAGTATCTGAAACATCATATTCAATTGGTCCTTACTCCTCATGCTCTGGTGCAGCTTCAGAAGAATCATTTTGATCAAATACCCTTTCCACCTGTATTGTTGGAGTCTCTGAATTCTCTTTTGAAGTGTTAACATCTTTTGTTTGCTTATGGGCAGTGGGATCCCACAGATGATACCCCTTTACTCCTTCAGCATATCCCAAGAAAATACATCTTCTGGATTTTGGATCCAAGTTCGTAGTTTCTTGGGCACTGAACATCACATAAGCTGGACTTCCAAATATATGGAGGTTGGAATAATCCATTGGTTTACCAGTCCACATCTCTATCGGTGTCTTTAACTCAATTGCAGTTGATGGAACTCGATTCACCGTATAACAGGCGATATTGACCGCTTTTGCCTAGAATTTCTTATCTAAGCTTGAAGTTCTCGACATCGCCCTTGTTCTTTCCAACAGAGTTCTATTCGTCCGCTCTGCTACCCCATTTTGTTGAGCAGTGTATGCCGTCGTGAACTACCTTTTGATGCCTTCTTGCTTGCAAAATTCATCAAATTCTTTACCATTATATTTTCCTCCATTATCTGAACGCAAACACTTGATCTTCTTACTAGATTCGAGTTTCACCTGCGCTTTGTAAAATTTGAAGGTTGGAAACACATCTGCCTTCCTCTTGATAGGTAACACCTAACATCTCCTCGAATAATCATCAATGAATGATACAAAGAAATTTGTTCCTCCAAGGGATGTAACTGGTGTTTGCCATACATCAGAGTGAATCAATTTTAGAATTTCTTTGTTTTTGAACTTTAATGTGTTGAACTTCAATTGATACTGCTTACTCACAATGCAATGCTCACAGAAGGGTAGTGATACCTTTGTGAGACCTGGAAGTAGATTCTTCTCTACAAACATCTTCATTCCTTGTTTTGACATATGTCCAAGCTTTTTATGCTACGTCATTGCAGATTTGTCATCTAGACTAGCCACCGCAACGAATGCCTCTCCTTCTTGCAAAGTTACTCCCTTCAGCATGTACCAATTTGCAACAATCTTCTCTGCTTTCATAAATACCAACGCTCTTTAATCACTTTCATGATCTTGTTTTGAATCTCAAATCTAAAACCAAGATCATCCAGTAGTCCTACAGATAACAAATTCTTCTTCAGGCCCTCCGCATGTCACACTTTTTCAATAGTCTGAGTTGTCCTATCATACGTCTTTAACTTGATGGTGCCGATACCAATGATCTTCAAAGCTTGATCATTACAGTTGTATATAGATCCCCAGAGACAGATTCATACTGATGGAACCATTCTCTTCGATAAGTCATATAAAAAGTAGTTGCTGAATCGAGAAGTCATACATCAACAAATCTTCTCTTACCTCCAATAGATGTTGCCGCTTCACAGACCATTGCACCTCCATCATCTGAAGTATTTGCTGTATTTCCTTAAGGAATAGAATCTTTCTTATTCAGATTCTAATAATCCTTCTTCAGGTGGCCTTTCTTGTCACAATTGTAGCACTTGAAATTCTTCTTACTCTTGGATTTTGATTTACTATAACTATGACTCCCACTTGGGCCACGTTCCATTGATCTTCCTCTCGTCACCGCCAAGGCTGCCGCTTGTTGCGAATTTGCCAGCCTGTCTTCCTTCCTTTTGCACTAACTCTCTTCTTCTAGAATAGCTGCTGCAATATTGTCGAAAACTAGAGTATTTATGTTATTTGTTAAATTGATGATGAGTTGATCATACGAATCTGGTAGACTTTGGAGTAAAAGTTCCGCACGCTTACTTATCTCTATTGTGTGCCCCAATGATGTGCGTTGAGAAAATAGAGTATTTAAAGTATTTAAGTGCTTCGTCACCGAAATGAATTTTGTCATGCGAAAAGTGTATAGTTTCTTCTTCAGAAAAATTTTGTTGTGGAGTGATTTGGCCTTGTACAATTTTGTGAGATGATCCCAAATCTCTTTTGTTGTCTTCTTTTCCTCTATGCTTGACAACATCCCATCTGCTAGTGCCAGATGAAGATTTGCAATAGCATTCTCATCCATCTCATTCCTCTTATTATCATTTGTGAATGTTGTCAGTCTTTCGTTGATGACTACTAAACAACTATCTTTTCTCAAGATAGCCTTCATCTTCAACTTCCACAATGAGAAATTACTCTCATTAAACCTTTCAATCTCAAATTTTGTTGTCATTGCTTCTATCATGAATATAATTTTGGCTCCCACTATTTCACATGAATAGTACCTCGTATGTATGAATAGTTCTGTATATGTGAATAGTACCGTATGCGTATGGATGAATGTTACTGCACACGTGAATAGTACTATATGCGTATGGATGAATATTACCGCACACGTGAATAGTACTGTATGCGTATGGATGAATATTACTGCACACGTTAATAGTACTATTACTTAAATTACAGTAACTACACAGTTTAATGCAAAAATAAATGCATAAACAGTTGCCACCTTTTGTGGTTACTGTTCACTAACTTTTATTATGCTCACCCGAACTCCGAACGGATTACGCTAAAAAATTCGTCGTAATTTTCTTACCCCGCTCTGATACCACTTGTTGTAAAAATCGACCAAATTAGAGCAGGTTCGCAACTAAATAGGACTAAAAGAATAATAATGAACACAGATTTTACGTGGAAACTTTCAAATTAGGGTAAAAACTACGGGCAATAATAGAAGATTTTCACTATAAAATTTAGAAGTACAACCTCTTTCTATTTTACAAAGAGAAATACTAACTCTCTCACTAAATAGAAAAATACTCTCTAAACTTTTATAAGGATTTAATAGGAGGAGATTTTTGGGATGCTATCTTCATCTCCCGCCTATTTATAGGTAGGAGATGTGTGAGATGACTGATCATTTAGTCAGTTATTCTTGACTTTTGTAAATTTATTTCAACTTTAGTAAGCATCGAAATAGTGCCTACCATTTTTAAGAGGCTTTACATCCCAAGCCATAAAAAGAAAAAAAGAGAAAAGGGCTTTTGTGAATATGAGTCCTCCATTGATGTATATAGTCTGAGTCGAAAAAGTGAAAGATGAAACTTTGGTCGACCTTTCTGCTTGTTCACTTGTAACCTGAATTCGATTCTGATGTATAGCAGAACAGTGACCAGTTGGTCAAGTTGGACTTCTTTGAGCCGGAAAGACCACAAGGTGAGATTTCTCGTCATTTTCAAATCGAGTTAGAGCAACTTGTGTGGTCCAAAAGTAAATGCTTGAAGTTTAAATCCATGAAATTTAAGTCGGAATGGTCACCATAATGCCTGATAGTTATGGCGAGCTAACCTAAAGTTGTCATTAACAAGGAAAGATTCGCCTACCTGCAGCAAGCGCAATAGGCACTTGGATTTTTTCAGTTTAATGATGGTAAACAGAATAATTTTGTGTATTTCAATCAGATTTGAATTCATAAAATTGATATAAAAGCAAACAAATAGATGGAAACTTTTACTGACGGAATGAACTAAAAGGATTTGCATTAAATGGCTCAAACTAGCTTAGGAGAATTAAATGTATTCAGGTTGAGTTGTGCATTTCTTGGCATCAAAGGCCAAGACTTTCTCTCTTCATCAGTCTTAATTACTAAAACTGAAGTTAAAAGGTATTACCAATTCTGGACGTTAAGAAAACCATGGTGTGTGTTTCAGCGTAACAGATACAGTGACAGAGGTCAAAATCAAAGAATGAAAGGAGAAATCTTTAAGGTCTCGAAACAGTGATAAAAGAATAGGAATAAAAAAAAAAAAGAATGACTAGTAGTATTTGATATGAGATTAAACAAAATTAATAATTATACAAGTATTTGATAACAAATATTAAGAATGACAATGAGAGAATTTTTAATTATATTTAGTTATTATATGATTTATTTTAAAAATAATTAATTAAAATATTTATATTTTATAAATAATTAATCAAAAATTTTAAATAATTATGAATAATTTTTATAATAAGAATAAAGGTATAAAAAATTAAAAAATAATATAAAAGATCATAATATTTGATGATAAAATTATAATAAAAATCAAAATTTTGATAATATCTTATGATATTTTGATAATAATATAATAATATCTCTTATCTCTCTTGGTATTTGATTCCAGTTTGTACACACACTTCTCTTAGGAATAAAAGTTTTGTTCTATAAATAATTTAATTTAATATTATATTTAATTAACTAAAATTAATTATTAATATGAATTATGAATAATGTAATTTTAATAAATAATTTAATTTAAATTTGTAATTAAATTTAATAATTATTAATAAATATAATTAAATTTAAAATATTTTCAAAATATATGAATTTCAAATAAAATTTTCTTTAGTAACTAAAATAATTTTAAAATAAATATCAATTTTAAAATTATTTATTTTAATAAAATAAAATAAATATTATATAAGATATTAAACTAAATTTATTTAATTAAAAATAATTCATC
>JANKOD010000002.1:8082374-8108857 GCA_026284645.1 Erythroxylum acuminatum | reverse complement strand
ATTTATTTTAATAAAATAAAATAAAAATTATATAAGATATTAAACTAAATTTATTTAATTAAAAATAATTCATCTTTAAGTTTATTTAATATGTAATTATTATCAGTAACGATGATATAACTATATTGACAATAAGAATCAAATAACTTTTTGTTTTTATTTTAAAAAAATTAAAATCTAAAAATAGAATATAAAAATTAAAAATCACAGTAAAAAAAACAAAACCTTAGAATTCATTCAAATTTTGTCATTCTTTGTTTTATCTATTTCTAATAACTAAATATGTAAGAATTAGAGAATAAAAACCTCTTTATTATTAATTAACCAACAAGTACAAAGGGGTTGAGAAGGAAATTTGGATTGGAGTATATAGGTAATGGTGTTTGTTTAGTACAGGAAAAAGCAAAATGGAGAAAAGCGGCGTAGAGATAAACATAACCGTACCGCTAAAGGACATTCATGGAGTATAATTTTGAAACCGAAAACAAAATTTGGACAACTTTTCCACTGTTACAGATCGGGTAGAGACAAGAGTGGGGTTTTAGTTACTGATTTTAACGCATGTGGTGCAACTTGCTTTGTGGGTCATTTCCAGTGTCATGACTAAAGGCATTTAGTGCTAACTTTTGATGGAGGAGTAGGATGACAACTTTGATATATATACTATCAATAATAATAATAATTTGTTATTAAAGGGGGTTCGAGGCGTGGGCCGTTTGAAAGTTAACCTACAGCGTGTTACCATACACACAAGTCTTTTAGCACGAGAGAGAAAGATAAAGAGGCTTATCCTGTTATCCGGTTTGGGTCTCACGTCAGGAGAAGTGGACGTGAGTGAAAAAATATATATATTAGTAAAGTAATAGAGAAAATAATGAAGTCGTCAGATTTTTTGTTGTTTTTGTGTATGTTAAGTGGTGGTATGGTATCATTAGTGAGTGCTCAAGTCTTTTTTTCTTCTGTGTGTGTACTTAATAGCTTCAACCGTTTAAGTCTTTTTTTCTTCTATGTGTGTACTTAATAGCTTCAACCGTTCGTTGTG
This sequence comes from Erythroxylum acuminatum, assembly GCA_026284645.1. Lineage (NCBI taxonomy): Eukaryota > Viridiplantae > Streptophyta > Magnoliopsida > Malpighiales > Erythroxylaceae > Erythroxylum > Erythroxylum acuminatum. Next base: position 8,107,815 of record JANKOD010000002.1, on the reverse strand, counting down.
AGTAGCAAGCAGTTGTTTCTGGCACCACATGGCTTCTCTCTTTGCTCAATATGGGCTTTTCTCAATACGTCCTTTTCGGCCCTTGCGGGGTCCCATCGGGGTTACTCTCTTTAGTTATTTTGGTAGCTATGTAGTAGTATATAACTAATTGGTTAATCACAGCCCTAATGATGTCTGTTAATTATGTAAAAGCCTCGGGATCGATTATTAGGTTTTTAGCACCCACGGCAATATGCACATGCTCTCATGTTCCAATGATACGACTTGGTGGCATATATACGCAGTACAGCAGATCATCAATCATCGATTATTAAACTAAGGTAATCTTTAGTTATGCACATGCTTTTCATTGCTTCCAATTCACTCCTACAATCATATCTTTCTAATAGTTGAACATTTACTCCTGCTAAAACCCACCTAGTTTATAATTACTTCTAAGCTAGGATAGGATTTACACATCTCCCACCTTCAAAAGGTTGTAAGAGAGGACTATAACGTGCAGGTGCAACTATGGATAAAGGGTCTGGGAATCTGATGATATTAGAGAATTTAATGTCCATCACCCATTCAATACAATGATTGTGATGCCTTCGGTAATAATGCTTCCCATCTTTTCATATACTCCTACATTTATTCAAGTACAGATTAATATAAAGTGGCGCAGACAGCAGCTAGCCAAAAAAAATAAAAGATTTTAAACAATAATGATGAATAAAAAGAGGGTATTCAGGAACCATATATAGTTTTATAACAATTAAATTAAACACTTTGTTTTCATTCCAGTGGATTACATTACATGTATAGTAGAGAAGGCAAAAGTGGGGGAAAAAGTGTTGCCTTTAGCCTTAAATTCTTCTTGTTGTGTTCCCCTGATAATTTGTGATGTTTGTATATGCTAATGTTATCCCCTTTACAGTAGTACTGACTACTGTTGATGAGTTATTTTATAAGAAAAAGGGAAAAGAGGAAAAAAGAAATCCACTTGGCAGGCTGCTTAGCTGGTGACAGATGAATGTAGAGGTTAATCCACATGGTAGACAGAGAATTGTTAAGTGTACATTCACATCACATGCCCACCCATGTGAAGTAAACCCTTTTGTCTACATGTAAATTTCTTCCTTTTTGATATGCGCTAGTAAAATATATAAGACCACCCACCTCCATTCTCATACATATATGTCCTTTTTCACTTTTCTATTTCCCATCTCAGCCTCCATCAATATTAAATGAATGTGCTTTGCCTGTTTCTTTTAACCTCTTTACACAATCACCTCTCTTTTTATTCTAACTTAAATCAAGTTGGTTGGTTGGTTACCCTTACATTACATGCAAGGCGTTTGCTTTTGATTTCCAAAACTCTAATCAAATATTAAAATTATCTATTTCCCATCAAGAGAATGGTACGCATGTAATGCATTTTTGAATCCCAATTCCAAACAACACTGACATATGTATATGCTAATATCTCCAACAACCAGATCAGTTTTAGATGTAATTATATAAATTATACACGCATTTAATTTACATGGTCAACTTGTGTGGTATACATGTGGATGCGTACAATACATATACCCTTCTAAGAATAAAAGTTTCTGAATTCTGAGAAAAACTACGTGACTTTTTTCACAATTACAAAACACGGGAGCTAGCCTGCAGCAAATGACAGGTTTATGGGATTAATAACGATGATAATTATACTCCCACATAGTGTATGTTTGTGTGTGTGTATATATATATATATATGATATGAGCATGTAGAGAGAGATGGGATACATATATGGAGACAGAGACATTTATGGTTGGTGGTGTTGGGCTGTAAAATAATTGTGGGCATACATAGTGGAAGGCATCTATCCAGCTAGAGAAGTTCTACAAGGCATCTAATCTCTTATCCCTCTACCATGTCTACCCCACCTTTTCCAGCTAAAGAAGTTCTTGCCAGCGATGCAGTCTACTTAAAAACAAAACCCTCCCAGTAAATATCAATACATGTCTTGTAAGAAAAGCATTTCAATTACCATACAACTATATAAATAATATCATCCCCAGGCCCAGCTAAGAAGTAAAGCTACGCGTGCTTACATACGGTTCGTATGTATATATATATGTCACTCCATATTTTTCAACTAAGCTTAATTTGTAATATTCTATTTATGAGCTAGCCACAATTTCTGACTTGCGTTTACATGGACTTAAACCTAATTTTATATGGGTATCAATTATAGAACCCCACCACGGTTAACTCATTATTATATGTATATATATATTATGGTAATCATTTACTTGTACAAAGTAAAGGGAACGTATTTAATTAAGATGAGCATCTTTCATTGTCAGCAATTTTTTTTTCATAATGGGAAATGCAAAATAAATATGAAGAACAAAGATTAATTTGATGACGGAAAGGCAGATGTGAAAAAAGTAAGAACACAACTCACATGGAGTTGCTTTCTTAAAGATGTGACCACTCTTATGATCAATTACGTGCTGTACATCCCACTATAATAGAAATAAACGGTGCCTGTTTTTTTTTCTGCTTCTTCTTCCTTTTTTTTTTTTTAAAAAAAATGCATGTTTGCCTATCTTATTATAACATCTTTCCGTTTTACTTTCAAGCCCCTTCCCTGTCACTAATATTTCAATCATACACTTTGACCAAAACGCCCCTTATATGGTGCATCCGCCTCCATATATTGATCAATGATGTGGCACACTTCTGGCTTGTAAAAGTTGAATCCTGATTATAATTATATGTGAATTTAATGACCAATTGATTAATTGGGTCCCACTTCTTGCATTATATGAGTCGTGACTTGGTGTTGTGTTGGGAATTCCACTTTGTTTTTAGATTCAATAATTGGGTTACTGAATTTCTTTACAAGGGCCGGGGTAGAAATAGAAAAAGAAAAAATTTTCTATTATGTTTTCCTCCTCCTTTTTTTCCCTCCCCCCTTCTTCTATCTCCTATTTGCTTGTCTATTTTAAATCTACACAAGCCACAAAAAGTCTTTTGGCATTGACTTGGAACCTCTTTTTTCTCGCAAAGTTGATTGATCAAAAAGGTCCATGACAATGAGAGCAGCAATAAAACTAGGTATGGGCAAGTACCATTTGAAGAGGAACTAAAATAGATCATGAATAATAAAAAAAATGTGGAGATACACAGTGAGTAGCCAATTTAACTTTGGATGTGATTGATACTTAGGAAAACGGTTTAACATAGTAAGATTAAATTGGATGATTTGAATGGAAACAGATGATGGACCTACTACGGTAGGCACGTTCAACTGTAAAATGAATTGGGTTGATTGTATGGCTATAATTAAGTCGTATTAAAGCGACAGTAAATCAATTACATGGTGGAACTGTTGCTGAATCAAGGCATCCTGGCCATTGGGGAAAATTTGATCCCATTTATTAGGGGCGGTTGCAACCTAACCGAATTGGACGCCAATTACTTCAATTCATAAATGAATTGGCCTAATAACATGACCTACATCTAACTAGTTTAATTCAACAGTGGATCCCACTTTCACAAAAAATTAAATAGCATTTTTTTTTCAATTATCTTTGCACAATTATCAAATAAAAGGTTGTGACCTGTGAGACTACATTGGTCATAATCACTGTAGGACCCCGCTCCTTTTACATCCACAGCTAGTGTACACCCAACACAGTTGAATAAGATTTCCTTTTCTTCATCATAGAAAGAAGGGTGGTGCAATGTTTGTTTTCGTTTTTTTTTTTTTCTCTCTTTCTTCTTCGTCTTTTTGGTATGGAGGTTGCGCAATTGTTGTTTAGTGTTAAGAGTTAGGGTCTTTTCTGGTTAATACAAGAAGACGAGGGCGTGTTTTTGGAATAACAAGAAATAGCCGTAACCAAGTATAGAAAATTCTGAATTACAGAGGGGAACCCAGATCACAGATCAGGTGAGCTAGCTAATATAAAAGCCTCAAAACTTGGCTTCAATCATTTAAGGTCAATGGATCCATGTTAGGGTTAGTTCAGTAAATTTACCAACCGCCACTAAATCCAAAAACGTCTTCCCGTAAAAAGCAAAGCTTTGATATTTATCTTCATCTAAAATAACAACCAAAATACATAATAATTTTTTAAAAAAAAAAAAGAAAAAGAGATTCCGAGAATAAAAGGAAGTAAAGCTGACCGACAAGGGCCGGCTTTTAACTAAATTTAGCCGGGCAGACAAAACTCAACTGCGGATAAATTTTATTTTACATGGAATGTAATGTAGGCTAGGCTGTAAAAAAGAAAACTTGTAAGAATGTATTTATATATCTTTCTGTGCCCAACTTTTAAAAATGAATTATTACTACTAGACTAGGGAGAAGAGAAGGAGAAAGAAACACAAACACCAGTTGCCACCTGTTTTTTAATTAAAATAAATAGAAAGATTCCGTGTAGCTAAAAAGAGAAAAGCAGGAAAATAAAAAATTACTGAATTTTTAATTAAGAAAAGAAAGAAACAACTTCTTGAGATTGACAAGCAGATCTCCACAGAAATAAATTAATAAATTCACCGGGACAAACCATCTTCATAAAACCCTTGAGACAATTCACCTTCTCATTTGCTTTGATGATTAATTTTCTTTTTTTTTAAGCTTATATTTTTTGCTGTAAGTGGGAAGAGAGAGAGAGAGCAGGTCCTATGCTAGGGGAGTCAAGTAGTGTGCTAGCAACCACAGCATCGACATCCGCTGGTGGTGCTGCTGCTAGCGGTGGAGGTGGCGGTGAGCCTCCTCAAGTAAGCGGTGCCCATGAAGTGGGACGTGAAGCGGGTCATGTTGGTGGATCAAATTCCGGTGAAGACGATAGAGGAAGAGCCGATGAGAGTGACCGGAGTTTTGGAGGCAACCGGTGGCCGAGACAAGAGACTTTGGCTCTCTTAAAAATAAGGTCCGATATGGACGTTGCGTTTCGCGATGCAAGTGTTAAGGGTCCTTTATGGGAAGAGGTCGCCAGGTGACTACCAATTTTCTTCTCCTTCTCCTTCTTCTTCTTCATCATTCCTTTTTCTTTTTTAACACTTCACCGGGAACAATTTGCTTCTTTTGGGTCCATTGTCAAAGATCTGCTTGCTACTTCTGTTTTCTTTCATGGGTTCTTCTTTCTTTTCCATTTTTAGTTAATTTCCTTTTAGCCCTTAAATCACAATTCAGGCTCTCGTACTAACACAGTTTAATTATACTTCTTAAGCTTATGACCCCTAAGGCTGTTCATCCTGTTGTTCTTTAAAGTAGTTTTGTATTTCGTCCTTCATCTTAGGTGATTCGACATCTGTCAACAACAATTCAGTCTTACAAAGTTCAGATTTTGGACATTTACAAATGGGTTTGTTCATTTCCGGCTCTGGCTTTTATTAGTACTAACATTACAAGACATGTATCTACTAGGATAAGCTAGCTATTTTTATGTATTGGTCCTTGTATCAGTCCACTATAGGTAATCAAGAACCAAAATTTAGTTTTTGAAAATGGGATTTAGCGATTAGAGGATGAACATTTTTTCAGTCGATGCATATTCCCCCGGAGATTACTGAGAGTTCATGAATTGGTAATGTCCCTTTGCGTTTGTCTTGTTTTAACTCATTCCTTCGTTTTCTGTCTATTTTCCTTGTTGTATCTTGTCCGAATTATCGTGTATTTAATGTGTGAACAACACTAGACTAGTTTAATTTGTTTGATGAGTAAAATAAGATGGGATGAAAACAAATGGAGTTTCTTTGTTGTATCCTCATCAGGAAGCTTGGGGAGCTTGGTTATAATCGAAGCGCCAAGAAATGTAGAGAGAAGTTTGAAAATGTCTACAAGTACCATAAGAGGACCAAAGAGGGTCGAACAGGAAAACAAGAAGGCAAAACTTATCGATTTTTTGATCAATTAGAAGCCTTTGAGCATCAAGCTTCAGTACTCTTATCACCCGCACCACTGTCACAGAAGCCGCCTCAGCAAGCTCCGGAGATCACCACCACCGCAATGCCGGTGGCGAATCCTCCACTCAATGTCGCCACCTCTAATGTTACTGTTCTATCAACGACACTGAAAACAGCTGCAGCACTAGCTTCAAATGTTTCTCAAACAATGGTCACGCCGTCAATAAACCTCACAATCCCTTCTTTTCCAACCACAAACCCTACAGTCTTACCTCCATCGCAAGCAACGAACCCTACTACCACTTACCGTTCTTCTTTTCCTAGCTTATCGCAGGATCTCCTTTCCAATTCCACCTCTTCGTCCACGTCCTCAGACGTGGAAATTCAAGGACGGCATAAGAGGAAGAGGAAATGGAAGGATTTCTTCGAGAGGCTAATGAGAGAAGTGGTACAGAAACAAGAAGAGATGCAAAGGAAGTTCCTTGAAGCAATTGAGAAGCGTGAACATGAAAGAATGGTTAGAGAAGATTCATGGAGAATGCAAGAAATGGCACGAATCAATCGAGAACGGGAAATTTTGGCTCAAGAGAGATCTATAGCTGCTGCCAAAGATGCAGCAGTAATGGCATGTTTGCAGAAGTTGTCCGAACAGCAAAATCTGGGGGAAGTACAACATAATTTGCCACCGCCGCCGCAGCCTCCTCCGACACAACCTGTGGTTCCGCCCCCGTCTGAGCCACCAGTAGTGCTGCCACCGCAGCAGTCAGCAGCCCCCCCATTGCAGCCAGCAGTCCGTCCATTGCAGCCAACAGCACCGACAGCATTAGCACTACCTCAGCTACAATTGGTGGCAGCAACTAGTGTGGAAACGTTAAAATCATCAGATAATGGGGATCAGAATTTAATGGGAGCAAGCTCTTCAAGATGGCCTAAAGTAGAAGTGCAAGCTTTGATTAGGCTAAGGACTGATCTGGACGCCAAGTACCAAGAAAGTGGACCAAAAGGGCCACTATGGGAGGAAATCTCAGCTGGCATGAGAAAGCTGGGTTACAATCGTAGTGCAAAAAGATGCAAAGAGAAATGGGAGAATATTAACAAGTACTTCAAGAAAGTGAAAGAAAGCAACAAAAAAAGGCCCGAAGATTCGAAAACATGTCCGTATTTTCACCAATTGGATGCATTATACAGGGAGAAGAACAAGATTGATGGTCCAACCCAAATTCAATTTAAGCCTGAGAACTCGGTGCCATTGATGGTTACGCCCGAGCAGCAATGGCCACCTCCTCAACAAGAGCATAGAACTGATTCAGTGATGGAAGATTTGGAAAGTGATGAGAATCAAAATAATAATGAAGACGACGACAAGGACAATGATGATGAGGAGGAAGAAGAAGGTGGTGGCTATGAAATTGTAGCCAACAAACCAGCAACAACGGCCATGAGCACAGCACATTGAGGGCAAAATGAAATAGAGAGTTGCATGAAGAGTCAGTAATTGTTGAACAGCGGGCCAAGTGGGTCAGATTCCGGCAGCCGTGAGTTGTGGTGGAGGAATCTGAACTTGTAAGCAAGAACACATGGTGGGGGTGGGGTAGCATATAGTCAGTGGGATTATATGTTTTTATTGTTGTTTCTATAATTTATTTATTTTTTGCTAAATAAATAAGGATAGATAATGAATGAGAGAGAAAGGGGGAGAATGGGAGAGTGAAAGAGAGCTTCTTTCAGGTCCTTCCACAGAATAAATAAACGAGACTAAATATTGTAATTTTCATTTATCTGTTCAATTTTAGTGTAAATGTGAGCAAATGTTTACCTAAAGTGTTTGCTTTGTACCTTATACTTGGCTCAATATACAAAGGGTTAGTGAATTCATACTCTCATCATATATATATATGCTTGGATTTCTTCTTATATATATATAAGGATTTGGATTTATTTTAATTAGGATTTATGAAGTATTTTAATAGAAATATTTGAATGAACTCATATATAGTTTTCATTTTCACTGCTGTAGTTTGTACTCAGCAAAATTTTACCGATCTAGCATAGTAATTGGTAAAAACAATTTTGTTCTTCTCACGTGAAATGATTAAATAAAAGAATAATTGTTGCAGAAAAAAAGAAGAAAAGTCACTTCCCTTGCCTCAGAACTGAAATATGTTCATATATAAGAAGTATACACATGCTCAGAGGGAGGGGCGTACAAACAGCCTGCCCTTCCCAGCAGGGACCTTCTCACAACATGCCAACATCATGCAGTCATGGACCTCTTAACATGGTCCACTCGGAGGAATCTTCTCAGCACTTAATCTGAGGGCCTAACCTAGATTTACGGTAACTTATTTGCTTGACGTCAATTTCTTGTACCAAGAAAATCAATTCTCATTATTACTTCAAGTAGAATAATTAGTACATACTGAAGTCGTCATTAGATACTAATGATGTTTTATTAAGCTAGCATTAATGAGCATTTGGATTCTCGAAGAAAGAATATGTGCCTTTTTTTTATTTTTTTTTGCCCTCCGAAGCTCCAAGCCAAGCATGCCTAATAAGTAGTTACCTAAAAATCACATCAGTTGCAAGTACAATTTTTTGATATTCTATTTAACTTGGTAATTAAATTCAACATGTATATATGCTTGTAAGAACAACAAATGCTAGAGAATGTGATAAGCTTTTGTTATGCATGCACATGATGCTTCTTCCCGTTTAACTTGAATGCATATATTTTGTATTGATATTTATGAATACTATGAACGGTGAGGTGGGATCGATATGATGCTACAGCAAATCATGGGGGACCTTAGCCATATATGTTTATGTATCTTGAAAAATCATGTAAATACCACTCTTTGGCACAAAATGGTGCGTTTGAGAGTTGGTGAAAGGGCATGCGGTACAATTTTTTGTCCAACGCTGATGAAAATTACTGTAAACATCATCCATTAAAGAACGTGCCCCCACAGCCATTGATGATTGGTCTCTGCATTTTTATTTATGGATAGGAGTAGATATTATTCTGTTACACAGTTATAGTACCAGACAATAAAAGCTCCTGTTCCCATCATTGTACACACACAATTTATATATATATATATATATGTATATAAATAAATGATTGATGATGATATAAGATGATGGTTGATGATCATATGATTATATTTTCACATTGGATGCAGTGTATCAACTAGCTACCTAGCCCTTACATTCTGCTGCCAAAACTTCCTCAGAAATTCACATGTATGAGCGCTTAATTAACGAGTACGAAGGAGTTAATATAAAACGTTATATGTGATTATTAATGAAGATCATATTGTTTAAGAAATTAAACTTTGGTACGATGATGTAAATCTAAATTCCATTGGATTACGATTGTAATTGTTCTTATATAATAACCCTAGTAACACATGCATTGATATAATCATTTGACCAGCAGCTTGAGGTAATAAAAGGAGTTGCGTCCCACTTGGGCGATGGGTCCTACAGCCTAATTACAGTGACGAACATAGATGTATGTGCAGTGTCTACTGTCTGACCATTCTGAAACGAATAAATCATAAGGTCAAATTGCAACGGCATGAAAATGGCTCCTGACCCGACGCCCACTATAATGTTCCATCTCTATGCCATTGCCGAAGCATTTTTTTTTTCTTTCTTTCTTTGTAAAGCTAGCGAGCTCTGGCAGCAAAAGACATGAATCTCCATTGCGTTGTTGCTTCTTTTCTTTCCTTTTGCAAATCACTTACACCAAATCATGAAACTGAAATAAGCATCAAGCATGTACAACAACACAGCAACAAATACTTTTGTTTTTGCCTTTTGTTTTATGTACAGCAGGTATCTACTCTTTACTTGATGACGATGGTGTGCACTTTTTCTTCTTTTCTTTACTTTTCAAAGGTGTTGAACGTAACAAAAGAGGAAGAGATTGTCAAGGCTGACTTTCCTAAACAACATGTTCTTTGTGCTGACTTCAGACAGAAACTCCTTCCCAAGTTATAGTACTTTGCTTTTAAAAGACAAATATTAATGTCACCACCAAAAAAAAGAAATGCGTTTAGACATGCCCTGAGAGACAGAGTCGCGTCTTATGACTTCTTACCCTTTTCCAAATCTACAAGTTAAATATTACTTGAATAACAAAAGCATGAATGGGACAAACATTGACACTTACGTATCCTTTATACCAACGACATTGGTACAAAAGTTCAGACACACACTGTGATAGCTAGTTTTAATTTTCTTGTACAAGTGTTATTGAGATTGTGCAAGCTAGGAAGCCTGAATTCTGAAGTTGACATCAATGTTAGCCAGATCACTATTTCCAATAATTTGAACAATTATTGTTGGTTATATGATATTAAGCAACAAGTTTGGGACATTACAGTTTGATTACTTATGCTTTCGGTCCTTGTATTTGATTATTGTGACGTTGCTGAGTGAAGGTTTGTTTTTGAAAACACTGGAAATTCTACCGTATTTGCCACCTCTTTTCCCGACTTCATAGTGTTTTACTTCACCCTCGCACTTGTATGTGCGTGTCTGCATAAGCGTATCTTTACATCTTTATCATGTAGATATAAATAACAGAAGGAAATGCCAATGATTTGGTCGTATCTTTCAAAGCTAAAGTAACTATACTTTAGACCGGGATCTGATCTAATAGCACTGACAAGTAATAAGAACAATAGTTTGGAACATGCCACATATATTACTAGGCCCCATGAACAAAGAAATGGAGAAATAAGCAAATTGGCTTTGTTCTTCTTCTTCTTCTTTTTTGTTTTTGAGAAGCTTGTGTTTTCTTGTTGCCAGACAGTCCCATGTGACTTCTTCATCCATTTGGATCACTGGCATCACGACATCCGGATATGGGAAAACACAAATGAGAAGCAAAGTTAATAAGAATGGTACAAATGAGCAACTCTTGTTTGTAGCTTTTTCCTAGATTTGCTAGCTCAAAATCAAACCTTTGCTGAAAGAAGAATTCATATCACTCAACATGGTTTTTGTTGTTCTATTCATATTTTCTTTAAGATTGGAGGACATTTCATTTTTCTGTTTTTTCAACTTAATGTCCTATGCCTTGTAGAAAGAGCGAATATCCTAACTAAGCCCTTTGATATACAATTAAGTAAATTAGAAGACCCTGTTAGTTAAAAATATTTGGTAAAATTAGCTGTTTAGTATTAACTGTTTAAATGTAAAATGACTTATGAGAGTGTGATGTAAAAAAAAATATATAATGTCATGATTAGATATTTAATTTTACAAAATTGAAGTTTTTAAATCTAATTAAAAACATATAACATTCTTAAAAATTTTGTCACCATAATATATTTTTATTTTGTAATCAAATTTTTTTCATTAGTAAAAAAAATCTCAAATTTTGTAACTAAAAAACTTACTTCATTGTAAAAATAAAATCCCTATAGAATACGTGCATAATTTTTAGTTTGAATTATCCATAATATCACTATAGCGTAATTAGTATAACTCAAAAATTATGAAAGGAGAGTATAATTGATTTTTTACTCATTAATTTTTGGCTGATCATCAAAAAAGCTCCTCTTATGGAGCTTTTAGAAATCAGCTTATTGAGGTAAAATAAGCTAACCAATAAGTCATTCATCAAACATATTAATAGTTTTTTAAGATGGTCAAAAAGCTAAAAAAACTTATCAATTATTTGTCAAACACCTCCGAAGACTCGTTTCTTTGAAAATCACTAAAAGGTTAACTTTTAACTTAAGAAATTTAGTGGTTTGATAATTGGTAAAGCATATCTGTTAGTTTTTTTTTTTTGGTAAACATATCTGTTAGTTATGAATATAACTGTGATCCAAAATGCTTCTATATTATACTGTTTGGTAAAATAATTACAATAATATTTTAGTTATCGAAATAATATCTAAAAAGAATTTATTTCAGTAGTATTAAATGATAAGGACGTCCTAATTAAAAATATAAATTCACTCTATAATAGATGTAACAAAATAATATTGCAACAAGGATTTTAGTATAAATTAGTATAAACAACACTATTGAATGTAATTTGTAATTTATAAGGTGACCGGAGAAGGACCGTTTTTACCATAATTAATTACTATAACCAACAAGCTTAAATTGATATGCTTTCCCTAGCTAGTTCCAGAAATACATGGAAGCCAAGCCAGGATTCAAGGAGAAGTAGAGTCCATGCTTAGGCCTTCTAAAGTTCAAATCTTAATAGTTAATTATTTTTCTTATGGAATCGCTATTTTATATATGCATTTAAAGGGTTTACTAAATTCACGAGTTCAGATCCTCTGTCTAATATTATGATGTCTTATTGTGTCCAATAAATCTCAGTCATTTATTTATGTGGGTCCCGCATAAATCCCGCGTGGGTCCCTCAATTTCATGAGACAGAATAAGACAGAGTAATATTGAACAGAAGATCTGAACTCCTAAATTCACCTTGTTGTAATGTTGTAGTATTGCTGAACAAAACAATACATTTGGAGACATCATTTAGCTTGGGAGGTTAAGTGCCGAAGCAAAGTATTCTCTCATTTGGACATTTATCTAACTTCATCTCTAGCCCATTCCTTGTCCTCTTCTTCCAGGACATACACATGCATTGAAATATCCTTTATTTCCTGAAATTTTCTGTTGGACATCCAACAAAGATGTTGCCAATGGAACTGATATCATTGTCTTCGTCCATTTTTTTTTCTTTTTTTAAAACATAGATAGCTTTCTTGGCTTTTGAGCCGAATATTTAGAGTAGGATCGTATCGAGATAGTTTTCTATATCTTATCCATATAATATTGTGGGAATAATAGACAAAGATCGATAGGGTATAGGTCTTCCGGCTAAATATGGTTTTTAGTGCCCGATCCTCCAGTTGTTGTCACATATGAAGCCGTCTGCTCTAATAAGGAAAAAAAACAAAAACACATTTTCCATGTTAGGCTGTTAAATTTTAGGATTTTGAGAATGTTGGCTTTATATTTTTGTAACATAATATGTATCGTTAGGAGGGATAAGTTTAACCACTTGTAGCTAGTATATGGCATGAACACAAAGCTCCAACAAGTAGAAGCTCAAATGGTACGTAAATTCTGTTAGGCTTCAAGTAGGCGAATATCTCAAGTGTGTACACCGTAGAAGTTGACTTGTTTGACATGCTTATGGATGTGCGTCAAAGTATATGAGAATTGAGAGATTTGATATTAATTGACTAATTAGAGGTTTTCTAATGAAGAATTAATTTTGTCGTTTGTCCCGATTCTCCTGAAAATGACTTAAGCATCCAGCATTTTGAGAACAGACACTAGCCAGAACAGAACCTACGTGATTTTCTAGGGCAAGAACGTACGAATCAACAGTTTGAGGATCCCCAGATGGGTGCTTCAGGGCCGGGAGGAGTTGTCATTTTGGAGTAATTGGGGTTGTTCTATATATCTTTCGAAGTAAAAAACAGTAAGGAACATATAGTTTTATGCCTTAATGCATGACGATTGAAGTAATTTCTTAAACTGCAGAGTGCTGCTACTGCAATTAATTACGGTTTATTTAGTTTTAGAGTAAAAAATAGTAAGAAGCATATACAAGATGACAGTTTCATTCAAATCAGCAATGAGGTACGTGTGTATTTTGCTTGGTCGACATGACTTGGGTATGCTCGACAACGATTTCTATTAAGTTAAACTTAGCCATGGCTGGAAGTTAGTTTTTCATTACCAGTGAACAGGTCTATAGGCGAATAACTAAATATTGTTATTATTTGTTGTTATAATGTGATTATATATAAGTTTAGAACATACATTTTAAACAGTAGAAAGCACTTTCCATTTAATTATATTAACTGAAAGGAGCATTTAGTTTTAGTTTATTTAATATAGTTACATTTTTGTTATTGATAATAATTAAATATTACATTAAATATAAATTAAATTAAATTTATGAATTACTTAAGTAAATATTTTTAAAATCTCTTGTACAATTATATTATAAGTATTTATTTATCTTTTATTAAAATAAATAAGTAAAAATTTGTACAAAATTATTAATATAATTTAATTATTGAAACTAGTGTCATTATTTAGAATTCAACATTTGATATTTAAAAAATATTTCAAGAATAATTATTTTAATTTATAAATTTTAAAATAATTTTCATAAGTTGTGGAAACATGAAAAATAAATTTAAATTTAAAAACTAAAACAAAAAATTATAGTAGAAACAAATAGGTCTTAAAGAATAAAAAAAAGTTATGAATTTCATCTCAAAAGACGGTGCAAAATTACCTTGTGTTATAATTGTATTTTTATCAATTAGTATACTGAAATTATAGAAAATATCAAATTAAATTTATAAATAATAATATATAATATTTTAAATATTCATTATATCTAAAATAAAATATTTTATAATAATTTTTAATAAATAAACTTATTAAAACGAAATGCTTTTCTTATAATATATGAAGCGATTTTATTTTCTAAAATATAAACTTATTTATTAAAACAAATTAATTGATTTGATTATTTACTATTTACTACTAACAGGATATAGAAATAATAGAGTTTAATTATTTAAGTTATTGTTAATATTAAGGTTCTTAAAAAATTTGAGATGAATTATAGTTTTTAAATATAAATTTTAATTATATAAATTTAATAATAATTATATAAATTTTAAAAATTATTTATAACGGTATTTGTTATTGATCAATACCTCTCCAACATTCAATATAATATTTACATTTTTGTTATCAAATGTTGCGTATTTTTAGACCTTAAAATAACTGGTTTCGCACGTAATGCATACGGGAATTTCGAATAAATGGCAAATATCGAGTCTGTCGTACAAGACTTACCTAGTGTGGAGTATCTAGTTGACATGATTTGCAAACTATTGAGTCAATTCGGAAGTTTACTCAATGTGCATCTAAAAAATAGCGACTCTAAATTCTTCCGTTTTAAAAAATATATACATATGTTCCACACATTACCGATTAAGTTACTACGTTATATTCCTATTCATTATTTAGAAAATTGGCAGAAGCAATTATAATAAATATGAATCAATATTACTTGACGATGTTCTATATATTAATTCAGTGCTTCTAGTCTTCAAATATCCGAAAAGGGCAAGAGAGAAAAATTTTAAACAATTCAAAATCACAATTAAAATGATATGTCCTCTTCGTCTCCAACTAAGTTTAATTTTCCGTTGAACTTCGGCTATGTTTAATCGGACGTAAAGTTCTTAATAGAATGTGATGATTTATAATGGAATAGAATATAAATAGGTGTAATATTAGAAAATTGTTATTTGATGGAATGGAAGAGTTTATAATGTAATATAGTCAAATGTTGTTTGAAAGAATGGTTTATAATGTAATATAATGAAAAATTATTTATCATTTTATATTTCATCATAAGCCTCTCGAATCGTAGATTTCTTATTTTTACTGTTTAGGATTGAATGAGATGTAATATGATACTCTCTTCTCCCATCTCATTGCATTATAAATCATTATCTTAAATGATGAAATAATATTACATTCAATTTCATTTCATTAATAAATACGGTACCAAACATAGCCTTCAGCAAATATTAGATACCACTTACGTAACAAACTCAATACAACGATAGTTGTGACCTGCAACGGATCCAGGGGGGCTAGCAAGGGCTATAGCCCCCCCCTCCCCCCAAGACAAAAAAGTTTGTTAGGAATGTTTTGTTAACTAAAACTCAGCCCTTCTCCAAGACTAAAAATTTTTGCCCTTCTCCCTCCAAGACTAAAATTCTGGATCCGTCGCTGGTTATAACAGAGCCAAATATTTAATATGGTAGCGTACTTATTACATAATTGTGAAGACTTTAAATAGTTTGTTGAAGTAGCATAGCAAACAAATATGGGTAAAGTAGTTCTGTTAAACCTTATCCATGACGCTACATAAAGACATTACAGAGTGGATAAAGATAGACTTGTGTTGTGTCAAGGCTGCCCATGTAGATATCCATAACGCTACATGAAGACATTACAGACTGGATAAAGATAGACTTGTGTTGGCTGCCCATGTAGATGATCCTGTACTCCAGCTTCAAAATTTCCTTGCCAAGTTACATAAACAGGTTTTCGGAATTATACAGAAAAATTATTGCTAATTAGTCGAAGTAAGAAGTAAAAATATTTTGATAAAGAAGTTTCTCCGTGTGCGAGCAGCAGCTTTCTGAATCTTAATTTCTGCAACTGTATAACAGAATATCTTAAATGCCTTGCACACGAACATATATCACCACTGAACTTGCCTGTAATTTCACCTCACCCTATCAAGACTCACAAGTTGGGATTTGTGGCTGGTCCAGATATAATATAAATGGTTATATGCAGATTGTCACAAACTTTCCAATCAAATGATGAGATGGGTAGATGAGAGGAATAATGAATGCTGCGATGGGTTACTGGAAAGTCAAACACATGGTGACACACACACACGCATATATGTGTACAGAAATTTAACTGATTTGAAGATTAGAAGATTCGTTTTGCGTAGGACCCACGTAACCAAGGAGTTTCATGTGATCAGGGTCCCTGGTCCCCACCCTTCTCGTAAAGTGTTTCCTCACTGTCCTCCTGATATTAAGCTATCATTTCACTTACGACCATATGGAATGTGTAAGACATCCAGGAGCGAACCTTTCACTTCTTCTTGCAATTAATTCACAACTAATGAAAAGAAAGAATGATAAGAAAGATACAACCCATTTGAAAGCTTATTTTGATTTGTCATCTACGGAACATTTTCCTTCTGGAAGTACAATAGATGAAAATGTAAAACGAAAAAACTCACCTTTTCATTTATTCTCTCTTTCTGCTGATATTCCTATACATAACCATTATATAAAATTACAGAAGCTAAAAGAAAAAAGAATGGTAACCCACCGAAGATCGGGTTTGGATGCCATGTGCGTGGGGATAAATAATTAAAGCGGCGCCACCACATCCACCTTGATTCATGGCATTTGGAACCTGCAGAGAATGATTATACAAAGTACTCCTGATTCTGAAAGATCGATCATCAGGTGGCAGGCTAACTACTACACCCTCTTCTCATGATTCCAAGACATTTTAGCCTTCATTTTTTCTTCTACCCCTCTTTCTTACTTCATCCTCTCTCACCATTTTACATTGGCCATCTTCTTAAACAAGAAGCCTCCTTTCTTTTGTCGGTCTCACTCACCATTACCCAACGTCGCTGGTTTGTTTGCCACCATCTCGAACCCACCAGCCTCATCTTCTTCCTCAATCTCTCTGTCTTCTTCTTCTTCTTCGTCTTCTGCCATGTCATATTCAATTTTCTCACTTTGCCTGTCTTCTGGGGCCGTTTCGACTTGGCTTTCCTGTTGCAGAGGCCACTGTCTCTCTGGTCGCACCATCAATGGCTCCATTGTGCTTACGGGCTTCACCATCACGGCATCACCAGTATTAATTGAACCCTCAATCTTGCTCCTCTCTTTGTATAAAGCATCGAGTTGGTGAAAATAAGGGCAAGTCTTTGAATCCTCAGGCCTATTCTTGCTGCTTTCCTTCACTTTCTTGAAGTACTTGTTTATGTTCTCCCATTTCTCTTTGCATCTCTTTGCACTCCTATTGTATCCAAGCCTTTGCATTCCTGCCGAAACCTCCTCCCAAAGTGGTGCTTTTGGTCCATTTTGTTGATACTTGGTGTCAAGACTTATTCTAATCCTAATTAGAGCTTGAACTTCAGCTTTAGGCCATCTAGAAGAGCTTGATAGAGGAGCATCTTCTCCTAATGGCCCTTCTGGAGCATTCAAGTTCGTTATTGGTACCAAAGGAGATTCAGCAGGCGGAGGCCTAGGCCGCGGCTGCGGGGGTGGTGGTGCTGGCTGGGGCAAAGGTTGAGGATTCTCTTGTATTTGCTGCCCGGAGATCTTCTGCAAAAATGCAATAACCGCCGCATCTTTGGTCGCTGCGGCTGACCTCTCTTGGATTAGAATATCGTGCTCTCTATTAATCCTGGCCATTTCTTGCATCCTCCAAGCTTCTTCTCTTACCATTCTCTCGTGTTCGCGTTTATCGATTGTTTCCAATAATCTCCTTTGCAACTCTTCTTGTTTTGTCAGCACATGCAATGTTAATCTCTGGAAGAAATCCTTCCATTTCCTTTTCCTTTTCCTTTTACGGCTACCTTCCAAGTCCTCGTCCGATGCCGTGGAAGATGAAGTAGAACTCCAGAAAAGATGAGCAGATAGGTTTTGAAAGGAAGATGGTAGACTGTTTTGAGAATAACTGACGGGTTGTGAAGAAGATAATGGTAGAGCCATTGTAGGGTTTGTTGTTGATGTAACGGTTTTTTGAGAAATGATGTTGACAGGGATCGCAGTGGATGGAACAGTAACATGGGAGAAGTTAGGAGCATTGGGCCACGATGGTAATGTGGCTGCTCCTGCCATTGAAGTTTGAGATTGCGGTGGATGTGATGGCGGCGCTGCGGTTCGCTGCGATGAATTATGGCTTTCAAGGGCTTGCAGTTGATCGAAAAACCGATACGTTTTGCCTTCAGATTTACCTGTTCGACCTTCTTTGGTTCGCTTGTGGTACTTGTACACGTTCTCAAATTTCTCTTTGCATTTCTTGGCACTTCGGCTGTAACCAAGCTCAGCTAATTTCCTGAAGTAAACAAGTTCACAAACTCCAATTCTGATTTCATCCCATTTGAAAACTATCATAAATAGCAAGATCTAAGTTGATCGACACGTGAAATAATATCCAAGAAAATGTCCAAAAAGAAACTCTTAATAAAAAACGTAATAACATGAAACCCAGAGAAGAAAACAAAGAAGAAGGAACAAGCTACACATGAGCTAAAGATGTTAAAGAAGTACCGACTGCCTGACAAACTCTCACTCTCACTATATCGGAAGTACCAACAATTAATGAGATTATACCTTTCTTCTCTTACCAACTATTCAAAACATGAGAAAAAAACTAAAACACAATAAAGAAGGGTTCATGCAATTTTATAACAATTGAACTGCTACCTGTGTCTCTCTTGTCAAATGCTATATTACTGAAAGTGGAAGTAGAAAAGGCCACACTTTCTGGAAGTTCATAGACCAAAAAGAACTGTAAATGCCCATCGTCCCAGAGCAGTACACAAGAAAAAAAAGATCCCATAAAGAATATCTTGATCTTCTTTAAGCAGGATTGTCATTAAGCAGATCTCCATGCAAGAACTCTCCATATACTAAAATCTTTATATGGTTCTACAAGAAAAAAGAAAAGAAAGCTAGCACAAATGTAAAAATGGAGAATTGAATCACCTGGACACCTCTTCCCATAACGGACCTTTGTGACTTGAGTCTCGAAACACCGCATCCATATCTGACCTCATCTTCAACAAAGCCAAAGTTTCTTGTCTAGGCCACCGGTTTGCACCATAATTCAACCTATCACCTTCATCAACAACCCTAACACTCCTGTCTTCATCACCTGAATCGGGACCGACACCACCACCACCTTCATGAACTCTAACCGCAACAGGGTCGGCGACATCGCCGGAGGTCGCAAGCATAGTTGATGAATCGCCTAGCATCGACATAGCTATCTAGCTATAAGGCTCTTACACCCAAAAAAAAAAGAAAGAAAATCAGAAACTAAAAGCTGGGAAGGTGAATTCTCCAGAGGTTTATATGATGATGGTTTGTGTATGTCAGTGTGTGGTGAATTTGATCAATTTATTTGGGTGAGATCTGGCTGTCAATGTCAAAAGCAAGACTACAATAACTAAAACGAAAAACAAAGACAATGGACACAATTTCTTTTCCTTTTTATTCAGTAATTACCCAGAGGAATCTTCAGAAACAACACTGGGTCCTCTTTCATGTGACACGTCATTAACAAGAGAAGTTGATTGTATAATTACACAGATAAAAAAATAAATACTATCAAGGAATTGCAATTGGCAACAGATACCGACGATGGTGATAATAGTAGTTGGGGCCATTTGCTTTGTATGGTCAGCTCTGCTTTTTGTTGGGGTTTGTATTTCAGTGGTCATCGGCAGTTGTTCAAAGTCACCCTAAAATGGTTCAGATGTTACAGACTTTTATTTTATAAGCATCATCCGTTGTTATTGTTTTAGAATTGTTAAATAAGAGCCTGATTAGATTAATTAATATTAGTAGCTACTGTTGGTAATTGAGATCTTTACCTATCTAGGTATCTACGTTTTTTTGACCAAAATGCCCCCACATTATTGAGAGAAAAACAATTGAATCATACAACGACTAATCAAAGCTTTGCATTATGTTTGTAAATATGTGTATGTATGTACTTTGAAATATAAGGGTGGAGCCACGCCGGCAAGATTGGATGCAATTTATATTTTGACGTCGACCACTACATCCCTTGACAAGTAATGCATTCATACTTATCTAATAAGAAAATAATTTCCACCCCTCTCCCTCTCCCTCGCCTGAATACCTTATCTTAGAACGAATGGAGGGGTTTTTCTTTTTCTTTTTTAATTAGGTAAGTGGCGTGGTTTTAATGTTCGAAATTGCGGCCATTTATTGACTGAGCATTACTAGTAAGCAATTTAGTTAGGTCATGACCTACCGTAATAAATAGTAATGAAATTTTGATAGTGAAGATGACATTGCTATTCTTACCCATTCTTGAGTGCCGAATTTATGTTCTTTGAATTCGGTGGGTCGGGTCGGGGACCAGATGTGAAGTAAGTGATTATGGGTTGTTACTTGTTAGACGTTAATTTTAATTATCTGTTGTAGGCATATATATATATAATTCATGCACGAGGTCGTATGCACCCAAATTCTTTTAATTTATAAGAATGTGATCTTTGATTGGTACACTTGGTTTCACGTTACTAAAAACCAACTGGCAAAGAGTCCTTTGTTTCCAATTCATCTGCGGTAGTTGACAGGAGCTAGGCTTAACAACATTGCATTTGGCGTTCGAGTCCAGGTATTTTTGGTAATTGAAGCTTGCATTGGTAATATGAAATTTTGATTAACCTAGTCAACTATAATTATGAAGAATCTAATCATGAATTTTTGAGATTGACATCAGTTAGCTCAAATGTAAACAATCTTCACGTGTGAAATCACTCAACGAGTAATTTGGCAATGTATATTCCCATGGGTGGATCCAAATTTTTTTTTAAGTGGGGGCAAAATAAAAATATTTTTTTAAGTGGAGACAAAATATTAATAAGAGCATAATTTTAATTTTTTTATGAGATAAAAATTTAAAATTATAATATTTTTATATACATGACTTTTTTTTTTATTCGAGGAAATCTCGTAGGCGGGTTAAGCGGGCACACCCCTTCGAGGGTTCAACTGGTACATCACTCCACAGGCGGGTCAAGCGGGTGCACCTCATCATCAGGGTCCAACTAGTTCTCCACCTACAGGTAAAATCTCGACTACCCCAGGCTCTTACAAGAGGAGCTAGTATGGAATCGAACCTGAGACTTAATAGAAGCCAAGCCCCGCTCTCAACTATCGAGCCACACCCCTTGAGAGCGACAACGGCATGATGGTCAAATATAATATTGAAAACCTTATTCGAATTTCAAATTAAGTTAAAATAAAATTGAACATGAAAACAAGTATCAAGCACTTTGTCTTCTTAAAGTAATTAATCACTTAAATGACAGTTATAAATCGACCTAATTGAAGTTGTTGACACTTGTCAATTCTTGATTGAGTTTTTATTTTCATTAAGACCGTTGGAAGGTAGCTTCCGGGGAGCGTGGTGTGTGATTAAGAAATGGGTTCGAATCATTTAGACTAATTAAGAAGACAAACGAAGTATTGCGTAAAAATCATAGGAAGGCCCCCAAGGTTTAGAGGGGGTTGGATGGTGGGGCTATCAACTCGATGATTCAATTATTGGGTGAAGATACAAAACGAATTGGCAACATTTAATAATGGCAAAAGTGGGACCGCCATTAATCATCATATAAATGCCTTATCAAAATTTATTTTTTAAGTTATAGATTCTCATGGTGTGTTTCCCACTATAAATGATTTTAAGTTTACATTATCTGTTTATCATATTAGATTTTCCCAACAATATATACATGGATTCATGAATCATATTAATCAATTTTTATAAATTTGATAATATTTTTTATTAGTAACTATATATATTTTTCAATCCCATTCCATACAGTAAATTAGTGCACCTAATATCCTCATCAGTCTATGTATAATATTTAGTAAAAATGCCAACAAAAAACTATAAATATTTACTTACAGTATAATTAAGTAGTACCGTAAACTTTAAAGTCTAAATTCGATTAAGCCCATTAGATCATGGACCTAAGGATTTTATACACATTTTTTATGCAGAAAATCCAAAATAGTTAGGAACTTGAGAATGACAAATTAGGTGGTACCCATAGAGAAAGAAAGGGAAATATAAGGAAGAGCAGGTTGAGGATGTAAAGCAATTAGGTAGATAAACATAGAAATGCGTATGTGTGCACTTATGCGAAGTGTGGTGTTTGTGGCAATGATGGATATCGGGAAGAAGAAAGCACATGTGTGTGTGTTTTTGACCTTACTTGTCTTGCAAACAAAACAGTGTCTGTTTCTTGTCGACCCTCAGCCTCTTTTGTGTTGTACTGCTTGGCTGGCACATACATAACATATTTCTTTTGCTTAGCTGGACTACGTGCTTATGCCTTCATACCATTCCAAATGCATATTTAGTACAAGAATTTAAATGTTAGTGGCTGCGCACTTGCTATATTCAAAGATATTGCAAAGCTTAATAGTTGTATGAAATGTGCTTTGGCACTGATTGTTTTTGTAGCAATTCACTTGCTATAATCTTTGATTCCTTCACTCTAATCAACCCAATGGTTGAACCAAGGATATACTCTATACATGAGGTAAGATTGAAAAAAATTAAACCGTTATATATAAAATTGGTTAAAAATTGAATAAAATTAGAGAATTTTAAAAATGATTGAAGATTAAACTATTCTTATCTATAAAAAATTTAAAGTTTAATATAAAAAGAAAATTATTAAATGAAAATTTACCGGCTTATTTAAGATTATAAAAATTGATTGGTTTATTAAATCTGACTAATTAATTAATAAACTAATCAGTTTTTAATAACAAACATTATCATATCAAAAAATTAAATAATTCAAAATTTACCGGTTTAATTTTTAAAATATTGTTCTATATAACAGATAAACGTATATTACCATCAATGAATTGATGAGTTGCCATCTCATCTAGTGAGAAAAAAGAAGAAGATCTCAACAATAATTAAATTTGAGAGGAAAGTTAGGGTGGCAGACAAAAGCACGGTTGCTTAACATGGAGGGCATGTGAAAAGAAACACTCATCATATGTCATCCATGTGTTTTAACCCATGGGATTATCTGGCTCTTTCTAAGCAACCTGCAACTGGTTTCTGTTTCCATCTTTTTGTATGAAAACACTTTCTAATCGTATTTCTTTTTTGGTGAGTTTAATTTTCTCAAGCAACAATAATAAATCAATGTGCACATACGTCACACATTCTTGAAGAGCATTCATAATTTAGAAGAACATATTAAGATGGTCCAAAACAGATTTGATTCTCTTCTCTTTGAAACTTGAAAGTTATGTGTTCTGATTATGACCCCGTATGCATCATCAAATCCTACTGAATACTGTACTTTTTAGAGGTGGGACAAATCGTAATAACAAATTTTCCAGTGTCCTATAACCATAGCCCACACAAGCAAACAAATCCCGTTCTTTTTTACTTTATAATAAAAAAATAGAATTCAATGTTGAATGCTTTCCAAAACTTGTTTGTATCATGTTGATTACGTCTTCTTTCATTTGTCAAATCTCTGTATTAGTTATTAAAGAAGATTGTTTTAACTAGTTTTGTACAACAAAGCCTCATGATTAGATGTGTCATGATTTAACTGTAATAGTGATTAGATGTTCCATCATATAATCACATACTATAACACAGTATTTTTCCATCATATTCATATATAGTTTTTATAATATTAATGTTCGTGCATGAAATATTATTCTAAAAGACGAAGCTTAGACAGCTTCTTGTCTGAATTACGCAGAAAATGTTAGGATACAAGGCATGTGTGGCATTCATGGAAAAGCTACGATAGGCACGTGGAGACTCCATAGTGGTTGCCTCTAATGGCAAAACAAGATGGTAGGTCATGGCCCCCAAAAGAACTCTTGATTTCTTGTGGGCATAAGGTCTTACGTCTTTTCATTTGTTTCATACATTACCACCTTCCATCATATGCTTCAATGTTGTCATCCACTAATTTAATTAGTATGCCTAGATTTGTAACTCTTAACTGTGATTGACACGTCCTTTTTCGATAAGACTAAAATGTTAAAAGTGGGAACATTAAATGCTCTATGGCATTAATTAATATAGTTTTGATAATTTTACTTTTAAGTTTTTTTAATAACATGTAATATCTCAATTATATAATAGTTCATAAATTATCTAATATTAATATTTTAAAATTATTAACATGTTAAAAAATTATCTAAAAGATATATTTTTGTGAATTAATGTACATAAACAATTTCTTTAATTTATATCTATAATCAAAAAGTAAATTATTATAAAAATATATATCACTTATAAAATTAAGTTGACTTAGCACCTGTTTGGTTCAGCTTTTGGAGACTTCAAAAGTACTTTTTTTTACCGCAAAAATTATTTTAAGGAAAAATTGGGTGTTTGGTTGTAAACTGTAAAAGTACTTTAAAAGTAGAAATAGCTTTTCCAGAAGCTAAAATACAACTTTTTCATAAGCTAAAATTTGGAGTTTTCAAAAAAGCCCTTGTTTTAGCTTTTTCAGGTAGATATTTTTGCGCTAGTTACGTTTATAACCAAAACAGGCAACTTCGTTATTGTGTTTAGTTTTCTCCTCCTCCAACTTTCGTCTCTTGCTTTTTCGAGTTACCTTTTGTCTCCTCTACCTCTCTTGCATATCTCTTCTTGTGTCTTCTCCTCCATTAAAGATGTGATTTTTCTCTTCATTGTCTCCATTTTCATGATACCTAGTTCGCTTATGGGTTCGGAGTTGTCGCTTTTATGGTTTAGGATCAAGGAGAAGTAAAAGTGAAAAGTAAATCTGCCATTGACGTAATTTTAGTTTCTCAGTGTAGAGTGCTTGTAAAACCTTTTAAGATCGCAGTGAGAAGAGTTAATGAGTTTTGGAGGATTTCTTGACAGCGGTAGTCCTGGAGGAAGAGGAGGAGGAGTGAGAATCGTGGCGGACGTACAACCATAACATGCCCACCGGTGCAATTGCTTAGCCACGGCTTGTCTCACCGTTGACGATCACCAAATCCATGTTCAACTCTCCTGGACTCTCTCTTGCTCTTGTACGATCATACCACCGTCGATTTTCTGCTTCTCATTCCTAACTTTCCATTGCTCTAGTGCTTTTTGTTTATTTTTCTTGCTAATGTTTTGTGCCTATTCATTAGC